>JAUNZO010001616.1:0-133817 GCA_031894775.1 Chloris gayana
GCTACTATTCGGATGGGCCTTGGATGTTTTAGGAGAGCGTGGTTTATACTCGGTTCGGGCGATCGAAGCCCTACGTCCGGTTCGAGGATTGTTCGTGTTTTGTCTTGCAAAAGAGCTACAAAGGATGCGAGGGAGGAGGGTTGCTCCAAGCCTCCGTGTGCAATGTGCTCTAGGATGTGTGTGTGTGATGAGTTCGATTAGCTCAATCCGTGTTGTGTGTCCCCCCTTTCTTGCGTGTGTGTGGGGTCCCTTTTATAGTCCAAGGGCCAGGCCACTTACAGGTGGGGTCGAGTTACTACCTATCGTCCCAAGCGGGGTCGGGGCCGTCGTGCACTACCCTCGCTCGCATGCGGGCCGCTTTGGGCGCTCCGGTCGTGCGGCGTACGGTTAGTCTTGATTGGTAGCGCCGGAGTCAATGCCACGCTCGTCACCGTGGCAGCCGTCTGTCGCATGGCGGTCTCCATCCATCACTCCCGTTCATCATGGCTCCGGCAGAGATGGTGTTGACGCCTCCGTCTTGTCATCGTGCCGGGGGTGTCGGGCGACGCGTGAAGATGAGACAAGAGGAGTCTGCGTCGATCTCACCCAATCCCCGTGGATTGGTGAGTTCCCGAGGCGGAGTTATGGCGATCCCTCGTTCACTCGTGAGGCTTCGTGAAGAAGCCATTTGCCTCCGAGTCGGGCGAGGCGGGGATCGCCGAGCCCGCCCGAGTCCCGAGTCGGGCGGGGCGGAAGTGGTGCACCTGCCCGACCCGGAGTCGGGCGAGGCGGAGGCCGCGGGCCCGGCTTTCGTAGCCTTCGTAGGCCTAGGCGGATGCTCGTTGGTCAGCCACGGGACAGATTACGTGCTATTGTCCCGTCAATCGCCCGGCCTCCGTCCCGGTCACAGTGCCATCATGGGCTTGGTAATGATCACGCTCGCTCTGCAGCTGAGCTAGCGCTAGCGTGCGGCGCCGCGGAACGGGACGGTTAGGTACTGCGCCGGTCACATCACGTCATGTTGGTGAAACGAGTTCCCGTGCGCTGTAATTGCGCCTACCGGCCTGCCGCAACTCCTCCCCTATCCGGTGGGTGAGGTCGCTTCTCCGCGAAGCAAAGGCAAACGCGGCAGGGATTGCGGTCCCACCCGACGCCGAGTCGGGCGAGGCGGAGATCGTGGGCCCGCCCGACCCGAGGGTCGGACGAGGCGGAAGTTGTGGGCCTCGCCCGACTCGGGGGTCGGGCGAGGCGGAAGCTGTGGGCCTCGCCCGACTCGGGGTCGGGCGAGGCGGAAGTTGTGGACCTTGCCCGACTCGGGGTCGGGCGAGGCGGAGGTTTCGGGCCCCACTTCGTATCCTTTACGCGTACAAGACGGAGCTGTTAGCCGGATTAAGTACCCCGATTAGGGTTTCCTAATCTAGGTACCCGACAAGTAGCCCCGAGCCTTGGCGGCGGCCGGGGCAAATGGTCGCCGTCGAGGCTTTTCCCGACAAATCCTTAGATTTTTCCGTGCGTTTGTTTTTCCGGTGGGTGCGCGCGAGCGCACTCGCCGGTGTAGCTCCCGAGCCTCGGGGCAAGTAGAATACTTGCGCCGAGGGTTAACGATTTTGAGCGGTTTTATCGTTTATTCGCGAAAGCGAGCCCCGAGTCTTCGCTCGTTGCTCGGATCCGTCCGAGGGCTGTTTCGTCTTTTTATTTCGTTCACACCCGCGCATCTTTGCGATAAGATGAGGCGTGCGGTGAGCGGCCACGTCATTCCTCGATGGTTCGATGCGTGGTGCTCGTTTAAGCTCCAAACGGGAATGTCCGAGTGATGGCCTCGGCTTGCCCTTAGCGGGGATCCGACGGAGACTAGCGGGAGTCGGCCTCATTCATATCCGAGTGCCTGTCTTTTGTGATTTCCGACCCCTTTCGATCGGGGTCGGCGGGCTCGTTGCCCTCCCTTCGCGGGATTCAAGATCACGGCTTTTTCAACTCGGACTCGGACGCCGTCGGTAGAGGCCCATTGTGCTACGGTGCACGGGTGTTGATCGCTAAGGATCCCTCTCCGACAACCCCTCACTTACTTTTGTCCAAGGGCGGGCGTCCGAACCCTTTCGCTGGGCCGCCCTTCGAACCCTCGGGTTGGAAACCGGGCGTCGGGCGTTTTCATCCCCTAGCCTTATTTACTCGCGGGCCTTATGGGATTCCAAGCCCAATCGGCCCGTCATCGAGCGCCGTCGAAGCGCAACGGTTCGCCTCCCATGACGGCGCGCATCTCGCGGCGGTTCGTCGTAGATGCGAAATTTGCGTTCGCATTATGGCTCCGCGTCGGGCGCGTGCGGCGGCCTCTTCGGTTCCTCGCACCCGGTTAAATCGCGGAACAGTAGAGGTGCGGGAGTCGAGGCGCCGCGGGGGAAATTGACATGACCGCTATTTAAAGGAAAGGGGGACGCATCCGGTTACCTCTCTCTCACCTTGCGCTCGCAAAAACTCATCCCCTTCCTTTGTTCTCGCGTGCTCCGTCGACTCGCCTTTCTTCGCCGCGTCCGCCGCTCGCCGCCTTCCTCACTTTTCCCCAATCCACCGTCGCGCATCCGATCCGAGCCCTCGCCATGGCGGATTGGACTCCGTCCCGCCGCATCGTCGGGTCCCTTGAGGCCCTTGTCGCGCGTGGACTCCTCGATGCCGCGCACCGACGCCATGGAGTGGCCGGTGCCGGGAATGAGGCCTCGCCGGCGCCGCCGGACGGCTACGTCGTCTCTTTCCGCCACTTCCACGAGCGCGGCTTGGGAATGCCGCCTCACCCTTTCTTCCGCGGCATCCTCCACCATTACGGGCTGGAGCTGCGAGCACCTCAACCCTAACTCCGTCCGAGCACCTCGCCGCCTTCGTGGCGCCGTGCGAGGGCTTCTCGGGGATCGCCCCCACTTCGAGCTGTTCAAGCACTTCTTCGATTGCCGGTTGGTGACGAAGAAGGACACGGCCGGGAACCCTCGCGCCGTCCCCATCGGCAGCGCGGCTTCCGATCGCGAGGCGGCCGGTCCAGAAGTACATCTCCATCGCCCTCACCGACTCCAACAAGGGCCGGCACGAGCGGTGGTTCTACCTCGGGAACACCGCTGCCACACCCCTCCCCGAGTTCACCGGCAACCTCATCACCGCCGCGCCGGAGAAGTGGCACTTCGGGGTGCCCGGCGACGAGAAGAGGGGGATCGTCGCGCTGCTGGAGGCGGTCGAAGCGCTCGACCAGGCCGGCGTGACCGGCGTTGGAGTGATTGGCTCCTACCACCTGCGCCGGCTTGCACCGCCGCGAGCCCGGCGTCGGATGATGTCGGAGATGGGAAGTGACTTCGCCCGGGAGGGAACCCGCATGGTGGACCCCGGGCGGACCCTCGGATTTCGCCTCCGGGAGTTGAAGGCCCGACTCGCGGAGGCGATGTCGAAGACGGCCGCCGCGTGGGATCGGTTTGATTGGCCGGTTCCCAATCACCCACCAATGCTCCCGGAACGGGGGCGATTTTGTTTGTAAGTTTTTAGTTCCGCCTTCGGTTGAGTCGGTCTTAAGTGCCGACCTCTCTTACTTTTCTAATTTCCGTGTTGCAGAGAGGTTTGCAATTTATTCCTTCCCGGCCCCATTGCCCGAGGATGCCGACGTCCGGGCCATCAATCGGGCGCGCGCCGAGGAGCTAAAAGCTCGAAAGGATGCCAAGAAGGCTAGGAAGGCGGCGCGGCAACGACGGAAAGCGGAGAAGGAGCGCCGGCGCCGTTCGGGCCGGATCGTCATCTCCGAGAGCAGCAGCGACCGACTCCGACGACAACGATTGGGGTGACGACGAGGAACTCGTCGACATGTCCTCTCCCATCGGCGAGCTCGCCGAGGAGGAGGACATCGAGCGAGGCCCGACTCGGCCGGCCCTCCGGAAGTGGGCCCCGCCGGGCGACGCCGGCACGTCGCTCGCCGGTCCGAGCCGAGAAGGAGCGCCGGGCTCCCCGCAGGCCGAGGCGCATGCCGGCGCCGCAGCCGCGGACTTCGGCGCCCACCACCACCACAACGCCGACCGCCCCGGCCGCCGTGCCCGGGTCGCGGCCCCGATCTCCGCGATCGTCACCACGCCGCCCTCGCCGCCCACACGCCGGGTCCCTTGGCGACGACCATGGCGGGGCGATGATGGCCTCGGCCGCCGCGGTGACGTCGACCGTGGTGACCGTAGCGCCGGTAACGATGACGGGAGGGCTCACCTCGTCGGCGATGGCGGCGACGGCCTCCGCGGCGCCATCGGCGTCCGTCCGAGCGCCGGTGACAATGGCCTCGGCGGCTTCGCCGGCGTCGGTTCGAGCGCCGGTGACCGCGCCGCCGGCGGCCCCTGCTCCGGCGGTGGCCGCAACCCCGTCGGGTCCGAGTACGGCCGCGCCGGCCTCCACGACCTCTTCATCTGCGGCGCCGAGGCCGGCGACGACGCCGAGTCTCTCGGCGACGTCGGCCCCGCGACAGCCGGCGGCGCCGAGTGCCCCGGGCGGCTCTTGGCAAGAGGCGCGTGAGGGCCTTGGGTCGGCGGTCGATCCGCCACCCAAACGACAACCGTACCGGTAAGCGTTGCTTCCTTCCGTCTTTCCTTGTTTCTTGTCTTTCGGTTTGTTGACTTGCGCATCCCGCAGGGTCCGTTGGCCGGGGCTCGGAGCGGCCGGCCCTAGGGTCGGGGGCCCCGCTGCGCCATCCCCGGCAGCCCTCAGCCGGCAAGCACCGTGGGGGCGGCCGAGACGGCGGCGCCAACTACGGCCATGGTGACGGCGGCTGCCGGCTCCGCGCCGTTCCCGCCGCGAGGGACCTCCGCCGAGCTCCTCCGCCACGCCGCACCGGCCGGCGCCGGAGCCGGGGTCGTGCACGTTGTGGGGCCCCAAGAGCGGACGCACACGTTTGACGAGCCGGCGGAGCGGACCCTTTGGGGCGCGTTCCGCCGCGACCGCGGCCGGGCCGCCGACGTCTTGGGCGCGGCGCTCCATCTCGTCGGGTCGCCGGCGGAGCCGGCCGAGGTGAGCGCGAGTTCGTTCCTTCGCGGAATATCGGTCTTTTTCGCTTCGCTCATGATTTTGTCCTCCTTTTCGGACTCGGATATGATGAGCCGGGCCAAGCATGCCCGCATCCGTTTCCAAGAAAGGGAACGGACCCGCCTTGACCGGGAGGCGCAGAGCGCCACGGAGCGAGCCCTCGGAGCCGTCCGAGAGGCCGAGGATGCGAAGAAGGAGAGGGCCGAGGCGGCCGGGGTGGCGGCCGAGGCCAACGATGCGCGGAGGACGGCCGAGTCCCGCCTGGCCGAAGCCATCAAGAGGGCCGAGGCGGCGGAAGAAAGGGCCAAGAAGGCCGAGTCCGATGCCGCGAACGCTCGTCGGGTGGCCGAGTCCCGGCTGGCCGAGGTCCAGGCGGCGATGGTGAGGGCGTTGAAGGCGGAGGAGGACGCGGCGAGCGCGCGCGAGGCGACGGACACCGAGCGCAAGCTCAAGGAGGCCGTCTCCCAATCGGTCTCCAAGCTCACTTCCCAACTTTCGACGTTGGAGAGTGAGGTTAACCGTAAGTTTTGTTTCTCATCCCTCCTCCTATTTTGCTTTTGATTGGTGTCATGTCTCATGATTTCTTCTTCCTTTTCATTTTCGGAGCTCAAGACGGACCCGGACGGGCTGCGGCGAGGAAGAAGTTCGGCTCGACCGAATCCGCATCGGTGCCGAGTTCCTCCGCAACGAGCTGGAGGTGCCACGACCGCCCGGGACCACCAATTTGGAGCCGCGCCTTCTCTCCATCGCCAACCGCTTTGGTGCTCTGCGGCGTGAGAGTTTTGAAGCCGGGGTCCTGTGGACTCGGTACTGGAGCGGACACATTTCGAGGACAACCTTGACCTCGACATGCTTGCGCGGCTAGGCATGGTGCCCGGCTTCTCCGAGCAGGAGATCGAGGACATGAAGAGGAAAGCCGCGCCGATCGCCGCCAAGCTTGCCGAGCTCCTCGCCTCGCGCGCCTTCCCGCCGCCGTCGTCGCCGCATGACGAGTAGATGATGTAGTGTGTTAGTTGAGTCGGCCGAGTGGCCGATAGTCGAGTCGGCCGGGTGGCCAAGATATAAAGAACTCGCTTATTTTGTAAACAAGTTATCTGTTTTAATTTTGTTCGAAATTTCTCACATGTTCCCCTTTCGTGGCTTCCTTCTCATTCGGACCGTCTAGTAGCCTAAGATTCCTCATTCGATTGACTGGTGACTTAGGCCGCTCTTAGCCGCCGGGCGTCGGAGTCCCGAGTCGGCCGGTCGGATCGGCCGAGTAGTCGTTGGCGTTCCGAGTCCTGTCCGAGTTGGACTTGCACTATGGGATTAGACTTCGTTCAAAATTTTAAACTCTTGCCCTTTCGTGGCTCCTTTCTCTTTCAGACCGCCCGATTGCTTTAGATTTTTCATTCGGGTGATCGACAACTCGGGCCGCTCCTAGGCTGTAGAGGCGTCGGAGTCCCGAGCCGACCCGTCGGACCGGCCGAGCCATCGTCGGCCGCTTAGGTTCCGTCCAAGTCGGGCCCGCAGCGAGGGATTTTCGTGTGAGTTCCGCAGCCGTGGGCACAACCGGGACCCGCACACGGCCTCCTTTGCGCACCCGCCGGGTGGAGCCCCCGACTCGGGAGAGTCGAGGCCGGCGCCGGCAAATTTGGACTTATTCGTTATTTGTCGAAAACAAGAGAAAAAGAGAAAGGTTTTCTCTTTATATTTTTTGCATAGATAAGCTGAAACAACAAGCTAAGGGTAAAAGCGACGTAGCTGCTCGATGTTCCATGCGTTGGTGAGCACGTTTCCGTTGGCGTCCTTGAGCTTGTACGTGCCGGGTCGGAGCACCTCGGCTACCGTGTAGGGCCCCTCCCATGGCGGAGTTAGCTTGTGCCGGCCTTGATTCCCCTGGAGGAGTCGAAGGACGAGATCGCCGGGCTCGAAGGCGCGCTTCTTGACCTTGCGGTGGTGGTAACGGCGGAGTGCTTGTTGGTATCTAGGCCGAGTGGAGCGAGTGCGGCTTCCCTTGTTTCGTCGATTTGGTCCAGCCGCATCTTCGAGATAACGCTTATTGAGTTCCGGATCGAAAACTTGCACGCGCGGAGCTCCATAATCCAAATCGGTGGGTAGCACGGCCTCGGCCCCGTACACCATGGAGAAGGGAGTATGACCCGTGGCCCGACTCGGCGTCGACCTCGAGCTCCACAACACCGCACCGAGCTCTTTCGCCCATTTCCCGGCAAATGTTTTGAGTTTGTTGAATATCCAGGGTTTCGATCCTTGGAGGACCATGCCATTTGCGCGCTCGCATTGCCCGTTCGTTTGGGGGTGTGAGACGGCTGACCGATCAACTCGGATGCCCCGGTGGTCGCAAAAGTTTAGGAACTTTTTCCCGTGAACTGCGTACCGTTGTCGGTGATGATTGTGTTTGGGACTCCAAACCGATGCACTATGTCGGTGAAGAATTTTACGGCCCGGTCCGAGTCGATTTTGCTTATCGGCCTCGCCTCAATCCACTTGGAGAACTTGTCCACGGCGACGAGCAAGTGGGTGTAGCCTCCTGGTGCCTTTTTGAACGGGCCGACCGGGTCTAGGCCCCACGTGGCAAACGGCCATGTTATGGGGATGGTTTGCGGGGCCTGGGCCGGCTGGTGTGTTTTACGTGCGTAATGTTGACACCCTTCGCGAGTGCGCACGACTCGTTCGGCGTCGGCGATCGCGGTCGGCCAATAGAAGCCATGTCGGAAAGCGTTGCCAACGAGACTTCGTGGTGCGGCGTGATGCCCGCACGTTCCACCATGGATGTCCTGAAGCAGCCATTTACCCTCGTCGAGAGGGATGCAGCGTTGGAGGACGCCGGTGTGCCCTTTTTGTATAACTCATCGCCGATCACGACAAAGGTTTTGGCGCGTCGAGCGAGTCGGCGCGCCTCCACGACGTCGGAGGGCAATTTTTGCCGCAACGAGATAGTCGAGGTAGGGCTGCCGCCGATCATCCGCCGACTCGGGCGCAGCCCCGAGTCCCCTTCAGGGTCGGGAGTTGGATCGACCGGACCCGCCGTGTCGTCGTTGGCGCCAAGCTCGGAGACCAGGACCTCCGCGGCCTCGGTCGGAGCCGGCTCTTGTTCTCCCTTTGCAGGGTCGGCCGCCGTTGGCTCCTTGATAGACGGCTCATCCCGGTCGCAAGCAAAAACGCCCTCTGGTGTTGGCAGCCGATTGGATCCCATCTTGGCCAATGAGTCGGCCGTTTCATTGTCCCGCCGAAGGACATGTTTGACTTGGAATCCATCGAACTTTTCTTCAAGACGGCGGATCTCACCGCAATAAGCCGCCATCTTTGGGTTGGTGCAAGTCGATTCGTTCATCACCCGATCCACGACGAGCTGGGAATCGCCGAAGGCTTCGAGTCTACGGATCCCCGGATCAATCGCTGCCTTCATGCCGTTGAGCAAGGCTTCGTACTCGGCCACGTTGTGAGAGGCCGGAAAGTTAAGTCGGATGACGTATTGCATGCATGCACCTCTCGGCGAGATGAGCTGCCATCCGCTCCCGGCACCCCTCTTCGTGAGGGAGCCGTCAAAGTACAGCCGCCAATGATCCATTTCGCCCGGAACCACGAGCAAGCGGGTCTCCGTCCACTCGGCTATGAAATCTACCGAGTGTGTGATTTTATGGCGGATGGGTGCGTGTATTCTATGCCCTGGTCCATTAATTCTAGCGCCCACTTCGAGATTTTCATCGCTACCTCCGGATTGCCCAAAATTTCAGCAAGCGGGAAAGAGGAGACGATCATTACGGATGAGAGTCGAAATAGTGCCGAAGCTTGCGCCGAGTGACGATCGGCGCGTACAACACCTTCCGGATCTTCGGCCACCTCGTCTTGCGGTCGGAGAGGACTTCGCCGACGTAGTAGACCGGCCGTTGCACCTTGAGCGCCTTTCCCGGCTCGTCACGCTCCACCACCAACGCCGTACTCACCACCCGATTTGTTGCCGCCGTGTAGAGCAGCAAAGGCTCCTTCTCGACCGGCGAAGTCGGGGTCGGCGCGCTTGAAAGTTTGGCTTTTAGGTGGTCGAGGGCCTCCTGCGCCTCGGCTGTCCGGACAAAGTTGTCCGACTTCTTGAGCAGACGATAAAGTGGCAGCCCCTTTTCTCCGAGTCGGGAGATGAAACGGCTTAGCGCCGCGAGGCAGCCCGTGAGTTTCGCACGCCCTTTACGTTTTTATCGGCCCCATCTTCGCGATGGCTTCGATTTTCTCGGGATTGGCTTCGATGCCACGTTGCGAGACGCCGTATCCCAAGAGCATTCCCTTCGGGACCCCAAAGACACATTTCTCGGGGTTGAGCTTGACTCCGTTGGCTCTCAGCCCGCTGGAACACGGCTTCGAGGTCGGCGACTAGATCGTTGGTCCGAGTGGACTTGACTACGATGTCATCCACATATGCCCGCACAATGCGTCCGATGAGGTCACCGAAGCATTTGATCATGCAGCGTTGGTATGTGGCTCCCGCATTTTTAGCCCGAACGGCATAGTGACGTAACGATGACGTGCCGAAGGGTGTGATGAACGCGGTGGCCTCTTGATCACCAATCCTTAGCGGAATTTGATGATAACCCGAATAGGCATCTAGGAAACACAGGGTTTCGCACCCCGCGGTCCAGCTCAACTATCCGGTCTATGCGTGGCAAGGGAAACGGATCCTTGGGACACGCCTTGTTGAGACTTGTGTAGTCAACGCACATTCTCCATTTCCCGGTTTTCTTCCTTACAAGTACAGGGTTGGCAACCCATTCGGGATGGTACACTTCTTTGATGAAGCCGGCGGCGAGGAGCTTCGCTAACTCTTCACCGATTGCCCGGCGTTTCTCCTCGTCGAAGCGGCGGAGTCGTTGCTTGACCGGTTTCGATCCCGGCTTGATGTTGAGGGAGTGCTCGGCGATGTTCCTAGGGATTCCCGACATATCCGAGGGCTTCCACGCGAAGATGTCCTTGTTGGCGCGTAGGAACTCGACGAGCGCGCTTTCCTATTTGTCGGAGAGCGCGGACCCGATGATGACCTTCTTCCCCTCGGGGTCGGCGAGGTCGAGGGGCACCATCTTGGTGTCTTTGGCCGGCTCGAAAGAGCCGACCGCCTTCTTTGGGGTCGGCGTGTCCTCCGACTCCAAAGTCGCGACCCGTGGGAAGTCGGACTTGTTGATGAGCGCCGCAGCCAGCTCGCAAGCACTCCACCTCGCACTCGTAAGCACGCCGAACCGACGTGTTCACAGGTGATGATCCCCTTCGGACCCGGCATTTTGAGCTTGAGGTAGATGTAGTTGGGAACGGCCATGAACTTCGCGTAACATGGTCGCCCGAGGATGGCGTGGTACGCGCCGGGAAGTCCACCACGTTGAAGGTGAGGGTCTCGGTGCGGTAGTTGATCGGCGTGCCGAAGGTGACGGGCAAGTCGATTTGCCCAAGCGGCACAGCCCGTCTTTCCGGCACAACCCCGTGGAAGGGCTCGCCCGATGGCCGGATCCGAGAGCGGCCGATCCCCATGGCATCAAGAGTCTCTCGCATACAAAACATTCGGACCACTACCCCCATCCATCGGCACCTTAGTCGGTCGTTTGTTGCCGACGATGGGGTCGACGACGAGCGGGTAGCGTCCGGGTCGGGGAACGCGCTCGGGGTGGTCGCTGCGGTCGAACGTGATTGCCGCGTCGGACCACTTGAGGTAGGTCGGGGTCGCAGGTTCGGCGGCGTAGACCTCGCGCCGCTCCTCGCTTCGGTGTCGCTCGGAGGAGCCGGTCCCCCGCCCCGAAGATCATGAGGCAGCCGGTGGTTTGCGGGAAACCGCCGTCCGCGTCCTTGTCGTCGCCGTCGTCGTTCTTGGGGCCGGGGTTCTTGGGGTCGAACTTCCTCGCCTTCGTGCCCGGGAACTTGAGCATCGGCCCGCGGTCCTTGAGGGCGTGGTTGACGGGTCGGCCGTGGTTGGGACACGGCGCCTCCAGCATCTTCTCGAAGTGCCGGCCCTTGCTGCCGTCGTCGGCGGTCGGCTTCTTCGGCTTGCGCTCGGCGGCGGCGACGAGTTGGTGTCGCGGCGCATCGGTCGCCGCTCTTCCTCTCGCTCGCTTCTTGTCATGCGGGGAGGACGGGCCCGCACCGGAACTCTCGTTCCGCTTCGCCTTGCCCTTGGCTCGATGAAGGAGGGCATCCACGGCGTCTTCTCCGGAGGCGTGGCTGGTTGCCACGTCGAGTAGCTCCTTGACGGTGCGCGGGTTGTTGCGGCCGAGCTCATGCACCGGCCCTCGTTGTTGGTGCCGGCGATGAACGCCGAGATCACCTCTGCGTCGGCGAGGTTGGGGAGCGTGTTGCACTTGCGGGAGAAGCGCTTGACGTAGTCCCTCAAGGACTCGTCCGCCCGCCGCCGGCAGTCCCGAGGTCCCACGGGTTCCCGGGCGCGTGTACGTGCCCCGGAAGTTGCCGATGAAGGCCTCCTCCGAGTCCCACCAATCGTGGATCGAGCCCTCCGGGAGGTGCTCGAGCCACATCCCGGCCGAATCGGCCAAGAAGAGTGGTAAGTTGCGGATGATGAACCGCTCGTCGGTGGCGCCGCCGGCTTGGCATGCCGGGCGGTAATCCTCCGGCCATAATGCGGGGTTCGTCTCCCCGTTGTATTTGGTGATGCTCGCCGGGGGCCGGAATCGCCGGGGCACCGGAACCCGCCGAATGGCAGGCCCAAAGGCCTTGGGCCCCGTCATAACCGGAGGTTTGTCCTCCTCCGGGTCGAATCGTCCTCCGCGCCGGGGCGTACCCGTGGTCCTCGGCTCGCGCCTTGGAGCGCGGTTTTGTTCCCGACGCCGGCGGTCGGGGTATCGCGTGCGTCGCGCGACTCGCCCATCCGCCGCCGAACCGACGGCGAGTTCCGGTTCCGCTTTGCTCGGCGGTTGGGTGGGCCGAACCGTTCGGTCCCCGGGCCGGCTTGGCGTGTGGTAGGAGGCACCGGCCTCTTTCCGCCGCGCGGCGGAGCTTTGCTCACGCTCGGCCTCGTTGGACGGCCGCTAAGTCCGGGAGGTTTCGACCTCCTCTTGGATCCTCCGCCGGTCCTCGTCGACCGGTTGCGGAAGCGCGCGGATCGGTGTCGCGGCCGCAGCCACGTTCCGGCCGGGCCTCTCGTACCGGGAGCGAGGTGGTTTGCCTCGTCCGGGATCCTTCTTTGGGCTTCGCGCCCACGCCGGCGAGCGAGTTCGCGCTGCGCTCGGCGCCGCGCCACCTCGCACTCGAGGCGTTCGCGCTCCTCCTTAACTCGCCGCTCGGTCTCTCGCGACCTCGCGTCGGCGTCGGAGCAGGCTGCTCTAGGTCGTCCTCCTCCCGGGGCTCGGGGCTTCCCGGAGGGGTTTGTTGTTGTGGCACCGCGGCGTGCGGCTGTGCGTTCCCGCACCGCCGGCGTTTACCGCCGCGGACGGCGGCGCTACCCCGGCCGGGAGTCCAGCGGCCGCCGGGGCCGCACGGCCCGTGTCGTTGATGCCGTCGGTGTCGCCGGTGTCCCCGTCCTCCACCATCATACACTCCCGCGAGGGGTGGTGGCTGCCGGTATCGGATCCACCGCCGGAGTCCGTCATGCCCGCGAGCTCCGCGCCGGCGGACACGGCGGGAAAGTGGTGTGGAGACCGGGAGGTCGGCGGGAGAACGCGCGACGGGCTCCCGGCTCCGGTCACGATGAACTCCGGGCTCCCGAAGGTCACGAGGGCGCCTCGAGTCCGACCGACGGTGTGGCTCGCCATCTTCAAGATCGTCGAACGCGTCGAGGTCCCCTTCCCGGCGCGCCAACCGTCGACGTTGTGAAACCGGCCGACAAGTAAATTTGTGTCCGGAGGGGATCGACGCTACTATTCGGATGGGCCTTGGATGTTTTAGGAGAGCGTGGTTTATACTGGTTCGGGCGATCGAAGCCCTACGTCCGGTTCGAGGATTGTTCGTGTTTTGTCTTGCAAAAAGAGCTACAAAGGATGCGAGGGAGGAGGGTTGCTCCAAGCCTCCGTGTGCAATGTGCTCTAGGATGTGTGTGTGTGATGAGTTCGATTAGCTCAATCCGTGTTGTGTGTCCCCCTTTCTTGCGTGTGTGTGGGGTCCCTTTTATAGTCCAAGGGCCGGGCCACTTACGGGTGGTGTCGGAGTTACTACCTATCGTCCCAAGCGGGGTCGGGGCCGTCGTGCACTACCCTCGCTCGTATGCGGGCCGCTTTGGGCGCTCCGGTCGTGCGGCGTACGGTTAGTCTTGATTGGTAGCGCCGGAGTCAATGCCACGCTCGTCACCGTGGCGGCCCGTCTCGTCGCATGGCGGTCTCCATCCATCACTCCCGTTCATCATGGCTCCGGCAGAGATGGTGTTGACGCCTCCGTCTTGTCATCGTGCCGGGGGTGTCGGCGACGCGTGAAGATGAGACAAGAGGAGCTGCGCCGATCTCACCCAATCCCCGTGGATTGGTGAGTTCCCGAGCGGAGTTATGGCGATCCTCGTTCACTCGTGAGGCTTCGTGAAGAAGCCATTTGCCTCCGAGTCGGGCGAGGCGGGGATCGCCGAGCCCGCCCGAGTCCCGAGTCGGGCGGGGCGGAAGTGGTGCACCTGCCCGACCCGAGCTCGGGCGAGGCGGAGGCCGCGGGCCCGGCTTTCGTAGCCTTCGTAGGCCTAGGCGGATGTCGTTGGTCGACCACGGGACGGATTACGGGCTATTGTCCCGTCAATCGCCTCGGCCTCCGTCCCGGCCACAGGCCATCATGGGCTTGGTAATGATCACGCCGCTCTGCAGCCGAGCTAGCGCTAGCGTGCGGCGCTGCGGAACGGGACGGTTAGGTACTGCGCCGGTCACATCACGTCATGTTGGTGAAACGAGTTCCCGTGCGCCGTAATTGCGCCTACCGGCCGCCGCAACTCCTCCCCTATCCGGTGGGTGAGGTCGCTTCTCCGCGAAGCAAAGGCAAACGCGGCAGGGATTGCGGTCCCACCCGACGCCGAGTCGGGCGAGGCGGAGATCGTGGGCCCGCCCGACCCGAGGGTCGGACGAGGCGGAAGTCGTGGACTTCGCCCGACTCGGGCTCGGGCGAGGCGGAAGTTGTGGGCCTCGCCCGACTCGGGCTCGGGCGAGGCGGAAGTTGTGGACCTTGCCCGACTCGGGGTCGGGCGAGGCGGAGGTTTCGGGCCCCACTTCGTATCCTTTACGCGTACAAGACGGAGTCGTTAGCCGGATTAAGTACCCCGATTAGGGTTTCCTAATCTAGGTACCCGACAGTACACCAAGCTAGTGTGCACCGAGAATTTTTAGGTTGTTTCGGGGAATGTACAAAGGAGAGCTCACTCGTGATCTCTTGGGCACATGTATCCAAGCAAAGAGACATGAAACAACTCTAGCCATACAAAGGAGAGACTTTACATAATGTCTTTTAATAAATGCATACTATTAATGATTGCATGACATAAGTCGTCTCTTCACATATACAATGGTGCTCGGAGTTGTCTCTTACATCGGAACACGTGATAAAGACTCGTCTCTTCGTCAAGAGACCATCCAACCGTCTCTTCAAGGGTTGGAGGGGCTATTTGCAAAATTTCATTGCCACATCACTCAAGAGCCCGCTCATTTATTAGCGTTGTATATGCCCTGAACTAGTTGGGTTTGTAATACTGACACAAGTTTCTTTATAATACCATCATCATCATAATCATGGCATTGTTATTAACAAGATGCTACTACGAGTTACAAGGAACTGGTAAGTATTACCAATCCTTTGAATTTTCATTCCGTTGTCCTTACGCAAATGAGCTAGGGAAGCGTAAAGCTGACAGTTCGGGCCAGCACGATTAAGAGTCCGCCTTCTATACCGGAACCAAGTTTCTCCTTCCTTTCCTTTGCTGCAGCCGCCGCGCCGCCGCACCTAAACCCTAGCCGCCGCCGCCGCCGCTGCTGATGGGGAAGCGACCGCCGCCTCGTCACAGTCCCCATGGCCGGTCACATTTGTCGTCCTCCGATCGGAAGATTCGCCGCCTCATACAGAACGGCGGCCTCGCCGTCTCGGGCTGCTCTGCCGAGGACGTCGCCAACATCCTCCGCATCCACAACCCCGAATTCCGCCGCCAGAAGCTCAGCATCTTCACCGCAGCCGTCGCCCGCGTCCTATCAGCTATCCCGCCCGCTCCATCCTTCTCCGGCTCCGACGACGATGTGGACTTCACCTCCCGCCGCCAGCGCCGCCGCCACGACGCCCACGCCTCCACCTCCTCGTCCACTTCCATCTCCGACGAGGTCGCCCAGCTGCCGTCGTCCCCCGCTTTCGATGTCACCAAGACCATGCTCCGCTCGCAGTACGCCTCCCAGACGCCCAAACGGAACCCCGGCTCCAGCCAGCAGCTGGAGATTGAGGTGACCGCAGAGAAGGCACGCCGCCTCATCACATCCGATGGTGGAGGCGGTGGCGATGCCAGGCCAGAAGCTCCGGCCTCTGAAGGAGTCGTCAGAGGGGACAAGGGGCCAAGGTTTGCTGATCTCGGCGGGATGGAGGCGGTGATTGAGCAGCTGATGATGGAAGTGGTGGTGCCCCTGTGCCATCCTGAGCTGCCGCAGCGCCTCGGGGTTAGGCCTGTTGCTGGGCTGCTGCTGCACGGACCGCCCGGTTGCGGGAAGACCACCCTTGCACATGCCATTGCCAACGAGACTGGTGTGCCATTCTACAAGATCTCAGCCCCAGAGGTTGTATCTGGTGTATCCGGTATGTATTCTGACTCTTTGATTACAATTTGGGAAGATTTCTGATGCTCTGAACATTGAACCTGGGCAGATAAAATTGTTACAATTCATAATAGTGTTTGATGCTGGAAATGATTAAAGCACAGGGAATGGTTATTGTTACTCTTTGATTGGTTGATAATTTTTGATTTTGTAGCTTCTGAAATTTGTTTTTGTTAGGGGTCATGTGGAAGGTCATCTCGTAATGCTTGTGTCCTTGCAGGAGCTTCTGAGGAAAACATCAGGGGCTTGTTTCAGAAGGCGTATAGGACTGCTCCGTCAATTGTATTCATAGATGAGATAGATGCAATTGCTTCCAAGAGGGAGAATCTGCAAAGAGAGATGGAGCGACGGATAGTTACTCAGTTGATGACATGCATGGACGAATTCCACCAGAACATTGGTGGTGGTGATTCTGATGCCGATTCATCTGAAAAGAAACCAGGTTATGTTATTGTCATTGGAGCTACGAATAGGCCTGATGCCGTGGATCCAGCTCTTCGAAGGCCAGGAAGGTTTGATCGAGAGATATCTCTTGGTGTTCCAGATGAGAATGCAAGAAAACAGATACTTAAGATGCTTACTCAGAACCTTCGACTTGAAGGCCAATTTGACATGTTCAAGATAGCAAGGGCCACACCAGGTTTTGTTGGTGCTGACTTGAAGGCATTAGTTGATAAAGCAGGGAATCTGGCAATGAAGAGAATAATTGATAAAAGAAGAGTTCAGTATTGTCATGACCATGAGGGAAACAATAAACATGACTGGTGGCGGCAGCCTTGGGATGCAGAAGAGGTGGACAGCTTACATATTACCATGGATGACTTTGAGGTAATCTTTGTATGTTTTACATGTAGAGCTCACGCCAACAATTCTATGTTAATTTCATCCACTGTAAGCTGGATTCAGATTGTAGGTTGATCCTTTTTCCGGGCAATCTTTGTAGTTTTTTAGTACATGAGTTTTACTGTTAATTTTGCGTGGTGTATGCTGCTAAAGATCTTAAGATTTCAGTAGATTGATACCTTTTGTTTTCTTGCTGCATTCATGTTTGTATAACATTATATATTGTGGGCTCCTCTCATTTTCTTCTATTATAGTAATTGTTCTAAGATTCTATGGGACAAAAGCCTATGTTTTCATTGTTGATGTAGCTGTTCTAAGATTCTATGGCTTTACAGTTTTAACATGCATTTTCAGTACACATGTGTTTCTTTCTTGACTTCATTCACTTCACTTGCTGAAGGAAGCAACAAAAATGGTTCAACCATCTCTGAGAAGGGAAGGATTTTCTTCTGTTCCTGATGTTACATGGGATGATGTTGGAGGTCTTGATTCATTGAGGAAAGAATTTAACCGCTGTATTGTCAGATGTATTAAGAGCCCTGAAGATTATGAGGTTTGTTCTGATTTCTGAATCGCACTTACAATCCCGATGGACTGTGTATACTGCACGATTTTGGTATGCTATTTCCTATTAGCACATTAGAATCTATCAGCACTTCAGAATTTGTACCGCAGACATCCATGATGTTTATTTTGATGCTTTCTAATATCTATACATATACTGTACAAATGAGCCTTGTTTCATGTCATTTTTGCTTTGTCTGTTAAGGTATTTGGAGTGAGCATGCAAGCCGGCTTCCTGCTGTTTGGACCTCCAGGTTGTGGGAAAACATTGATAGCAAAAGCGGTGGCACATGAGGCAGGGGCTAATTTTATTCATATTAAGGTAACAATTGTTTGATTTTCCCCCATATCTTTATATTCCACCATTTCAAGTTCGCTCAGATAACACTTCTTCTGAAACCAGGGGCCTGAGCTATTGAATAAGTATGTCGGGGAGAGCGAATCAGAAGTTAGGAAAATATTCACCCGTGCACGCACTAACTCCCCTTGTATCCTATTTTTTGATGAGGTAAGGGTTTTTGTGCACGCACTAACTCTGTTTATGCAAAAGTTTTGTCAATCATCATCGTTAATTAAGTATGGATGCTTGATACCTGCATATACTATTGCAAGTGGTCGAGCGACTTGAATGTGTTGGTGTGAAACTGTTTCAATAATTATATGTACTTCAAGTGTTTATTCCTTTTGGTTTGGCAGGTAGATGCATTGACAACAAAAAGAGGGAAAGAGGGGGATGGGTTGTTGAACGTCTCCTAAACCAGGTTTGAATATTTTCAGACAGTTTCTAACTTTTATCATTTCCTTTCTGTTGATTTTCTTATGTATGACATTCTGTTTCTCTCTCTCTCCAGTTACTTATTGAGCTCGATGGTGCTGACCAACGTCAAGGTGTCTATGTTATAGGAGCTACGAACAGGTAATAGTCAGCAGCTAGTAGATCTTTGTTTTCATATCTATCCCTGTAAGGAAGGCCAATAACTTTAGCCTTATATTATTCTTGTGCAGAATTGATGTGATCGATGATGCTGTTTTACGGCCTGGTAGATTTGGGAAGAAACATTTTGTACCTTTACCTGGTGCTGATGAACGGGTTTCAATATTAAAAGCACACGCTCGAAGCAAACCCGTCTCATCAGATGTTGATTTGGATGCGTTGGCACGTCGAGAAGAGTGCAATAATCTCACTGGTGCCGACCTAGCATCACTGGTAATTATTGGTTCTGTTTCTAAAGTTTGAATTTGCCCAAAGATAGCATTATTGCTTCTGTTTCTGAAGTCTAGTCTTTTTGGGTCGCCGATGAATGCATTCTGACTTAATCAGATATCTGTGATAATAACTGCATCACTCTTTTATATGAATGTCAAATTTATAATTTGAAAACGTGAGCGGCAAATGGAACTAACGTGCTTCCCTTATTAGGTGAATGAAGCGGCCATGGCTGCTTTGGAAGAGAGATTAGAGTTTCTTGAGAATGGGACATCATCAATGAGTTCATCTTGTTCAATTGAGCTCTCACACTTTGAACGGGCCCTATTGAAGGTGAAGCCATCTGTATCCGAACAGGTAAGGATAAAGTGTGAACTAAATGCACATATATCTGCGTTAGCAACATGTTACTTCACGCTAATCTTTCCATTTGCCATTGTGATACTACCTGTTTTGACACATGTCTATCTTTCCTCTTGGTTACAGCAAAGGAGACATTACGAGACACTATCAAAGCGATACTCATCAAACTGATGCATCCATCTTTGTATGGCAAAATCTTTGTCCTCGGTACGATTTTTGTTTTTTCTCAGCAGTATCACTACCCACGAAGTGTTGCTGCTGAGCATTGGTAGTTTAGAGAATGAGAGCTAGCTCATGCGTGGAAAGTTCTGCTTCCATCGCAACCAATTTTGGTTTTTGCTTATTTGTCGGTTTGAGGTACTGGAATTTGTGTGGCCTTGACATATACATGTAAATGAGTGTAATACAATCATGCCTTAAATATATAGTAGATTCTATCTCAGCTATGTTGAGAAGCTGGATACAATCTTGTCACACGTATAAATGAGTGTTATAATCTCCTATCGTTGTGGTCGTTGTAAGGAGAAGAGTACCATAATATATTGAGCACGTCATGGGGACGCCATCCACGTGATGTAGTTTTGTGCCATGAAGTGGCATATGACCTCGCCTCTTGTCGTTTTGAGAAGCTGGAAGAAGTGGTCATCCCAGCTCGTGGTGTTCGTGTGGCACAGGACGATGACGCTGGGGCTCTTGTTGGAGTCGAGTCCGGCTGCTCCACGCGGTACGCCTCCAGGTCCTTGGGAGAGTGGCAGTAATGTACTGTATATGGCCCTGGCCCTGCATGATCTGCTCTGCTGCAAAGAGCAGCGGAAGCGAATTCCAGCATGCTGCCGGGGCCGGGGCGGGCTCTCCACACGTCTGGAGCGTGTAAGCGATTTGAATGCTTGTAATCTTCTGGTACGTGAATGATAAGTGCCCCAGGGACCAATGTCCTTTTTACAAACAGAACGCCCGGTTTAACCACCACATGATGTGCGTGTGCAGCCCCTGCAAGGCGAGTAACATTCTTTTTAGTTTGTGTCATATGTCATCAGTCATCACGTGGGGTTCTTCGTCTGTGGGATCTACCATAACAAATTATTATTATCATTATTTAGATAAATATATCAGTTATCCATATTTCCAATAGTAAATTACCTCAATGCTAATACTTCCTTTTTTTTCAAAATAAAAGTACAGATGGAGTATACCTAGTTATGTTTCATTATGTTTTTTTTCCCTGCAGAAACAGTGTTTTGTTCCACTTGTTCTTTATTGGTGTCACCTTATAAAAAAATTATTATTTTGTTTAGATAAATCAATTGAATATTAATTACCAAGTATATCCTTATATTTCTAGTAATAAAACTACATGGTTAAATTGTTTTATTACCTTTTGTAACAGTTTTAGGGTCCCATTTGACAGGTATAACTCATGGGCAAATGATGGTACTCCATCACCGATTTTGTCCGTGGGACTTTACAAAAATAAATCACTATATTTATTTAGATAAATCTATCGATACAGAGAATTGTTACTAGATAATTCGGTCTTATATTTCTAGTAAAACTACAGGGTTAGTACATCTTTTTATTACCTGTTGTAACGGTTTTAGGGTCCCATTTGACCGTGTATAACTCAGGGGCAAATGGTGCCATTCCACCACCGATTTTATCCGCGGGAGACGCCTTGGTGGAATGAGAGCTTCTCTCAGCTCCCTGACCCTGAACAATATTCTTCGTGTCATGTTGTGTACGTATGCTGGTAACAACGGGCCGCGGCAATCGATGCATATATTTAGTCTTTTGCTAACTTACACTCACCAAACAAGCTGATTTGCTAAAAAAGACAAGATGGTTGTACATACGGTGAATTTTACCCTTTTGCTAACAATCTGTTGTTTTGCTAAAACAATAAAAAAAAACAACCAAACAAGTTGTTGTACATACGGTGAATTTTACTCTTTTGCTACCATCTGAGTTAGGTTGGACATACAATTCCTGTGACCGAACAGAACAGTACTACCATTTAGGTATATTTGCATTTCTATTAGGTACCTGAAATTCCTTTTTTGGTTACATCCTTTGTTTCTTATGACCTAACATTTGCAACTATATCATTTCAATTTTTTATGTAACAAGGATCAATCATAAGTGGTAGAACTTACAATTTTTACGACATTGACGATCTTTGACAGGTCTCTGCTGCTGAGCGTAGCCCATCATGGCCTCCACAGACATAGCACATGCCTGAAATCTGAATGAGTCTCGTCTGCTTTGTGTTTGATTCACCCCAATATCTCATCTTCACTTGCGCGCTGTGTACCAGGTTTACGGTGCAGTTTCATGCACAACCGCTTCCTTCCTCTCTTGCCCGTCATCGACGAGTGCCATAAAGGTTTATATTGCTATTAGTAATGTTGCAGTCCCATACGATGGGGCTTCCTTCCTCTCTTGCCGGTCATCGACGAGTGCCATAAAGATTTATATTGCTATTAGTAATGTTGCACTCCCATACGAAATGCATGGGGCACGCACGCTACTTCCATTTCCGAAGAGACGATTAGTGTGAACAACCTTCCATCCTAGATCGGATGATTGCCAATTCGGGCAAAAGGAAAGGAAAAAAAAGGGCGAGAAAAAAACAGAATCTGGTGTTCCAAGAGTCTTGTTCCGTTCAGTAGAAACAATGATAAAAACAGAGGAAATAAATGGTGATAGGTCTTTCTTAGCAAGAGGAAAATAAGAAATAATAGCAATTAACTTGAGGAAGATGGAAAAGTTGCCAACTTCTGGATAGTTTCATTTTGGTAAAGGGCTCTCGGAGCTAGATATCTTTCCTGTACCTAGTCATGGATTATACATGAAAGAGTTAAAGTTTCATTTTATTTTTGTAAATTTTTGACGTTCTGGTGCCTGAAGCTTTGTAGACAATGTTCATTATTGTAAGCTTTACAGAGTACCCCCAAGCAAAATTTCCTTAAGCTGTTTTTGCAGAAGGTTGCAAGAGTGACAAACAGAGTTGAAAGGAGAAAAGAGCAAAAAAAAAAAAGAAGTGTCCTCATGTTGCTTATTACTTAAAAGCGATGAGTCCATGTCCATATAAATACACATAAATGAGCAATTGTATGTCACCTACTCTTCTGTATTACTTTGTCAAGCCGCTTGGACGGTTGAAAAAAGAAATTTCAGTACATGTTCGATAAGGTCTGCACATGTTCTCAGATGTTTCTTCAACAACATATTTCCATTTTACTTATTCCTCAATTGATGTCCACTTGATAACCAACCAATACACGCACTTATTACTACTTAGTAAAACTTATCGATTCAGGCAGAAAAAAACAAGGGTTTGGATCAAATGTGAATTTTTTCACTCGCTTCAATATTACGTCATGTGTTGCGTACAACGTATTCCAAGAGAGTCAAATAGGTTTACTCTTGTCTCATTTTCTTTTGGAGTGACATGTTGACCTTGTTTTCCACTTGATTTTCCAATCAATAGAAACGATGATAAAAACATGAGAAACTAAACGGTGATAGGTCTTTCCTAGTAAGAGGAAAAGAAGAAACATTAGCAATTAACTTGAGGAAGATGGAATAGTTGCAGTCGAATATGAGGAAGATGGAATATTAGCAATTAACTTCCTCTCTTCCCTGCCATCAAGGAGTGCGGTAAATATTTTATACTGCTATATTGATGTTGCAGTCGAATATGAGAAATGTATGGGCACACACGCTACTTCCATTTCCGAAGAGACAATTAGTATGAAGAGTCATCCATCCTGGATCTAAAGCATGCCAATTCAAGCAGGAAAAAACAAGAAATTGGGATCAAATGTGAATTTTCACTCGCTTCAAAATTACACCATGTGTTGTGTACAACATGTTCCAAGCGAGTCAAATAGGTTTACTCTTGCCTCATTTTGTTTTGGAATGACATGTTGACCTTGTTTCCCCGTTGGATTTTCCAATCAATTGAAACGATGATAAAAACATGAGAAAATAAACAGTGATAGGTCTTTCCTAGTAACTAGTAAGAGGAAAAGAAGAAATATTAGCAATTAACTTGAGGAAGATTGAATAGTTGCCAACTTTTGGATAATTTCATTTTGGTGAAGGGTTAGTCATGGATTAGACATGAAAGAGTTAATTTTTCATTTTATTTCTGTAAATCTTTGACGTCAAGTGCCTGGAGCTTTCTAGACATTTTGTCCATTATGTAAGCAAATTTTCCTTGAGATATTTTTACATAAGGCTGCAAGAGCGTAACCAGACTTGAAAGGAGAACAGAGCAGAGGAAGTGTCCTGATGTTCGCTTACCTACAGTGCATTTAAATAATATAAGTTCTTGAACAAGATAATTCCATTTTATTTATTCCTCGATCCGTGTCCACTTCATGAAGGCTGGTCTAATCTCCTCCGGTCCTTGTGGTCATTGTATAAGGAGGGAAGTAAGGGTAGTATAATGAGCAGGTCATGGGGACGCCATCCACACGATGACTAGACATTTACAGAGCAAAATTTCCCTAAGCTGTTTTTACAGGAGGTTGCAAGAGCGCGCAACCAGAGCTGAAAAGAGGACAGAGCAGAAAAAAATTGTGTCCTGATGTTAGCATATTACCCGAAAGCGATGAGCCAATAGGATGATTGAGCATTTTTGTATTGCGGCAGTGCCACCATGACGCCTGAAGAAGCTCCAAGGAATGCAACTCATAATCTTACATGAAAGTAGCGATTGCAGTAACATTAGCAAGTGTAATGCCTGAAATACATAGTAATAAAATCCATTCTATCTTAGTTACTCTACTCCGTTGACCTCATGAGCTTCTTGAGCTTTGGTTTCGATTTTGTCCAGCGCTGCCCAGAGTTTGGGGTCCTGATAGTCTCTGATGACGAGTGTGGCGCCGATGGCAATGAGCTTGTCCTCGCGGCGCTCATCGGCAATGGCAACCACCGGCATCCCGGCAGCGACGCCGGCCTGCACCCCGATGGTGGAATCCTCAAAGATGAGGGTGTGGTCAGGCGAGGCAGCGAGCAAGGAGAGAGCTCTGAGGTAAGGGTCCGGGAACGGCTTGGAGCGCTCGCAGTCCTCGCCGGTGACGATGAGCTGGAAGAAGTCCGATAAGCCGAGGATGGAGATCATGAGCTCGGCGTTGGCCCTGGGCGCGTTGGTCACGGCGGCGCGCTTGAGCCCGCGCTCCTCCGCCCAGCGGCAGAGCCCGGTCAGGCCGGCGATCTCCTTGAGCCCCTCGCCGGCGTACTTGGCGAAGAGCGCCTCCTTGTCCCTGAAGAAGGCGTCGACCCTGTCCTGGCCCCACTCCGGGAACAGGAAGCGGCCGATCTGCTCGTTGCTCCGGCCGGCCATGTGCGTCATGCCGAACTCCGGCGTGATGGGGACGCCGCCGTTGTAGCCGAGCTCGAGGAGCAGCTCGGAGAAGGCTCGGTGATGGAAGGGGTCGGAGATGCACATGGTCCCGTCGATGTCGAACAGGACGGCCTCCAGAGGCGCCAAACTGTCCATCGCCAGGGATCACTACTAGTCTCCTCCGGTTGCTTGTGTGTTCCTGGATGCTGCTGCCGTGCCAGTGGACTTTAAAAAGGGGATTTCGTTCTTGGGTTGGTGAAGATTCGTGGTTTGGTTGGAAGCAGTGGTTGGTAAAGACTCCACACAGCTCTCTCCTGGCCCTCATGTCCCACGCGCGGCAAGAACTAATCATTTCACATTCTCACTAATCCAACCATCTTTGACCTTCCTTTTCTCCAAACGAGAAACCTAACAGTTGTTTTTGACTCCTTCACCTCTAGTTTATATGCGTCTCAAACACAGTTTCCATTGCTAAAAGCAGAATATATCACATCACTCTTTCGAAATAAGAAATTCACTTGTCACAAACAGAAAACAATAGCTCAAATTCAGGCATTCACAGGCCAACAGATCTGTCAATTCCAACAACGGTTCCAATACCAAGCAGTCTCCAATCATGGGAGATTTTGAGTTCATTATTTGGTCTCCACTAAATGAAGAAAAATAAATATACCAAACCAGAGGCTCAAAAATACCCAGGAGGAGCTCTCTAACAAATAGTATCGTTTGGCTGCAGCATGACTAACAGCAGAAAACTAATCGGGCAAGTTTCCAATGAATCTAATCAATTGTTCATCGTCTGCCCTAGTTCTTTAGCTTAGCTTCCTCTCTGTCGATCTCTTCAAGTGCAGCCCAGAGCTTGGGGTCCTCGTAGTCCTTGATAAGCAAGGAGGCTCCTGCCTCGAGCAGCGATTTCTCAGGGTTCCTTGTCGCCACACCAACCACAGGTATTCCTGCTGCGACACCAGCTCGTATGCCAGAAGCAGAATCCTAAACCAAATACCAACGTATTATTACTAAACAAAGAAAATCTGATAAAACCAAAAACTTAGTTTCAAGGTGCAAGCATTTAATTTACCTCGAAGATGAAGGTGTGCTCTGCAGACACATCAAGCTCCTTGATGGCCTTGAGGTATGGGAACGGGGCAGGCTTTGGCTTCTCACATTCACCTCCAACAATAACGGCCTGGAAGAAGTCTGATAGGCCAAGGAGGGAAATCATGAGCTCTGCGTTTATCCTAGGGGCGTTGGTCACTGCTGCTCGCTTGTACCCGTGATCTTTGACCCACTGAACCACTTTCTCGAGTCCTTTTACAGGTACCAAACGCTCTTTTGCCAAGCTGAAGCAAGAGAACAACTAAAAATAGTCAGCCCAGTATGTTATTACTAGCTACTGGCAAAGTAAAGTTGGTACTAGTAAACAGTGAATGGACCTAAAACAAAACCAATATTTTTTTCCCAGCCTGGGATCACTTCATTATTGGAAGTCTAGATAGATCATTAGAATTCAAAGCTATGTATATAAGAATGATGACTTCTATAGTGATGGTGTAAACTCAAAGTGTTGTCTGAATTACACAAGTATCTTAAAACTTCAAGTCCATATGATATCATGAACAGATGCATATATTATGTACCGACCTTCTGTATTTCTCTTCCTTGTCCTCTAAGAACTTCAGCCCCTTCTCAAGCTCCCAATCTGGGAACAAATTTTGGGCAGCTTCAACATCACTCCTTCCAGCAATATTTTTAATGAAGAACTCCTCATCTATCGGCACACCGTTGTTGTATCCAATCTGTGTTGATCAACTTATTGGTAAATGTAATGGGAATGAAGACATGTCATGCACTAAAATATCCATACCGCAAGAAGCATTTCTTGAAAAGCCACATGATGAAGAGGGTCTGAATCACAGAGGGTCCCATCGATGTCAAATAGAACCGCCTGAACTGGAACAGTTGTTGCGAGAGAACTGCAATGCATTGACAAAACACTCACAATCAGTGAACCAGAATTCATTGGCGCTATCCTTGAACACTAGTATTCCGGGAATCAAACAGTTCAGTCGAAAACTGCAGAAATTCAGACACATACTCTCTCAACAATATTCCAACCAAGTGCTGTTGCCTGATAATTACAGAGGTACACTCGAATACTCTATTACTAGTGTATATCACAAGATAGGACGATCTAGGAAGTAGGCCGCCGATAATTAAAATTTAAATAAAGACAACGAGTCATTGTTTGAGAATTTTTCCATCCATGATCTACGCACATTCTTCCAGACATCATACGAGTAATAATGAGTTTGTATATCAGAAAAAAGGTCGAAAGCCATTAGTTGTTAATCAAACACAGCCCGCATCTGTATGAGTTATGATCGATCACGAAACGAGAAGCTAGGAACGGATTAGATTCAGAAATCAAAGAAGACAAGAGGAAACGGGATACCTGACAGTGGGATTGCCATTGGGAGTCGAAGCCGCCATGATCCGAATTCAGCGGGCGACGGAAGAAGGAACAGATCAGCGCGAACTCTCGAGAAGAGAAGAGGCGGAATCTTGTTGTTTTGGTTCCCCGTGAGCTTCTGGCGCTTTATAGGGAGGGAGGGCATTTACTTGGATCCAGGGAATTCGCACTCTCCTGATTTTGTGGCCCGTCTGGTTTGGCCTCGTCGTGGTCGTCCTGCAACTCCAGAGTGGGACCCACATGCAGTGACATACATCCCTCTTGGCGCTTTATCGGTCATCATCACACGATTCAGCCATTCATCAGCAGTTTTGGAGGCTGGAGCACTATCATCAATGAAAGGGCCGTTTTTCTTTTTAATTTCCAAAAATTGAGGAGAAAGTCCCACATAAATTCTGCAAGTACCACTGTACCGACCACACGAGAATATGCTCTACTCTTTCTCACGGAAAATGCACCCAGATTTGGATCCGAAATGCCGTGATCGACATTAGACAACAGATACCATGCACACGAACGCGTTTACAGCCACCAGTCCATCTCAAAGAACAAATACCCCTTGCAACTTGCAACAGACGCCGCCGTCCTTCTCCACCAACCAATCTCGGCTGATGTAAACCTTGCACTTTCTTCTTCGACCTCAACGAAGGCCAATTCATACAAGAAAAAATCAATGTAATATTGGAAATGCGTCTGCAGTTGCAAGACACTGTCACTACCGGTGATTCACCAAGCCAGACATAAAATTTCACACACGATTATTCATCAGTTTATTAAGTAGACAAATGGTGATCTCCAGCAAACCATTCTAGTCACTGACACAAAACTGAAAACTCAGGAAAAATACAAGAGCTGAGTTCAACGAATATTTCCAGCTTAATCTTGTGTCACAGATAACAAGCCCAAATTTCTGAATGGACGTAGAAGAGTCAGCCCATTTGCCTGAGATGCTTTCAGCATCTTGTTATCCTAAAGATGGTGATGCAGGCAAATAGATAGTCCTACAGTTCTGTAGTAAATTATAGCTAAAGACATGGCCATGCATTTAAGCTCCATAAATTTAGAGGCACCAAGTTTAAATTTCAAGTCAATGGTTAACTTATGTTTGGAGATTGCAAAAACTCACAGAACACAACCATGGCTCTATGAAACTTGAAACCTGAACCTGAAACTACCAACCTACTGAGAAAAGAAGATTTCTCTACTAAATATATGCCTAAAACCCTACTGAACAAAACTACTGTTTGCAGACATGTAACTCCACTTAGCATGGACGCAAAAGAAATCAACCTGACTCCAATTAGCAGAAATGCATCATCTCTTTGGCGCTTGCTGGCAGCAGATATAAGAACACCAGCACCTTCGTTCATCACGTTCTTCTGCAGAATTAACGCACACATAATAAGATAAAAAAAAATGAGAACCATACACTAGCCAAAAGTTTTTTTTTGCTCAGTATTAAACTTGTCTTTGGTACAAGATGCAAAAGGAAGGTAGCAGCGAATTGTCAACTTGGGGAGACAGTACATGACATTCAACTTTGACATTTCAACTCATTTGTACACATCAACTTATTTCTAGTATCTCACGAGATCAATGAACTGAAAATTAGTGCCCTGATCAGAAGTTAAAAAGATGATCTCTGCTCTATGTAGATATTTGCTCATCGTGAAAATGAATTTCAGCATTAGAGTTTGATCATTGTTGATTTCTTTTCCTTATATCAAGAAGGATAACAACATAGCTCAAAATTGCATGTCAGGTCACATTCGTTCTTCCTAAAGCCTGCGTGGACAAACTTCCCTGTTAACTATGTTTCCTACAACCCGAAGATACGAGAGAGAGAAAGAACAGCCAATCAATCAGCCAAGAAGCTGAAAATTCTATCTAAATCTGTGTCAACTCAGCATCGTATCCATGAACGTTCTGACTCTAAACCAGAAGTATGACGCAATCACATGTGCACCACCAAACAAAGAACCCAATAACCCAAAAGAAACAACAAAACAAGATGGATCTTAGAGATGGAAGTGATTAGGAGTCAAGCATCAGTTGATTCCATACCTCTTTGATAATCCAGACCGTGTAGATCGTGTTCCTCAAGATTACAGTAGCAGTGTGGAGCTATCAGCAAGACATAACCACACCTTTCTGAGCTACCACAACAGCAGAGCAGACATAAATGTGCCACCTGTATCCTGTGCATATGTGAGCAGAACCAGTATATCAGGCTGCACGGCCAGTTTCTCAGGGTGCCATCTACCCAGCTTAATCTTCCAAACTTTTACAGAACCTTCTGGTAGTCAACTTGAAATTTGTGAATAGTATTAGCAGCCGATACCAAAACCTGCGCTACAGCACTACTGCATGTTTTGATCCTCCGCCTCCAACAGCACATTCATTGATTTTCTCAGTCTGCTTCCCTCAAGCTCCAAGCTCTCTGAACAAATAACTTATTTTTGCAGTCAGGCTATGTAAGCAGACCTAAAGAGGGTGACACTGCAAAATCTTGGAATGCTGATGCAGAATGGCGAGCCCAAGTTGACTTATTGCACTCTCCCAAGTGTCAGCAGCCATGGTGGTAAGCATCCTCATTTGGTGTGCTTTTTCTCACATTCAACTAGCAGAATGGCATACAACTCTGTTGGCACTTTCATGGAACAGCTAATAATCGTCCTACCTGATGGTTGGACTCTTTGGATGGTTGTTTGATATGCATGCCCATCTCACGTAGCAATGACAGCATCACACCACTCTGTTGAGAGGGAACACCATCTTCAGCAGCAGGGAAAGGTTCAAGTTCATTCGACCCTACAAGGCTGAGACCAACATCTTTTTCCACTCCGTTGTCCTTCATCATCTCCCTAACTTTTTCGACATCATCCCATCTTCCTTCTGCGGCATAAATGTTTGACAGAAGCACGTATGGGCCAACCTCTGTGGGCTTCATTTCAATCAACTTCCTCCCAACAAACTCTCCAAGTTTGGAGTTATCCTGAGTTCGAGATGCTGATATTAGGGTGCCCCACAACGCAGGTGACACCTTCCCTTGCAAATTCTTCATAAGGTTCTCCGAGTCCTTGAGCAGCCCAGCGCGAGAAAGGAGGTCCATCATGCAACCAAAGTGCTCAGCCTTGGGCTCAATATTGTAGAACGTGACCATCCTATCGAAACACCACCAGCCTTCAAGCACCAAACCACCATGGGCACATGAGCTCAGAACACAGATGAAAGTCGTCTCATTTGGCTTAGGCCCACTCCTCTCCATCTCCATGAACAACTTCAGAGCCTTCTCGCTGCGCCCGTGCAATCCATACCCCATGATCATGGAGTTCCATGATGGGACACTCCTCTCAGTCATCGAATCAAATATCTCCCTTGCAGTCTCCATGACCCCACACTTGGCATACATAGTGAGCAGTGCTGTGAGCAGAAGTACGTCTGGCACAAGCCTCTCCCACCTCTTATGAACCAAGGCATGCACCCATTTCCCCCTCTCGAGATCACCCAGGTTCCCACAGGCTGTCAAGACACTCACAAACGTCTTCTCATTTGGCATGTACTTCCCAACAGCCATCATGGCATCAAACGTCCTGAGACACTCGTGCCAATCCTTAACCTTTGCATACAACGCAAGAACGACATTCCACGACACGACGCTCCTCCTCGGCATGGCATCAAAAACCATCCTCGCCATTTTGACGTCCCCAGCCTGAGCGTACCCATCCAGCATCGAGTTCCATGATACAACATCCCTCACCGGCATTTCATCAAACAGCTTCCTGGCGCTCTCCATGTCCCCGTGCTGAGTATACCCGGCAAGCATGGAGTTCCATGTCACCACATCCCTCTCGGGCATTTCATCAAAGAGGTCCCTGGCGCTGACCATGTCCCCCGCAGATGCGTAGCCGGACAGCATGGAATTGTACGTGACGACGTCTCGCGCCGGCATTTCGTCGAACAGGCGGCGCGCGGCGGGGAGGAGGCCCATGCGGAGGCAGGCGCGGAGGAGGGTGTTCCAGGTGACGGTGTCGGGGCGGGGGATGTCGGCGAGGAAGCGGCGGGCGGAGGACGGGGAGCCGAGGGAGAGGTAGAGCGAGAGGAGGGAGTTGGCGAGGCGCAGGTCGGCGGGGAGGTGGCCGGAGGAGACGGCGAGGGCGTGGAGCGCGGAGGCGGCGGGGAGGGAGTGGGCGTGGTGCTTGGCGGAGATGAGTAAAAGCGTGAGGTGGTCGCGCGGGAGGAGGCGGAGCAGGGCGGGCAGGCGGTGGCGGTCGACGTGCGGGAGGAGGGAGTTGAGGAGGCGGGAGGCGACGGAGGCGTGGGAGGAGGAGAGGCCGGAGGTGAGGACCAACGCCAGGGTCTGGAAGAGGAGACGCTGCGGAGAGTTGGCACCTGCGGCGGCGCGGAGGCGGGGAGCAGGGAGGTGATCGCCGGCGGCGAGCGGCGGTGCGTGATGCCCGGCGATGGGGACGGCATCGCAGAAGGCAAGGAAGTGGCTGCCTGGCTGCCGGGGCGCGGTGCAGTTTGAGAAAACGAGTTTTTTTGATCGGTTGAGAAAATGAATTTCATAAAAAGAAAAAAGGTTTAGTGAGTTGGTCCCACCTGTCAGGACGGCTTGTTAGAAGGAAAAGAAGAAGGCTGCAACCGAACCACGCGACAGCACTGACCGACCGCCCGGGCGGGAGCAACGGCGATCAGGCAGCAGATCTGACGCCGGCGCACCTCAGATCCGCCGCCACCATGGAGTGGGCGACGGTGCAGCACCTCGACCTCCGCCACTCCGGCGGCCGCCGCGGCGCCTCGGCCCGCCCGATGCAGCCGCACGCCGCCGCCTTCCGCTCCTCCCAGGCCATCGTCGCCGTCGCTATCGGCACGCACGTCGTCGGTACGTACTTGCGCCCCTCTTAGTCGCAGTTGCTTTGCAAGTACTAGTGGGGAGCTGGGGTGGGGTGTTCGCGCTGCCACACTAGGTCGCGCTGGTGCTGATCTGAGTCGGAGGACACTTGAATTGGATTCGCTTGGGCCATACAAATGGAGTTGTTGGAAGCCTTTTTCTTAGTTAGTTTTCATCTTGGTGTGTTGAGATTCTCTCCATTAGCTGAACTATAAGGCACAAAGTGAGCTTAGCTGCTTAGGTGCATTTCTGCACCAGTCCATACAATCATCTCGCTTAGGTAATGTTCACTGTTCGTAGCAAGTACCATGAGTATCAAGTAATGGGGTGGTTAGTTCACTGATCAGTTACATAACTTGGGTGATGGTTTTGGTCTGAAATTACAATACAAAAAGCATGAGGACGAGGCTCGAATCTCACAAGTCTTGCAACTCACCTGTGACACTGTGTAGCCCTGGTACTTATCTCTACCGTACTAGCAAATTCATGACTTTGGATGTTGCAGGACATAGTACCAATACTAGAGTATAAGCTGATTGGTCCCAAGTAAACTACGGTATCACATCCACACCTTTGGTTTCGGATACTAAAATGACTAGTGTGTTGGCTCATTTCATCCTTTATGAACTTCTTCCCAAGAAAATCATGCGCTAATCTGTGGTAATCAGACCTCTTGTTCTTATCAAAAAGGAATAGTGTTGAATGCTGCTAACACTAGAAACACTGAATTTTGTTGGGACCTCAATCAATCATTTTAGTTGCTATAAATGTCTTGTGTGTATGTCAATGGATCTTCTAAGTAGTCTAAATTTTTTCATTTCCTGCAGAATTTGATGCTTTGACGGGAAGCAAGATAGCTTCGCTTGACCTGGGAGCTCGTGTTGTTCGTATGGCATATAGCCCTACAACTAGCCACATTGTCATCGCAATTCTTGAGGTTTGTCTCAGTGCTTCACCTTTTACGAGGCATTCCATCTGTGGCTACAACTGCAACCACTTTTTGTTACTAGCTTCAAATGAAGACATGATTTCAGCAGTGCTCACAGAAAGTCAAAATAGTGTTGATGGTTCAATATTGTTAGCAGGAAACTAGGCTTTACATCTAAGCCTGTTTTTACTAATCATCTCGTGTCTATTACTTCTACAACCTTTGACTCCCTGCATCTTTTGTTCTGTAGGATGCTACAATCAGATCCTGTGATTTCTCCACAGAGCAGACTCTCGTGTTGCACTCGCCTGAGAAAAAATCAGATCATGTTTCGATAGATACGGAAGTTCACCTTGCATTGACACCTCTTGAGCCTATCGTTTTTTTCGGTTTCCAAAAAGAATGAGTGTGACAGGTGATACTTTTTGTTTTGCTGATATTTTTCTGTGCTCTTTTATGTTTGTTTACATTGCCTAAAGTGGTCCTTGTTTTGATTTCACTTTCACTATTTCACTTCCTTTTAACACGTCGGTTGCTTCTAGTTGTTGGGACTGTTGAAGGAGGGAGGCCACCAACAAAAATAAAGACTGATCTTAAAAAACCTATTGTTAACCTGGCTTGCCATCCTCGCCTACCTGTCTTGGTAAGTACAACCATATGTTCACTTGCTTCTCATTATTGATTGCACTATGCTATTATGTATTCCGTATTTTCCCATGCTTGACATATACACTTGCGTTTTTAGTATGTAGCCTATGCTGAAGGTTTGATACGAGCCTACAACATCCAGACATATGCTGTACACTACACCTTACAACGTAAGATGTTGTAAACTTGTACTTTATTTTCATGTAATGTAAATATCATTATCCATCAATTTGCTTCTTATTTTGCACAATCGTCTCAGTTGCTGTTGACAGTACAATTAAGCTAATAGGAGCTGGTGCTTTCGGGTTTCATTCAACCCTAGAATGGATATTTGTTGGTGATAGAGGTGGTACCCTGTTGGCATGGGATGTATCAACTGAGAGGCCTAGTATGATTGGCATGTAAGTATGTCTTATAGCTAGCAGTTGTTTCTTCCATTTCCAATTCATGGTGATAGCGTGATCCTAGTGCTAATAAAATATTAATTTTATGTTAATTCAAATATCAAGTTGTTCGAAGCATCAATGAAGCTAGAACTAGAATAACTCTTCTGTGATCAAGAAATATTGGTGTAGTATCATTTTTTAAATAAATTACCCTGGGTTTTGTTTTGTATTTGTATCATTATATGTTGCTGTGTCTAATCAAATGGGCATCCTTCTTTAGGATAAAACTTCATCTATATCTGACATAATGCATCTGCACACTTGTTGAAAGTTTATGATGTATTCTTTATCCAGTCAATAATCCACATGTACCTTTCTGTTTTTTGTGTGTATATTTCATATGATCCCAAATCTTCTGCTACACTTTTTCTGACATTGTCATCTTTCTGTCTATTTGACTGATTGTTACCTTTCATTTTTACTTAGCACACAAGCTGGTTCCCAGCCTATCACATCTGTATCCTGGCTTCCTACACTGCGGTTACTTGTTACCATTTCGAAGGATGGATCACTTCAAGTATGGAAGACACGAGTTATAATTAACCCCAACAGACAACCTATGGAAACTCATTTCTTTGAGCATGCAGGTTTGCTTTGCACTTACCCTTTTTGAGAATTTCCTTGCCTATTTTTACTCTTTATTTCAACCTGCATTTCTTCCATTTAAACTCAGTTTTCTTTTTTGCACATGATTCGTTGTATACCTGTTGATACATTTGTGCCCTGAGCTAGCAGGATATTAGTTTTTAAGTCACTTTATTATTCTTCTGCTATCCAAAAGGATTTGAATAATTTTATTCATAAACAATGTTACATGCTGAATGTAGATTCAATTTCTTCTTCTTGTTTTTTTTTTTGGCTGGAAATTATATCTGCAGCTATTTTCTTTATCAACATTGCAGCTGTTGAAACAATGGATATCACAAAAATACTAACTCTTCAAGGTGGAGAAGCAGTGTACCCTTTACCCAGAATAAAAAACTTGGCAGTGCATCCGAAATTGAATTTAGCTGCAGTGATTTTTGCGGTTAGGCCATTCTGTCTATGAACCAAACTTATTTCTCATTATAGCAAGAATTTAGAAACATTTACATCTTAGATTTACAGGATATGTCTGGGACAGAAGCTGCAAAAAATAAGGCTGCATACACAAGAGAAGGGAGGAGGCAACTTTTTGCTCTTCTTCAGGGAGCTAGGGGATCAACTGGTAAGTTTCTTTTCTATGCAGATATTCTCTTGTCCACTTCAGTGTTACTTGTGGAAGTGGGAACTTTGTTACGCGGGAAATCAGGCTACTTATGCCACACTAATCTGATTTTATTTCTTGGCTTATAATTTCCTATTGCGAAACCATGATTTATGTCTGTAACAGTAAGATATTTCGAGCAGTTCATTCATGTCCTAAGTTTGTTTCAATTTCCTATGGTATTACAGCTGCTGTTCTAAAGGAGAAACTTTTAGCGTTGGGTTCATCTGGAATTTTAGCAGAACATCAACTTCAGGCACAGCTGCAAGAGCAGCACTTGAAGGGGTAACATTCAATATTTGATGATTCCTACAAAAAATATTCGTTCTGTGGTTTCAAAATCCCCCTCTGAGTTGCCAGATTTCTCTTGATGGTTTGATTTCACTTTCTTTTGTTTTTTCAGCCAGAGCCAGCTAACAATTTCAGATGTTGCAAGGAAGGCATTCCTTCATAGTGTACGTGTCATGTCTCTTTCTCAATAATAGTTTCAGTGCTATAAAACCCTTTCTAGGTTGGCAAGTTTGAGATAGGACCTTTTCTTTTTCATGTACAGTTTCAGTACTATAGAAAATCAATAACACAGGAGTATTTGACAATGAGGACTCCCAAAAGAAAGAACCTCATGTATATTTTAGTACTTATGCTGCATGCTGGCACAGGTTCCTGGCAAGCAACCCTAACATCTTATGCCCCATGAATCGAGTCCTTGTCCATTGGTTAATTCCATGAGCTGAGTCGAGACTTGTGTTGTAATCCATTTTTGATATCTTATACATGATCTGTGCAGCATTTCATGGAGGGGCATGCTAAAAGTGGCCCAATACCTCGTTTGCCTCTTGTTACAATTTCGGAACCTAGCAACCTTTTGAGAGATGTTCCTGTTTGTCAGGTGAGTAATCGGAGTATTTTTTTTTCATTTGCATGCACCCTTTTCACTCTCTAAACAGTTCATTACTTTTGTAATGTCAGCCATTCCATCTGGAGCTAAATTTCTTCAACAAGGAAAACCGTGTGGTTCAGTATCCAGTTAGAGCTTTCTATTTGGATGGAGTTAACCTAATGGCCCATAACTTGTCATCAGGCTCTGACAATCTATATAAGAAGCTTTACTCTACGGTATAGACTTGCTTAGAGCAATATTTTCTTGCTTATTTCCTTGTTATTTATTTTATAATTCTCATATAACCCATTGTCAGGTCCCCTCAAACATGGAATGCCATCCCAAGCATATATCATACAGTCCAAAGCAACACTTGTTTCTTGTTGTGTTTGAGTTAAGTGGTCCCAGTGGAATACTGCATGAAGTTGTTCTTTACTGGGAGCAGACTGATCTACAAACAGTCAACAGCAAAGGAAGTTCAATAAGAGGTTTGTCTCCTTCAGCATGCATCTTACTTATCTATTTGACTACAAACCTTTAGAATTTTTCAACCTGACTTCCTGATAACTGCATCATGTTGCTCCTTATTAGGTCGAGATGCTGCTTTTTCGGGCCCAGATGATAATCAATATGCTATTCTGGAGGAAGATAGAACTAGCCTGAATCTCTTTAATCTGAAAGCAGTAGCCACAAAGGAAGCTCTTGAAAATAATGCTGCTGTACTTGAGGAAAACACTTTTGCTGAGAATGCTCCTAACTCTTCGGAACGTCAAGGCCCTCTGCAGTTTACTTTTGAATCAGAGGTTGATCGCATATTTTCTTCTCCACTAGGTAGGTTAAGTCAATTGTTTTCCTATCAACCTGTCTCCACATTTTCATTAAAGAAAAAAAAAGAGAGGATGTGGTGGCTTGTTTGAAATTTATTTTCTGCATAGAATGATGAAGAATCATTGCTAACCAGTGCATTACCCTACTCTGTAGAATCAACTTTGTTGTATGTGATTTCTGGAAAGCATATTGGACTTGCGAAGCTCCTGCAGGGATATAGGTTGTCTACCGATAATGGACTATCCATTACAACAAAAACTGATGGGAAGAAGTTTATCAAGTTGAAACCAACTGAGACTGTTCTTCAGGTTTTCAATTCTTACTAAGTCTCTCATTGCTATCCAATTCTGAGCCATGACTATTGCAGATAACAATCCAATATATATTTTTCGGAGGAGGTCTGGCTTGACCATTATAACACAAGTTATGAAAGTTTAATTTTCTGATGACCGATCTTAATGTTTCACGTCTTGAATTTTGTGCTCCCTCCGTCCCATATTACTTGTAATCCTACACTCATCCAGTTTTCTCAATTCACTTGTCATTTTTGCATCCCAATGCTATCTCTATTCCTCTCATCCTCATTTCCTATGCACCTACCTTTTTCACTTCTTCATTCTTGTGCCAGAGCTAAAATGACAAATAATTCGGAATGAAGGGAGTAGTTATGCACTCTTGCATTTGTGTGCTGTTGATGCTTGCTTTTCTGAATTAAGAAAACTAAATATATAGAGAAAACCTCATTAGTGTGAGGGGCTCTCGTCCCTTTTTGCTTCTTAATATAATGATACTCAGCTCTCCTGCATGTTCGAGAAAAAAAGAAACCACTTTTTCATACTTGACATTACTATTACTCCATCCTTAAAATAAAGTCATTCCTACAGGGGAAAATGACTTATGGCTATTACAAAGTAGATGTCCGAAACGACATCATTAACCAAACGGAGGGAGTAACATGGGACACTATAATTAACTTACTGCATGTAGTAAAGTGTTGTGCAGAAAGATGTACTCCCTGACTCCCTCCGTATTTTATTTGTTGTCATTCAAACAACCTATACAGTTCAAAATTGGCTTAGCTTTGATGTCTGGACATCAACATTTAAAATATGGATGTAGTAGTATTTAGGTTTTGAAGTTCATGTAAAGTGGGTAACCGGTAATCCTACTTCATTGCATCACAGGCGCAGCCGCGCAGTTAGTTACTTGCTGCACTTGACTGAAATAAAATTTCCTCCCCCTATGCAGGTCCACTGGCAAACAACTCTAAGAGGTCCAGTGGTAGGAATATTGACAAGTCAGAGGGTACTGATTGCTACTGCTGACCTTGACATACTATCAAGCAGCTCAACAAAATTTGATCGGGGTCTCCCATCAATATCCTTTTATCTATCTAAGTCTAGCAATTTACCTTCCACACAAAATTATGCTATCGCATAGATTATCTATTCTAAATTGCCATCTTATATTGTTGAGTTCTTAACCACTTTATACTATCGTTCAATGTTGTGGGTTGGACCAGCACTTATTTTCTCAAGTGCAACTGCAGTAAGTATGCTTGGCTGGGATAACAAAGTTCGATCAATCCTTTCCACTAGCTTCCCTCGTTCTGGTAAGATCCAGTAGTTCCCAATCAACTTTTAGTCTTAATTTGACAATTAGACGCTGCATTTATACTTGAAATGATAAAACTATATTCCGTGATGTTTGCAGTTCTATCACTATTTTGTTATTTCTTTCTCGTATCAATCGGTACTGAGCTAAAACATATGGGATTTTATATCTGTAGTATTACTTGGTGCATTGAACGATCGGTTGCTGCTTGTAAGTCCGACTGATATAAATCCAAGACAGAAAAAGGGAGTGGAAATAAAGAGCTGTTTAGTTGGGCTTCTTGAACCTCTTCTTATTGGATTTGCTACCATGCAGCAACACTTTGAGCAAAAACTTGATCTTTCGGAGGTGCTGTACCAAATAACCTCAAGGTATCGAGTTTTGCTTCTGTTCACCACCATTTTATACGCCTGTAGTTTTTATTGTCTGACTAAGGGTTCATTTTGCTATTTCTATTAGTAGTAGAATCTTTCTCATATTTTTTTTGTATTGGCTAATTCTTGTTTCTTGCAGGTTTGATAGTTTGCGCATTACGCCAAGATCACTAGACATATTAGCTAGAGGCCCCCTGTTTGTGGAGATCTTGCTGTATCGTTATCTCAAGCTGGACCTCAGTTCACCCAAGTGAGATTAATCTGTGGCTACATTGATACTGTATTTTCTATTGCTTGCACTAATATTTCTTCCCATATTGTTTGTTTTAGATCATGCGCTGCAATTATGCAATCAAAGCTCTCAAGTTCTCTACTGCTCTGTCAATTTTGAAAGATGAGTTCCTGCGTTCCAGAGATTATCCTCAATGCCCTCCCACTTCTCATTTGTTCCAGCGTTTCCGAGAATTGGGATACGCATGCATAAAGTATGTTCTGGTGTTAATCTGTTCTTTATAAGGATGTTGTCTTCAGTATGGCTAAATTGCAAAACAGAGACAATTGTGATCAACTGTAACATTTCGTAAATTTGCATAAATTTTATCATTTCAAGTCAACCAAATTGGCTTAAGTGCAAAAAAGAGGGATAATTATTTTGATCAACTGTACCCATTCTTAAATTTGCACAAATTTTAACTATATCATTTCAAGTCAACCAAATATTCAAATATTTTAAAGGTAGCTCAACATCTATTTTTTGTTACATTTTGCAGTATAGAAAATTCCTAATACTTCATAAATGTTATCATGTTTTAAAATTTTAACAGAAAGGTACAATGACTGGCCATCAAACACTGTCAAATAAATTAGAGGCACTAGAGATGCACATGGAATTTTCAGATTCTTTCCTAATTTAGTTTGTGATATTGCCATGGCGTGCTTCTGTTAAAATCTGTAATCCATGTTAGTTGATTTTATTAAAATTTCTGTGACTGGCAAGTTTCTCTTCTAGCAGATTATCTGGTTGCCCAATTTTTATGTTCAAAATAGAAAGCAATCTGTTCTAGATAGTTAATGTTTCAGACGTATGTACCATTAGTCTAATGAATAATTCTTCTCGTCACCAGTGACTGAATATTATTTTTTATTTAATACCAGTAAACTCATTGTTGCATTGTACACGTTTCTTCTTGTTTCTTGCTGTTTCTAATATGCTAGGATCAGAATATCTCTACACTATTTTTTTTATGGAGATCTGCTCTCACATTACATACTTTTGTTCAGGTACGGTCAATTTGACAGTGCAAAAGAAACATTTGAGGTTATTGCAGATCATGAAAGCATGCTGGATCTATTTATATGCCACTTGAACCCTAGCGCATTGCGACGCCTTGCCCAAAAGTTGGAGGAATCAGCTACAGATTCTGAGCTGAGGCGGTACCTTGAGAGAATACTAAGAGTTCGCTCAACTGGGTGGACACAGGGTGTATTTGCTAATTTTGCCGCAGAAAGTATGGTTCCTAAAGGTCCTGAATGGGCAGGTGGAAACTGGGAGATCAAGACACCGACCAGCATTAAGAGCGTACCTCAGTGGGAGCTTGCAGGAGAAGTCATGCCATATATGAAGACAACTGATGCTGGTATCCCAACCGTTATTGCAGATCATATTGGTGTGTACCTGGGTGTCATGAAGGGCCGGGGTAATGTAGTGGAAGTCAGCGAAAAGAGTTTGGCTAAAGCTATAGCAGCAGCCAGCAGTGAGAATGCACAGCCGACACCTTCCGAATCAGCTGGGAAAAATAAGGCCAATGCTGGTGGTGATTCGGTTGGTGACACTCTGGCTAGGCAGCTGGGTGTTCAAATTGCATCAGCTGATGAACAGGCAAAAGCTGCTGAGGAATTTAAAAAGACTTTGTATGGTGTTGTTGATGGTGGAAGTAGTGATGAAGACGAGTCAACATCAAAGACTAAGAAGATACATATAAGGATACGTGATAAGCCAGCTGCATCTACTGTTGATGTTAACAAATTGAAAGAAGCCACCAAGCAGCTAGCTGGCTTAGGTCCTCCACTGAGTCGGACAAGATCATTATCAGGGACGCCACAAGAATTTAATCAGGCTCCTGCACAACCAACAGGTCTGGCACCAGTTGTTTCTCCAGCAATGCCAAATGCTGCAATGGATTTGTTTGGAGCAAATGCTATGATGCAACCACAAGCACCCTCTGGGGCCACAGGTCCTGTAATTGCGGGCATGGGAGTGACGGCCGGACCAATTCCTGAGGACTTCTTCCAGAATACTATTCCATCCCAGCAGCTTGCAGCTACACTACCCCCTCCTGGAGTAATCCTTTCACGAATTGCTCAACCTGCTCCAGGAATGAATCAAGTCCGGCCTGTACCCAATCAAAATATGATGGCTACTGTTGGTCTTCCAGATGGTGGTGTGCCACCACAAGCACCGCCACAACAGTCACAGTTTCCTCAGCAGCCAGGTATGCCTATGGATGCTATTGGCCTACCTGATGGAGGTGTTCCCCCACAGAGCCAACCTCTTCCTTCACAACCCCAGGCTCTTCCATCACAGCCACTGGGCTTTCAGCCTGCTATTCCTACTCCGTCACAGCCAATTGATCTCAGTGCTCTCGAGGGTCCTGGGGCAGCAAAAGCTGCTCGCCCTCCAGCACCTACTGCTGTGCGCCCTGGCCAGGTAATGTGCTCTTCCTGAAACAAACCTGTTGGGTCTTGATAGCTTCCCTTGACACCTTCATCCGTAAATACAGGTACCACGCGGTGCTCCTGCTGCAGAATGCTACAAGATGGGTCTTGCTCATCTTGAGCAGAATCAGCTTACCGATGCACTATCTTGCTTGGATGAAGCATTCTTGGCCCTTGCGAAGGACCAGTCACGTGAAGCTGATATCAAAGCCCAGGCCACAATTTGTGCGCAATATAAGATTGCAGTTGCTTTGCTTCAGGTACTATTTAGTTTTTTTGGTACCAGGTGGCATTTTAGATAACCAATCAGCTTATTTAGAGACTTCTTTAAGACCAAATTTGTAGGGAACAATGATAAAATAATAATTTCCAGTAAGTAGTTGAATTTGGAGTAGTCGTGGCTTAGTTCTCTTGATTCCTCTGCAGGAAATTGCTCGCCTGCAAAGGGTTCAAGGAGCTGGTGCTCTCAGTGCCAAGGAGGAAATGGCAAGGCTATCACGCCACCTTGCGTCCCTGCCCATTCAGGCGAAACATCGGATAAACTGCATCAGAACTGCCATCAAGAGGAACATGGAAGTCCAGAACTACGCTTATGCGAAGCAAATGCTGGACCTACTCTACTCCAAAGCACCTCCCTCGAAGCAGGATGAGCTCAAGAGCCTGATCGATATGTGTGTCCAGAGGGGATTGACGAACAAATCCATCGACCCGTTTGAAGACCCCTCACAGTTCTGCGCAGTCACCCTCAGCCGGCTCTCGACCATAGGTCACGATGTCTGCGACCTATGTGGTGCCAAATTCTCCGCGCTCTCTGCACCAGGGTGCGTCATCTGCGGTATGGGGAGCATCAAGAGATCGGACGCACTCGCTGGACCTGGTGCTGTGCCTTCACCTTTCGGCTGAAGTGCAGAGTTTTTCATTGGCCTCCTTGTTTCTGATTTTGTATCTAGTGTGCAGTTTACATACCTTCCATTCAATTGTTGTAGCTCATATATGTAGCCTTTTTTTGACATGGAAGAACGTTGGTGTCGAGGGCCATGTACACTTGTAATTCCTTTTTTTTGTGGTTATACATAGTTACGGTGTTGGTGAGGTAGCAGTGTGTGTTATTTGTTACACCATCGATCTCTTTCTTGTACGTAAGCAGACACGAATGTTGGAAGCGTCTTGTTCTCTGTCTGCTGGGGATTATAAGCAATTTGTTCCGAAGCTGAGTTACTTTATTGAATGAAACGAGTGAAGGTTGAACACAGCTACGATACTTACCATACAACTTAAACACCTGGTTATCAGCTATGGTTCAAGGGAAGCCTTTAATGGTAGGGTGTATCTCACACCCTATATCCTACCAATTCTGTCACACGTCTTACTTCACTTGTTCCGATGGAAATGTTATTCAAGCATCAGTTGCTTAGCAAAAGGATTAATAAGAAAGAAATGCGTGTGTGAAGACTAATGCTTAGCACAATAAAACACCAGCTATCCATGTATCCAAGACTAGCTACATATAAAGATGCTTGGTCAATAATAATCTCATGTACCACAATACATGATCGAGTCCACACACTACAATTACTGCATTACACACAGATACTGATGAGCAAGAAAGCTAGTTAATTACGCACACTAATGGCTAATTAATTAGGAAGCTGATCCGATCCGTATGATTCCTGATGAAGCTGAGCTTAATTAGGCCTGAGCATCATCAGCTCGTCCGAGGATGATCAGCAGGGAGAGGAAGCCGAGCAGGTCCAGGAATATGAGCAAGGAGGTGACCACGATGGTGCAGATGAGGAGGGCGTCCCCGGGGTAGGCGGTGAGGAAGAGGTAGAGAGTCCTGGCCATCATGCAGTGGTTGGCCGCGGCGAGGCCGAGCGCGACGAAGGAGCCGGCCAGCAGGGTGAGGACCCGGCACCGGCAGCAGCCGAGCAGCAGCGCGAGCACTGCGATGGCGGCCTGGGCCACGCTGCTCCAGAGAATGGCGTGCACGAGCTTGGTGGCCTCGTCGCCGGCGGCACCTTCCAGGAAGTAGCATGAGGTCCAAAACGATGACTGGTCGCAGGTGGTGAGGCCGTAGATGTCGTCGGCGGCCACAGCGCCGTAGATGAAGGCGAAGTAGAGTGACCAGCTGTTCACAAGATGGGCCACCGCCACCTGCAGAGGAACATGCTTCTTCTTCTTCTCCACCCCCGGCAGAGACAGAGAAGCAGGCTTGCTCTTGTCCCTCTGGATCTTGATGTCCTCCATGGCCAGCAGCTTCAAGCACAGCTCCTCTGGCAGTGTATAGTTCAGTCAGCAAAATTTTGAGCTAGCTAGTTGCAGAAGAAAATAAGTCATCGATCTCACCAATTAATCTATTCCCATACATATATATACACGCGTGTATAAAGTACAAGAGAGGAACAATCACAACAATTTGCTACTGTTATATATGCCCAACAACGAAGAGAAATAAAGGAAACCATGCATCAAAACAATTTGAATTCCTAGTTGCATCTACTAGGACAGATGTACTATTGTGCGCCTCGAGGAACTAATCCAAGAAGATAATATATACTACAAGCAGTAACTAGCAGAGGAAGAACTGATCAGTCAGCAAGCTAGCTACACGACGAGGAGGGGACGAGACGACTCACCAATCTGCTTTTGGTTGCCGGAATGAAGAAGAGATGGAATAATGCGTTGGGAGATGGAGAACGGGAGCAAGAGAAGGCGCGTATTTAACGACGACAGGAGCAGCAGATGGCTGCGGACGTAACCTCACTCTTGGTCGAGCGACACGTGGCTGTCCTGTCGACATAACAAATCCTCCTCGTCGGCGGAACTGCTAGCTGCCGAACAAGCATGCTAGAGAGATGGGAACCTATCGACGAACCCACGCACGTGCACAGCACTAGCGGCCTAATTATTTCTTCTGTATCGTCTTTCTTTTCTATACTAATTGAGATTTTATTGCTCCGAATCAATAAGTAGCTATTAGGATCTCTTCTTCAGTTTGTTCTTCTTAGTTAGGCACCACACAGTTCTTCCACGAATCGAAACTAGCAGCGGCTAGAGGTAGTAGAGCGAGGTAGGTGGATAACGTGCCTAGCCATGAATCCCTGAGCAGGCGCTCCAATGGATATCTTGGCAGCTACCAGCCACTCACTCTAGGTTTCACCGAAACAGGTAGCGACAGTAATAATAATAGCGTTAGCTAAGCTTTAGTAAGTAGCACATTTCCGGTAACACGGTGATCCGACGCAGCAATAACATGTAGAGGCTCGTGACACTAAGTGGTATAGAGAGATCCTGCAGCCTGCGACTGATACACCATCAACGCGTTTTGGCCTTTTACTACCCATGACAAACATGCCTGCTACTAGCTAGTGGCACGGTGTAAGGTCACTCTCAAATCTCAAGTGATACCAGGTACTCACATTAATTCACGTAAATTTTAATAATCGAAGCATCACTTCACTGATGCATTGTGTTCTTCTTATTGAACACGGCTTTGGTTCATCAAGGTGTGGCCGACGAGGTGTGCACGGTGGCGAGAGAGAGTGCCGATGGTGCCCACGACGATGAAGGAGTGCCCAGAGGTAGACATCGTCATCATCCGAGGCACAACTATACTCCTCCCATTCGGTCAAAAAAGAAAGAACGAAAAAAAAAACTATAGTCCTCCCAGCATCGTCGTTGCTGTCCACCTGACCATTCATGGAGCGGATGCGATTTCATCAGAAAAATCGACAGATGGGAAGAAGTGAAGGGCCAAGGGCTTCTGGTAGATACCTGCTGCAGCCGGTCCTTGGTAGAATGTGTTTATGGGGACCTAATCCTAGTGTACTGGAGCAACGAACTTAAAGAGGACGAGCCGGCCTGCAGAGAGGCCATTCCATTCCCCTGTTGCAAAAATAACTCCTCTTAAAAAGTAAATTCTTCAGCACTTTGTCGAGTGCAGCTGCATGTTTATTTTTTCTTCCAGCTACATATAAGGTCTCGCTCGGCTTATCACATCCTATCCTTTCTTTCGTCAAAATAAAATGAAAAAGTCTCGTCAGGTTGGTATACTCAATGAAAACGAAGTCAGCTACTATTACATTTTTTTTAGATAATGGAACGACGTTCCCGCTTCTACGTTGACAAGGCAACGTACACAGCGTCAGATTACATAACCGAGCACTTAGGCTCTCACTGTCTTACATAACTCATAGTCTGAAACAGCCATAAAAGTAAGAAAGAAAGCTCCCGCAATGGTCGAAGAACTAAGCTTCTAGCCGATTCGTGAACCTCCATCCAAATTTGGCGAAAACCTCCATGACCACCGTCTCCAAGCGTCGGCATGCAGACTTGAGGTTCTCCCTTGCAGCTTCTTCCTTAAGCAACAGTGACCATGTTCTGGTCCAATAAGTAGCCCTGAAAATAACCTGCAATATGGTATTAGATTTAGACCGGTTAAACACCATATCGTTCCTATTCAACCAAATTGCCCAACAAGTAGCCGAGAGACCCACACAAACTTGGTCTTTTAAAGACGGTAGGATGCCATTAAGCCAAGAACCGAACATGTGAGGTATACTAGAAGGCGGTTGAATTCCGAAGGTGATAAAAATTGCATTCCAAATGTAACGTGTGAAATGGCAATCAATAAATAAATGTTCTATAGTTTCTAAGGAACTACACGAACAACAACTCAAATTTTCTTTCCAATTTCTTTTTGCCAGATTGTCCTTGGTCAACGTACAACCATTTTTTAGGTACCATAGAAAAATCTTGATTTTCAGTGGTATTTTGAGAGCCCATATGTGAGACCTGTGTGGGACAATTCCCTCCCTCATTAGCGTCATGTACATAGACCATGTTGAGAATACCCCGTGCCGTTTGACATCCCATATGAAGGTGTCTTTTTGACTAGTTAGATTAGTTGATACAACTTTCGCTACTAGCCTAAACCAGTCTCTAAGATTTTCCCCAACCAAAGCCCTTCGGAAGGACACGTTTAGAGGTATTGTGCTTAGCACTTCAGCCACGGTTGCTACCCTCTTTCTAGCGATGTGGTATAGAGCGGGATGAGCCTCCTTTAAAGGCTCACCGCCCACCCAGTTGTCCTCCTAAAATCTGACCTCTGTACCACTGTGAACCTGAAAGTGACCAAGACTGAGAAATTGGTCCTTAACACTCATAAGCCCTGCCCAAAAATGTGAATCTCCGGGTCGTTTTGTAGTTTGAGTTAGCCTTTTGTTTGACAGATATTTCCTCCGTAGAAGGTTTTGCCAAACCCCTTCTTCATTGATTAGCTTGAAAAGCCACTTACTCAATAGGCATTTATTTTGTGTTTCTAAATTTTGGATGCCAAGACCGCCGCAATCCTTGGGACGACACAAAATGCTCCACTTAGTGAGTCTGTATTTTTTCTTGTGTTCATCACATTGCCAATAAAATCTAGACCAATAGTAATCTAGTTTTTTAAGCACCCCTTAGGGACCTTAAAAAAGAAAGCATGTACATGGCGAGGCTAGATAGTACCGAATTAATCAATACTAGCCTGCCTCCAACGGAGAGCATTTTCCCTTTCCAACTCTCTAATTTTTTCTGAAATTTCTCTTCAATGGTCACCCAGTCGCTATTAGAGAGTTTCCGGTGATGCATAGGGATGCCTAGGTATTTGAAAGGGGTGGATCCAGTGCCGCACCCAAAGAGGTGTGCATATTCGGCTTCCACCTCCTTTACCTTACCGTAACAATACAATTCGCTCTTATGGAAGTTGATCTTTAGCCCAGATAGTTGCTCAAAAGTACTTAAAACTAGTTTAAGATTTTTGGCCTGGTTGGTGTCATGTTCCATGAAGGGTATTGTGTCATCCGCATATTGGAGAATTGAGAGGCCGTTATCCACCAAGTGTGGTACGACACCCCTAAATTCTCCATTAATTTTAGCTCGTTCTAGGAGAATGGCCAACATGTCGGCCACCATGTTGAAGAGAAGGGGGGACAAAGGATCACCTTGTCTAAGGCCCTTTCTTGTTTGGAAATAGTGGCCCAAATCGTCATTAACCTTAATGCCTACGCTGCCCCCTCGAATAATTTGGTCTATCCATTTGCACCACAAAGGAGAGAACCCCTTCATACGTAGTGTTTGTTGGAGAAAAGACCAATTGACCTTGTCATAGGCTTTCTCAAAATCGAGCTTTAGTACGACTCCATCTAATTTCTTCCGATGTAACTCATGGATGGTTTCATGTAAAATAAAGACCCCTTCCATTATATTACGACCGGCCATAAAAGCCGTTTGTGATGGTCTTATGATTTTTTCAGCCACAAGGGCCACCCGATTAGTCATCACTTTGGTAAAAAATTTGAAGCTTACATTAAGCAAGCAAATGGGCCGAAATACATAGACAATCGATCAGTAAAATAGATAACAACGCCATGGGATACACAGTATTTTAACAGTACGTATACTCATTTCCAAAAAGAAGAGAAAAGCAGTCAAAGCTAGGGTGATTCTCATCGATGAGAAAAAGCGTATGTGCAATGAAAAAGAATCGATGCAACGTAAAGCACTTCTATCTGCTACCTACGCTTCCAAAGCACAGTAAAGAATCGTATAAAAAAAAAGCACAGTAAAGAAGGCAACAGACATTGCCAAGGAAATAATGTCGCTAGCTGTTGCTGCTCCTTTGGCTAAACTTGGCAAGGGGGTCTCTCCAATTTCGACTGGGCCAGGTCGCCCTTCTCAGAAAATATCTCATCGCTGGCCAGCAGTCAAAAGATCTTTGTATGACATCTCTGGCCTAGGTTGGTGTACCTATGCAATGATGCAAAATATGTGATCGTCTGACATCTTATGCTCATAAGGCCATGTGACAGGGCACCCCAAATTCCGGGGCCCCTGATTCACAAATCACAATGGTTATGTTAATATTTTTAGGGAAATGGTTATGTTAATTTACAGAGGCAAATAACACTCTGGATCAAAGTGCAATGCTGATGCAACTTGAAGCAGTGCTTTTTTAGCCTCTGCTATACTTTTTTATAATTAACTTATCAGTATGCTAATTAAGCTCATATGCCCCGCGTATGCCTATGTTTTCTCCATTTATTACTTCATAATTTGTTTATTCAAACATGAACAATTTTCAAGAAATAAGAAGCATGATTCTGGTTTTCACAACCGGAAGCAAACCCATCATCTACTCGCAGAATGCAACTTTACCGAAGTCGTATTTGATGCAATTCTGATAGCTGGTAGATTGCACCTCCCCTCACCAATCCGGCCTACGTGGCCGCCCTCTGTGCGGACCACATCGTTTCCGGCTGGCGTCCAGCGTGGCGTGGCGGCTGCCCGAGGTGGCCACGTCGTGACCTCCCTCGCTGCGCCCTCTAGTGGGCCACAGGCTGCCGGGTTGACACGTAGAGGCCAGGATAGCCCGGTGTATGCTGTGAAATCCCTGACCTCCCCGTGAATCTAGACCTCACCGAATGTCGCACCGCTGGATCCGGCGACGGCGCCAACAAGCGGGAGGAGCTGCCGGCTCACACCGACGAAAGGTGTCGGTTACAGTTGGAATTGGTAGGGGTTGACGCCGTCGGGCCGACACGTGCGGTGGGAGAGGAAGGGAGGGAGGGGGCCGCGCAATGGCAGGTAGGCCGTGATGGGCAGCACCACCGGGGAGAGAGAGAGAAGGGACAATGACATCGGGGGAGGAGAGAGAGGGTGGTGAACTCGTGGGGAGGGGCGACACTCGTGGGGAAGGATTAGGGTTCCCCGTGCATCGGCCCGGCCGCTTATATTCGCGGCGCGTTGTCCGTGGGCCTCCCAGTGGAAAATTGTAGTCTGTTTTTTTAAAAGGACATCCACTTTTGTTAATTACAGTTTTTTTTAGTTAGAATTACTTTCCGTTACGTCCTTCATCTTCCATAAAATTGCATAGATCTATATTGCATACTTTTTTCGCAACTGCCCTACCATGTTTCTATTAATTATGTTTGGTTCCTTGCTACCCTCTTTTAATATTGTTCCATATCCGTTTACACCCATGATGTTTTCCGAAAAATACTTGCAGCAGAGCTTGCGTGCCTAACTATAGTTTGATGCAACGGACCAGCAACTCCAGCTGCCGGAAGCGATAGCAAGATTCAACAACTCACCATTCGGAACAGGCGCTCCCCGACCGTGCCTTGGCGGCTGGCTTAATATCCCCTTGGTAGCTTAACATCTAGTACTACTAACAGGTGCTAGCTTTATTGCACCGTTCATCCACACAGATGCGGAAATTATTTTACACAGCCAATGCAAAGCTACTACATACTAGTTAATTTAATTAAGCTGATAGAAATGCATGTCGCTAGCTTGATCTTTGGATGTAGAAGCGATCTAGGCATCTTGTCCCAGCTGGCGTAGAGGACGGCCACGGCGACCATAGTGGTAGCATTGGGTCAAGTCGAGGAGGAGGAAGCAGCAGCAGAACAACGAGGTGCTCCTTGTCCACGACACGTAGATGAACACATGATTGTATTGATTGTACGTTTTACCCAGATGAGCATTTTCTTCTTGTGCTCCACCTGATGGTCTTGCTGTGTCTGGGGAATCTGAAATGCAACAAAAGAGTGGAATCGATCAGATTCAAGACAGGGAACCAATATAATGGAACAAAAGAGTGGAATCGATCAGATGCAGTACAGGGAACCAATATAATGCAACAAATTAAAGAGTGGAATCGGAGTGCAAGGGATATATAGAGAGGATTACCTGCTGCTGATCATCGTCGGCTTCGAGTTGCCGGGCGACATTGACATTGACGGCCTGGAGGACCTCAAAGAGCACGACGGCAGTGTGATAGTCCTTGGTGAGCCGCGCCCTTTCTGCTTTGTCTTTGGCTTTCTGAAGCGCCAGGATGTACTTCTTGTAGTGCTGCTGATAGAAGGTCTGCATCACCCTGGCATCGCTCTGCTGGACCCTGGCATCCTTGTCGCTCTGGAGACTGTGGAGGAGCGCTGCCTTGAACCGGCCAACACCACGGCCGCTGGAGGTGGGATCCAGGCGATGTGCCTTCTCCCAGGCGTAGTAACGACCTGGATCATGGGTTGGTTGCCATGGTCATCAGAATTAGAATTAGGCATTCAATCCCTCGCTCTCCTTAATTAATTAGTTGTATCCCGTGAATGAATGAATGAATGAATTAGACAGGAGAAGAGAGGTACTCACAGAGGTATGCAACCCGTGGGTTGGTTGCCTCCACCTCGCTGGCCACAAGAAGCACGGGCGCGATCTCGACGAGCCCGGAGGGGATGAATTCACCGTTGAAGATGAAGTCACGAAGGTTCATCCTAGATGAGGATGCCATGCTGTAGTTTGTTGAGAGGAAGAGGATCAAGCTAGGAATTAGGCAAATTAAATCGATCCAATCTGCATCCCAAAAATCTAACGGAACAGAAGAGAAAACGAGAGTAATTCAATTGAGGGGAAATGGTTACCTGAGCGAGCGAACAGATCACTGACCGGACCTGAGGCCACCAGCATATATATATATGGCACGGCAGGCCACGAGGCCTTTCTGCTGCTCCCTGCGGCTCGAAATTAAAGCGGAGGGGAAGGAGAGTTGGTGGGAGTGGCAGAAGCCAACAGCTAGCTTAAAAACTCACCATCAGTGTTGCTATCCTTTTTTTTTCTGGTTAATTTGGCAACGACTAGCAGTAACAACATTATTCTTCTGTTGATGCTCTGTCCTTCTTGCTATATCCTGTTGACATGCTTTTCTACTGCATCACTTTGAACCGTAGCTTTTGGTTGGTTTGTTGCATCAGGTACGTAATTCACACTCACACGGTGACGCTTTGCATGTGTGTTGCTAAAAGCAGAAAAAATAATTCTAATAATACTGTATATCTCAATATGCATTCAGACTATGCGTGTAACCATGGCAAGATCATGCAGACTACTATAGGATGGGTGCATAATTCACTAGTGATCAGCGTTTTGTAGATCCTTAATAATGAAGGGGCCGGGGACTACTATTTCCCATATGATTTGTTAGATTTTTTTTCTGGCAGCTGTATCCAAGTAGTACTGCTGACGATATGATGTGTGCAGGGCGCCCTAGCTGTATGCACTAGAGGTTGCAGTGCTCCTTATCAAGAATGGTAGAGGGTTGGGTTCAGAGAGGGGGCCATTTAGGTCGTTCATGTCGTCTTTGTTTTAATTCGGTGTCTCCAACTCCGATCCATTAAAGTTTTCTTACAGATCAAAGTGCATGATATACACTAGTACACACTAAGATTATTAGCTAATTCAATTTTAAGATAAAACATGCGCACATGAGCTGCTAACTAGGTCTAAAGCAGATGCTAATGGGTACGGTACGTATCATCTCTGCTGGCATTGATCCACAAAAGCACAAAATTTGCACAACCCAGAAAAGCAAAACATAGTCTGTTGGATGAATTCATCAATTATTTAGAACTGAACAATGATGATGATGCATATCTAGGATCTCTGAAAACAAGGTTGCAGCACTCATAAAGAAGCAAATCAACCATGTGTGCATGCATATATACTCCAGAGAAACAAGAGATACAATTAGGTAGAGCCAATCGATGACTAGCTTGGTTGGTACTTGCACTGGTCTACAGATCAAATTAGTGGGTACTAGATCATCAGAATGCACTCCAGGGATGCATGGGATGAGGAACTCGGATCACAGCTAGCTCAAGCAGCAGGGAGCTAGTACTCGTCAGCATCTTTGCCGAGGATGAGGGCGACGAGGCCGAAAAAATCCACCAAGGCAAAAAAGAAAAAGACGAGGAACTGGATTTCGCTGCCCCTTGAGGGAGTGGTTTCCTGGGGCGGCGGCGATGAAGATCGACGCTCGCGATCACGGCCGCCATGCACAGGTTCACTACACCGACGGTGACGGCGACGAAAAGCCGAGGGCCCGGCTGTTGCGACGGCCGGAGAGGAGCAGGCCGGGTTCCAAGTATGTTTTATCACTAAAGAAACTTAAAATATAGCATATAATTTTTTGTAGTTAAAGAAAATTTTTGATAAGACGAATGGTCAAACATCACAAAAAAAGTTAATGACGATAACAATTTAGTAAAGGAGGGAGTATATGGTAGAGTTCGACATCAGATAGGAGTAGGCGGCGTGGCGACGGAGGCGGAGGCGCAGCACGGAGGCCGAGGCGGCGCGGCGGCGGCGGCGGCTCGTCGGGTGGGGGTGCGAGGTTCAGCGACGGTGGCGGCGCTCGATCGGGGGCGCGGCGCGGGTCTCGGTGACGGGAGGAGGAAGGAAGGAAGGAAGGAAGGAGGAAGGAAGAAGAAAGGGAAAAAGAAGAGGATAAAAGAAGAAGAAAAAAGAAAAGGAAGGAATGATTCCTATTTTATCCTTTGGTGGTCTAAGGGTGACCAGTAACTTTTTTTAGTGGTCACCACCAAGGAGACTTCCCCGGCACTATAGCTGTAGAATAGTCCCACACGTGACACGTGCCCGGTTCCATACTTCCAATCTTCCATCACACACATAATAAGCAAGAGCTAGCTAATTAAGGTATTACAGGCAGTAATCAACTTTGCTACTAGATACTAGCTAGGTTTGCTGCGGCAAACAAAGTAATCTAATTAAGCTGTGATGCATGGAGCTCTAGCTTCCAGGGATAGGATATGTTGTTACTGATCCTCCTCCGACGATTAGGGATAGGAAGCTGAGCAGGTCACCGGCGACGAAAGGATACCGGTCCCGCGCCGTACACGAAGATGTTGTAGAAGATGGCTCTCGGATTTGCAGAGATGGAGATGAGGACGGTGCTGGCCTCCATGTAGTGGGCGACGGCGGCGAAGAAAGGAGAGTGCGATGAAGACGAGGGATCGGAGCGGCGCGGGGGCAGCAGGCCCACCGTGGCAGCGGCTGCCTGGGGCACGATCAACCACAGGTAGGTCGCGTAGAACGATTCCGCCTCAACCACTTGCTTGGACGCCTGCCGGAATTAACAAGGAAGAGAAGAATTACTCTATCACTATTTGATATTACTAGGCTAGCTAGTAATTTCCAGCACAACTAAGTTCTTTGTAATCTGTGGTCTGTCACAATTTATAACAAAATTGTTTGTTGGCCAGCCTTTGGCCCGGCGTAGATTAGGGTTGATTATATTAGCTGAATGGGATGTGGATGATGTTGACAAAGGCCAGGACGGCGATGATGACCAGGGTAGCAGGCCGTGATGAGCGCCCACTCCAAGACCTCCTGGACTGACACTCTGACAGCAGCATCATCGACTTTTGTGCTCAGTAGAAATATATTTCCAAGTTGTATTATTAATTCACTAAAGTACAATATGACACGTGTATTAATTAAACAAGTGGTACGAAAAAAGCAAAATACACACCAGGATTATTTGTTTCATATCACGTTAAACCATCACACTACTTTCACTTTCACAGAATTGGTTAAGGTACGATTTGTTTTTGAAGAAAAAATTCGTTTCATACAAAATCTTAATATGAAGAAAATCTAGTACAATCATGCACTTTCTTAAAAAAATGACAAATGAAATAATGATGGTCGTATAATGGACGATCCACAGTTATTTGGACGGGAAACGCTTCGCCGCGACCGGTCGCGCGGAGGCGCGAACGCGCGACCGTCGGGCGCGAGCCTGGCACGGGCGCGAGCCTGGCACAGGCGCCTCCGTGTATCTGGTCCGTTTCTCTAGTGTTGAGCATATGTAGCTTTCAGCGCTGATGTGTGATGACATCAGCGAATTAATTACTTAATTTTTTTTAAAAAAAGCTATAAATTTTGCATAAAGTGTCCGATTTGAATTTCGTTTTCACTCGTTCAATTCTACTTGACGACACGAACAAAACTAGATCTCACTTGCATATATTTTTTTATAAAAAAATTATAATCTAAATTTGCTACTACATATATAACATAATTTGTTATAAAAATTATGGGAGCCCGCAAATAGGCTACCGAGAGCAATCTGGGAGTATGTAAGTAGCAAACCCTCTTCGACATTTACTAGCAAATTGTCTTTGACGTTTAGTAGCAAACTCTCTTCGACTTTTAGTAGCAAATTTTGTTTAGTAGCTTAGATCTCTAGTAACAATTCTCTTCGATCTTTAGTAGCAAATCCTCTTGAATTTTTAGTAGCAATTTCTCTTCAACCTTTAGTAGCAAATTTTCAACCTATAGTAACAAATTCTTTTGGATCTCTGGTAGCAAATTCCCTTCGACCTTTAGTACCAAATTCTTTTGGATGTCTAGTAGCAAATTTCCTTTGACCTTTAGTAGCAAGTTTTCTTGGATCTGTACTAGCAAATTCTCTTGGACACATAGCAACAAAGGATGTTATCATATGACTGAAACAAATAGTTGTTGTCATACTTTAATATAATACCTTTACATAAGCATCAAATATGTGAATGTTGCACTAGCAAATTTAGTTATACCTAATATAGCAAATCTTTTTGAGTTGTACGAACATATCAAAGTTGATATACTATCCATGAATAGAATTTCACTACTAATTATGTTTTTGCTCGTATATTGTGGATAAAATTACTAGTGAGTATATATAATAAAAGTTTCTATAGAAATATACCCTAAGTTGTTACTAAGTAAATAAGAAATAAGTGTACGATGTCCTAATCAGTAGCTCGTTTGTTGCCACGATATTATGAACTAAAATGGCTACTGTATATTACATTTTTTTGTACAATATATTAGCACACTACAATATACTGTTTGTTGCCATGATATTATGAACTAAAATTCTACTGTAAAATTACATTTTTTGTACAATATATTAGCACACTACCATGTACCATGGTCAGAAATCGCTGCTATAGTTGGAATATAAGGTGCTATCATATGATATACTCAAATTAATATTATATATTTTTACATACAACTCAGTCCACAAAATGTGCTAACACTCTCCTTGGCCTTGGGTGGCATGCTACACGCGGGACACAGAATGTAGCAAATTATTCGGTTATGTAGCAAATTATGTTTATATGTGTAATAACAATTTAGGTTGTAAAAAAATTCTTCAAAACATATGCAAGTGAGATCTAGTTTTGTTCGTCTCATCGCATAGAACACACCGGTGAAAACGAAATTGAAATTGGACATCATATATAGAATCTATAGTATTTTCAAAACAACAAACTAAATAGTTTATTTGCTGATGTCATCTCACATCAGCATGAAAGGGACATCTCCTAACTAACCGGCTGAAACCATACCGGTCGCGCGTTAACGTTGTCATGTACCATAAAATCTGCCTCATAGTAATTGCGAAGATTAAGTTCCCTCTTTTCAGCACTCCATATATATAGCAATTGGAAAAAAGTAATATAAGAAGGAGAAATCCATGATTATTGTGCACAAGTTAATTAAAGATAGAGAAAGATTAGGATATTAAAGATTACATGCACATGCATGGGCCTGTAGGCTGGAGCCTATCCGGGGTTGTGCATATTGTCGAGCAGTTAATATATTTCCGTATCACCTCATTTGGAATCTTAAAGATTGCACAGCAGGTAGGGTCCGGCCTTGGCTATATAAATACCCATAAATTTGTGCGATGTCCGCCTTGCTTTTTTCATCTCATTCATCTAAAAAAACTACATAAGTCAAGACGAGATATTCTTGATACAGATTTGATTAGCCGTCACACATCCGATATGACGAGCAGGTGCAGCAGCGTCATGGCAGCCCTGGTTGCAGCCGTTTTCTTGCTCATTGCGCTTGTTGCATCGCCAGCACACTGTGAGTAAAATTTTCATATTGTGACCTATTTTAAGTTTACTACAGATCTCAACTATGAGGTGGTTCATGCTGATGATCATGAGCATGGTTAATATATGATCATCAGGTCGTCGTTCGGAACCGCTCCGTGCTGCTAGCGTCAGGCTGGTTACCTATGCAAATAGTAGTAATGTTGAGGCGATCAACTCCACAACATTATTAGATGAGACAAAAGACTGTGACTTGGTATTTTGCACCAAGCACGTTTGCGACGAGACGCCTACCTGCTACTGCTGCGCGCCTAATCCGGATAAGGATAACAACTGTTACATCACGAGGCAGGAGTGCTTGGCACATTGCCCTTTCTGCAAAAACGAGCGCTCACAGTGAGCAATCCCTCATGTATGTGACCAAAAGTTGTTTGTGTGCGATCATGTTGGGAAGCTGCGGGCACACAGTTTATACACGATTTTGTTTCCTCAAACACAGTTCCTACGCTAGCTGACCTCTTTCAAGAATCCTGTAAAAAATTCCCATAAGGCCGGCTATAAAGTGAGCATGGAAACAAAATTGATACCATTGAAAAAAGACACTTGCAGCAGCATTCTAGTGATGGTTTCTCTGCAGCGTCAAGGTCGATCAACTAGTGGGCGTGCGCCATAACGACCATGCCAATCATGAACGCCACTCATCCGCGCATGATCTTCTTCAACGCCTGAGCAACGTGATCGTCCTTCTAGCATGGCGTGCCAATTTTACTAGTTTCCTCACCTTCTCGTTTCTTCACAATAACGCATCAATAAAATGAGAGAGAATTTGATTTTATGCATGATGTATTGTGCACCTGACATTGGCTTACCTAAGTAGCGCTATAGCATATCAATTACTCTTTAACTAGTGATTTATTTCTAAGAAAAAAATAGTTTCATCAAAAGAAAAAAGGGAAAATAGGATGTTCACCATTTTCAAAACCACTTAATAAGGAGACGGACCTATATATATTATAGCACAATGTGGCACACATAACATATCATGTAGCATTATTACACATATAGGTAATTCCACATACACTGTGCATCACGGTGCTACTTACTATTTGGCCGCCATCACAATCATCATCTATCGTCAGATCCTCACTTTTGTTGAACAAGCAAACTAATTTAAATAAGGTAGTACCAACAAGCTCTGAATCAATAATATAGCCAAGTACCAGCAATCTAGTCACTAATAAGTTCTGACCGACCCATCATGGAGCTATAGCTCCCAGCAGGATATGATGGTGGAAATCACAATCATCATCCGGATGAACAAGGTAATAACTTATTCAAGGTAGTAGCAACAAGCTCTCTGAAGCATATATGTAAAGTACCAACAAGCTAATTTAATTGAGCTGTGATCGATCCATCATGGAGCTCCCTCTCAGCAGAATATGATGACGATGATGGAGCAGTAGCCAGTAGGCCGTAGAGACAGTGTTACTCGGGTCCTCCAATGAGGGAGAGGATGAGTGCAGATCGGTGCCGAGGTAGAGGACCGGTGCCCACGCCGACCATGATTTTGAAGGCGATGCATGGCTTCCGGGGTTGCGGCGACGACGATGAGGGCCATCCTGGTGAACATGAAGTGGGCGACGGTGGCGGAGACGGTGGCGATCATGGCGAGGGACCAGCGGCTTCGGGCATGGTGGAGACATGTTGCTGCGGCTGCCTGGGGCAAGGTGAACCGGCGGAGAAGCCCCTCCAATTAAGAGGGATTCCACCAAGCGATCTTGAGCGGGCGTCAGGTCGGGGCAGGGAAAAATCTTGGAGGTCTGCAAGGCATTTATGCAATTATAATGGCAGGCCACCAACTATATTATATTGATGATTGATTTCATGCTCCCAGAGTCCATCAGTTGATAATCACGTACGTACCTGGCTGCAGGGGCTGTGGATGATGTTAGCACAGGCCGTGACAGCGTTGATGCCCACAGAAAAAGCTATGCAACAGGCGGCACGGTGCAGATATTGTAACATTGGTGCGTTTGTTCTGGTTCGGCACATGCATGAATACCAGTAGTGTGTGAATCTGTCATGGGAAATCTCTCTCTATTTGAGACAGTAAAACAAGAGAGATGGAGAGCAGAGAAAGAAACTAGCTGCTCTCTTCCTTTGCAAAACTTGGCCAGAGCGATAAGGTCCCCTCAAATAACCACAAGCCTGCATGATCAGGTTGCCGTTTCCGGGTAAGCTGTGCTGGACATGGCCGACTAGACTGCTATCAGTCGTCAGATACGCTGCCCTTATGCATGTGATCCCTCGTCATTTTTTTTAGAGAAAATGGCAGGTGTTCTGCCTTTGCATTATAGAAGGAGTAAAAGAGATTACAATAAAGTTTGCTTGCGAATTTAAAAAGCGGTAAAAAAGAAAAGGAACTAAACACACACACACACACACACACACACACACACACACACACACACATCTGCAATAGTTACATTCCATTGCATTGTTGGTTAGCAAACAGCAACAGGTGTGGTGTAGAGAGCAGAATATTATGCATATGACCTCTACTGCTAGGAACGAAAAGATTAAACCTCTCTCTCAAGGAATTTGGTTGAAATAATTTACGTCATTTAATTTCTACAAACAACTACACAAGTGTATTTGAATCTCACGGCCGGTACGGTGGTACATGCATGACATCTCAATAATGCGTGCATGTCCCCACGGCATGCACACATTGGGAACGAAATGATGATGGCAGCTGCATGTTACCGATAGTAGGCGGTAACATGTATGAGTAGTTAGCAGCTAGCTGGCCCCTGCTAGATATAGCTACACCTTTTGTCCCAAAATAACACACCTAACCTACTAGATCGTTCAACCACAGCAAAATTAAAGGTGCTGATCGAGCTCAATACCATTCGAACTTCTTTCCTATATATCTATCTCACGAATGAGAGCAAATTCGATTATTCATATGTGCAGTTAATTAATATAAACAACGTAGGATGCTGACCTTTTTTCTTATTCTCTTGAGGAGGATGTTCAACGTTTTCAGAGAAGAATCGTTTAAGATATTCGACATCTCATAATGCATGCATATTTTGCCTGGGATGTTAATTTAAAGATATATCTCAGAGCTGCTGCATTACATATGCATCTAGCAGCTGATCAAATGAACACAAGATTGGTAATCTTGAGCCAGCGAATACGATCTGGCACGCACACGTATGGCACGGATACAGGCGTGCGCTGAGCCCAACCCATCTGCCCGTGATCTTTTCCTAGTAGTATGTCAATGGAACAGTATCCCCGCTCTCTGCTCTTTTCAGATTGTTTTACTAGCTACTAGTACCTTTCCTTTCTTTACTGCACTACAGTAGCTTTTAACTGTACCAGCTTTGTAGTATGTTTTGCATCAGACATTTCGCACTCATTTAACTATTTTTAGAGAAATAATCTCTTAACAATTGGAAGAAACAGTTCACATGGCCTTTGCATTGTTTGCTCATCTGTGAACGAATGAACTCTAGCTAGACACGACACAACGTCAGATGTTTCATTACGTCTGTAGTGATGTTAAAATTCACAAACAATGTATCCACTACTAACAATATATTTGTTTTTAAGAAATTACTGGCAGTACATTTCCAGCATTAATTATAAATGGATCATTTCATTACTGACCATTAACTATGATTAAATACGTGCCTCTCTAGGCATCCAGCAATTGTACGGTCTGAACGGAAGGAAGGAACAAGTCAAGAAAAACCAAAGATGTGAAGAAGAGCTTAACAATCAGTCACTGCTCAACATGGATGAGCTGATCCAACGTGCTTGCATTATATTGCACACGTCCCTTTCATGTGCCCAGGGGTACTGGATTATTACTGGATGCCAGAGTATATACTAACCAATGCAACATCACTGGCATATTTGTAACCTAAGCTATTATTGTTGCATAATGCCGCATTGGAGGAAAATTATATCTACTACAATTGTGAGCTAATACACACGCAAGTAAAATGGTAAATAACTGGATAGAGAGTTCATCACACCAGAGACTGTTGGGCATGCAAAGACACACATATCACACTAGTATTAGGTACTGGTCATGATGGTCCATTAGTATAGCTCGATCGCTCACATGATGAACCACTTATTAATATGTTGTTAATTAAGAGAAAAGCTAGGGTGGGCACATGCCCCTATGCTCACTAAAGTATTTCTCGTTAATTAAGCTAGCTTTGACAGAGAGCATATATATGCATGGAGCTCCCTCAGCTCCCAGGAGGTTACATTATTAATTAGGAGGAGGATGTGATGATGGACCAAGAGATAGCTAGAGACGATACGAGATGTTACTGATGGGGTCCTCGGATGAGAAGGGAGAGGATGCTGAGCAGGTCGCCGGCGAGCAAGGCGATGGTGTCCACGCAGGCCACGACTGTGAAGCCAATGGCGCCGGGGTTGCTGGCGACGACGACCATGGCCACCCTAATGAACACAGCGGTGGTGGATACCATGGCGAGGAAGGCGAAGGACCAGCGGGTTCTGGTGTGGCGGCGCGGCAGCAGCACGCCCACCATCGCGGCGGCTGCCTGGGGAACGGTGAGCCACTCGAAGCCCATTCCGAGGGAGTCCACCTCAACTTCTTGGACAGGCGTCAGATGGGGGCACCGAAACATCTTCAAGTTCTGCAACATCACCGACCCACCCATATGCAATTATTAATCACAATTCACATCTTGGAGGAATTTAACTAAGGAGTAATTTCTATTTTCTAGTCGATCGGTATCGGTACCGTACCTCGCTGCAGGGGGCGATGGGGACGATGTTGTTGGAAATATAAGCACTTTCAGTTTTAATTTAATCCAAAAATAAATCATGAACATGATATACAGATTGCTAATTAAATTAGACAAGTCTACGCAAGATCTAGACATATCTAATAAGTAGGAGAAGATGAATACATCTACCATACTATCCATAACTATCATGCAGAGATAGAACGCAAAGGCTAGTATGGAAGACATAATGCAAGTAGAAGGTACGTACGTTTCCGGCCTGACGGAGTAGAGGAGTTGACGACGACGTTCAGCAGCGTCACGGCGAAAACAGCGACGTGCTTGGCTCACGCGGCGGGGAAGACGCGCCGTGGTGGAAGCGATCGAGCAGTCGCGCAGAGCGCTTCCCAAAAACCTTATTCGCCTTCTCCCGGTGCAGGATCGCTGAAGGCGCTGGTTCCGGAGACCTGCTCTCCCGTTCGACGGTGCACGCCGACGATCGGGATGGAGTAGTCTTGGCGGCGCAGCAGCAAGAGAGGCTAAAACCCTAGGTTAATTCGAGATATATTTTTGCGGCATCGCCCGTACGTTTATATAGGAGAGACCGCTAGGGTTAGGCGAACCTAAAACCGAGTCGGTTTCCAAAACAGAAAACGTATTGGACTCGCAGCAAAAATAAAGTGCAAAAGGAAGCCGCGCCCCTGCAAGGCAAGGGGCCGGATTTTGGCGGACCATTCACGCAGGTGATGCGCGGCCGCGCCTTCGCCCCGCCCCGCCCCGCCCCGCGAGGCGAGACGAGTGAGCGAGCGAGCGAGCGCGGTCTTCCTTCTCTCTTTCTCACACTTGCAAGGAAGGCAAGAGCATCCAAGTTTATAAATTAGTCTCCCTCCACCTCCACTAGCAATGTGGTACTAAACATTGCACTCCCACCATCCCTCATGGGCCTTTGAGATTTTCTAGAAATTATAGAAATCATTAACGGGCTTTGGCCTAATAATTCCATCAGATGTTGGCAAAAGCCGAGACGGCGGAGATGCCCGCGACGAAAGGCCACGCAGCTGGCGGTGAGGAGGGCCCACACCAAGACCTCCTTCACTGACAGCATCATGGGGTTGCTCTTCCTGATCAGCTTCTTGGACGATGTGGTCACCGGCAGCTGGAACGGAGCCCACTGGAAGATCTGCTCCACCGACGGCACCAATGGGAACCTCTTCTTGGGCATCGTCGTCGGAGCTGCTGGCGGAACCTCGACCGCGGTGAAGACCTGCTTGTCGTCGTCCATGGCCTCTCTGGATGCAACAGCGAATAATTAATAATTAATGTAAGGCTAGGAAGGAGCAAAGATGACTGAGGATCGTGGGGACTCGATCGAATCATGCACCTACCGGCTGGGATCGATGGGAGACCTCTTCCTCGATGGATCGAAATCAAATCAGCTGCTCCTTATTGGAGGTGCCCTTGCGTCGGGAGAAGAAGTAGTAGTAGTAGCCAGCAGCTAGCCCATCGGTGGGCAGAGCATCACAACCTACTGACGACGCGTGTCGACCCATGGATGGAGGCCAAGTAACCATATGCTCCATCTAATAGTAACAATCAGTAAAAGAAAGAAAATGTGAGGGAGAGATGCAAAGAATAGAGCTGGCAGCTACTGTTAGCTTGCAAAACTTGGACGCCCCATGAATGAAGCTTGCCCTTTCCGGCCGGCTAATTAGGTGTTCAGTGTGTGCTGGCCGCGGCCGACCAACCGGTCAGGCATCCAAGCATGTCAACCATCAGCCTTGACTCATCCCCAGACTACTACCGTTCATTGCATTGTTTCTTTATTTTCTGAATAACAATTGCATTGTTAGGCATCCGTAGTAGGCTGCATAGCAATTTGAATACGAGTGTGCATATATTTTAGCCATAATAAAAGTTGGGGAGAGCATGGGACCTCCACAACCTACCACGTGTCGATTGATGGATGGATGCAGATCAATTGTTGCAGAACCTCACCGCTTCCACTACACTGCAGATGCATGTGAAAGACGATGAATCTTCCACACTGCAGGTGAATGTGCATGCGATTTAGAATTGATTATTTACAGGCGAGCAAAATTAATAGTCAAATTAGGAATTCTCTTGAACAATTTTTAAATTGTCTAGAGATCACATCCTGGCTTTCTTTCTGGAAAGCCACCCACTACACAGGAATGACAAGAGAAAGGAACAGAGTGTCACTACCGGAAATCACGTTGTTGCCGTGTGCCCGCGGCACACGGCGAAGAGCCTCTAGCACACGGCGAAGATCTTTGCCGTAGGTGGCCCACGGCGAAAGCCCGACGGCGACTGCGCCTGACGACAAAGCCACCTTCGCCGTGTGCCGGAGCACGGGCACACGGCGAAGTGTTTGCCGTGTGCCGTATCAAGCACACGGCAAACATAACAGTGCCGTCACGTCCTTTTGCCGTGTGCCCGCCATCTAGCACACGTCGACCTATTTTGTTCTTTGCCGTGTGCCCAGGGACGTGGCACACGGCGAAGATTCTGTACTTCGCCGTGTGCCCAATGGCGCGGCACACGGCGAATCATCTAGCTTTGCCGTGTGCCCAGGGACGTGGCACACGGCGAAGATTTGGTCACTTTGTCGTGTGCTGCATCCGGCACACGGCAAAGTGACCACTACGAATTCCCAGTATGGTCACTTTGCCGTGTGCCGGCCTCCGGCACACGGCAAAACGACCATCCGTAGCCAAATTTTTTTCTGTTTTTTTAGTCCCGGATACCTCATTTAACATTTCAAATAGAACATATATCAAACACAGTAGAAATATATCACATCATCATCAATTCATCGCAAATATCACCGCACAACACATATATCGCAAATAAAACACATATCATCCGTTTGTCTCACAACATCACAAATATCGTCACAAACAACACATAACATTCGTAGGCCGTCCAGGAGTACAACAAACCATGATTTCACGGATGTGGGTCGAAGGGTGGTGGCTCGAACGTCGGTGGGCCGAAGGGTGAGGGCTCGAACGGCGGCACTTGTGGGAACAACTGCTGCGGGGGCAACGTAGGTGACATGTTCACCGAGGCATTCGATGCCGCCGATAGGTTCTACAAAAAGTAGAAAAGTTTGCAAACCGAGAGAATACTCATTTTAGTTAAGATTGTAAGTTTCTACAATATCTAATTCTCTAGGTTATTTTAGTCTCTAAGTAATTATAAATTGACCAATGTTTCTTGATTACCCGAGGAGTGACTGGAAACATATGAGACATAGTTAGAGGCAGTGGCGGTGGTCGTCCTGCTGCCAACTCAGCTTGCATTTGGGCAATGTAAGCAAACAAGTTGGCCATATCCCCCTGCTGTCGCGCCGATTCCTCCTGTCGCTGCCTTCTCTCTTCGACGAGCTCGGCCTACAAAAGTTTCCATTGAATTGTTACAATACGGTGATAATACATGATTAGAAATTGAATAATTGTTTAGTGAAACAGAAATAACCTCAAGTCTCTCGCACTTGCAGCTCTGCGACGGTCCGGCGTGGACGTATAGGCGGGGCAGTGGCTGGGTCCCTCGCTCGAATCCGTGAGAGGGTGGGGCAACCGCTCGTGTCCACGGTGCCGTCGCCTATAATCAACCGGCCATGCTTCTTGCCTCCTCCCGCCCTCATGGCCACCTCAGCATCAATAGGGTGGGCGGTCGGATCCCACTCGAGCCATAGAGTTGCTTACCCACCTCCGTATATGCAAGTGATACGGGAGTAGACGGAGGGGTTGCTGTAAGCCGAAGGAGGGTTTTCGGGGTCGTAGCTGGCCCGAGTAGCCTTTTTCTGGTGGGCCATAGCCCAGCCCACGAACTCAGAACACTTAGCGCCTCCATGTGACCGGGATCTGCAAACAAAATAACAAGTTCATTACTATTTATGCATAATTATGAGATAAAACAAATAAATGACTCGCATACCCATCGAGCTCGTACTCCTCGTTGCTAAGGCTGCCCTGGTGGTGCGATGGACCAGGCATCAACGCACGCCGGGCTCGGCCAGCGTTATGCATCTCCTCCCACTCGGGTGAGAACCACTTGTCCACTATGCGTTCCCAGCACAAATCGTCATTACGGCACCACGGCGCCGGCACCTACACGGGACAAATGAGAGACGTCAAAAAATCAAATGAAGCAATGCATTAAATCGGAGATAACTCTATATTTACCCGTAAATATTGCTCCCGTGTGAGCTTCACGAGTCCTAGCCGCATCTTTGGTTATCTTCTTACGGATGATATGGCCATAGTAGTTAATGACGCACCGAATTTGCGCCTCGTAGTGCATGTCCTTCACGAGCTTCCGACATCGATTGTTAGCCACAACCTTAGCCATCTCCTCGTACCCGGCTCACAAGTGTAGAATTCCTACATGTAGACATAATGTGTTTAGTTCTTATTGCATAAGTGTACAATGAATGGAATGAATGAAGTGTAGAGCGAGAAAGACTTACCCACAATTCTCGACACCACTCGATCCGCCTTGTTGACGGAGCACCCGTTGAATGCGTCGATTTGCTCGGTGGCGACGCGGTAGTGCTCCCAAGTCCACGCCGGCTCGTACCTTTCACCAATGTGAACCTGACCCGGGAAGTGCAGCCCGACCAAAGCACCAAGGACGGCGTTCATCTTGCGTTTATGACTACCCGGGGTAATCAATTTCCAACTCCTGCGAAAAGTGATTATGAAAAAATATTAGTTAGATATTAATAAAGATTTTCACATTATCAAATGAAGGAAGTAGTTAGAAGTTACTTACGATGGCATTACTGGTCGAATAACCGGTCGCGTGGACAAAGGTATCGGCCCGTCGGGGAGTCTCGTAGGACCCCGCAGCCACACAGTAGGCTGCTGCTCCGCCTGCTCCCCCTCTTGCTCCTCCCCACCCTCACCCTCATCCTCACCCTCCTGCCCGTCCCCCTCCTCCGACTCTCCCTCCTGCCCTCCCCCTCCTCCGAGCCCCCCTCTTCCGAGTCCCCCTCCTCCTCCTCCTCCCCCTCCTCGTCCTCTCGCCTCCCGGCGGGGAAGGTGGTGCTACGGACCTACTCCGAGTCACTCGACCCTTAGTGCCACCGCTCCCGGTGCACTTAGAGCGACTCGCTCCCGCTGCCCTTGGGACCACCCTTCCCCGACCCAAGCCTCGTGTGGACCCGAGTGGTACATCCGAGTCCGGCATCTGTCTCCTCCAAACGGACGTGCACCGTCGCTGCGGCACACCTCCCACCATCTTTGTCTCGGTCACCTGGAATTAAAAAGTCGGAAAAACAGTTAGCACATATGAAATAAGTAAGACATAATTAGAAACATACATATAAAGAAATATATTATTTAAGACATAATAGTAGCTTACATTTATTAGAAATAATCATCCCAATCGGGATTAATTGGATCGTCCGATCGATCATCACTATCATACATGTCGAGATCACATTCTGCACATGCTCCGCGGAGGAATGACCTCATGAATGCCTAATTGTAAATTCTCAAGTAATTTTAAGTCCTTCGGATTGGAAACTACATCTCCGATGTCCTCGTCATCACCTCTTTCATCATCCTCGACATCAACCCTTTCATTATCCTCGTCTACTTCCATTTCCATTGCTCCGGTTAGGTCTATCTCAAAACGCCCTTGTAACCCAACTTCTTGAAAGAATTCTCCGTCATATGTTTTAGGGTCCATATTGTAATCTTCATTATTTGGGACAGGTAGTCTACCGTGTGGCGATACCTCGTGCACAACGTCCCACCCTAGAAGACGTTCGTCGGTTTTGCACGGGTACGAGAGATAATACACTTGCGTTGCTTGTTGAGCCACAATATAGACATCGTCTCCTGCATAGACGGATGATTGTCGAATTTCAACTAGTCCAATACTAGGTGTCCGTCGTACTTGGTTAGGATCAAACCAATGACATTTGAATACGACAGGCTTCAGAGGTTTGCGACCAATGAATGAGAGTTCGTATATTTCTTCAATTATTCCATAGTACTCGACCCCATCATCGGCTTTCGTACAAACTTGGAAATTTGTTGTCCTCCGATTGGCCCGACTTTCATCGTATCTTTTAGTGTGAAAGCGATATCCATTTACGTCATAGGCGTTGTACGACATTACCCTATATTCACATCCATTTGCTATCTGTCTCAGCTCGGCGAGTCATTGACGCATCATTTCGGCTCTTTTGTTTGAACCAAGAAATGAAATCCGGCATTCCACGACCCGCGCCCTTTTTAAGAAGGGCATCAACATCTTGAGGAGTCGGTGCCCTATTTCTCTCGCGTAATTGTTGAGTAAATTCTCTATACAAAAGAAAATCGAGAGAAGTTAGATGCATATTAGTGACTATCTGTTATAAATACTATAGTGCAATATCAACTTACTGTAAGTATGGCTGCACTTCGGAAAGGTTGGTCAACACATACAACATGATAGTGCGGAACTCTTCATGTTTCAAGGTCTTAGGAGTCCCACCACTTGCACTTCCAAGTTGCCCTACGAATAGGCTGAGATTGCAATCATTTTCGTTAGCATTGTAACGAGGGGTGGATTGTGCACGCTTGGAAGGGTCTCAAGCATAGTATTTTGATGTGAAGTTTGACACCTCTTCACTACAATATGCCTCTGCCATGGAGGCTTCAATTTTGCACTTGTTTTTACATTTGGTTCGAAGAACCTTTAATTGTCTCTCAATTGAATAGCACCAACGACCATGCACAGGTCCACACATTCGTGCCTCATGCGGGAGATGCAAAATCATATGCTCCATCGGATTAAAAAGCCGGGGGAAAGATCTTCTCCAGCTTATAAAGCAACACGGGAGCCATTTTTTCCATTTCTGCTATCACAGTTCGAGATAACTCCTTAGCACAAAGGGTGCGAAAAAAATAGCTTAACTCTGCAAGCACTAGCCACACATGGTCGGGAAGATAACCTCGAACCATGACTGGAAGAAGGCGTTCAATCCATATGTGGTAGTCATGACTCTTCATCCCATTGACTCGCATAGTACTTATGTTCACACCCCTCCTCAAATTCGCTGCATACCCATCGGGGAACATTAAAGTTTTCATCCATTCTAATACTTCCTTTCTTTGGTACCTCTTTAATACAAAATCGGCTGGAGGCTTTTTCCATCTTTTGCCGTCTTTAGGAGACGGAATGTCGAGCTTTGGTCTATTGCATAAGCTAGCTTGATCCACTCTAGCCTTAACGTTGTCCTTAGTCTTACCAAGAATGTCCATGATTGTAACCCAAAGTGCCTCGGCGACATTCTTTTCAGTATGCATCATATCTAAAATATGTGGAAGAAGAATGTCAATCATATACGGCAGCCTCCACGGACCCGAAATCCGAGTCCATGCATGCTCCTCACCATATCCTTCAAAACCACCACCGACCTTTTCCTTGAGCGCGTTTAATTGCTCAAGAATTGCTCAAGAATTTCGGCACCATTCGTCAACCAAAAGAATTTGACAACCGACTTGCATACCGGACATGGAAACCTCCCGTGAACACACCAGCCGGAAAAATTCCAGATGCCGGATGGTCATGCATGGAGTACATGTACCACACTTTCATTTTGAAGTTCCTCTTTCTAGCCCTGTCGTATGTCCATACCCCAACATTCCAAGCATCAAGCAACTCATCGATCAAAGGCTCCATGTACACACTCATTTTAGTCCCCGGATGTCCAGGAATTATCAATGACAAGAATATGGTTTGTGCTTTAAACATGATGCCGGGAGGGAGATTGAGAGGGATAACAAACACTGGACAACAAGTGTATGGGGCAGATGACATTCCATAAGGATTGAATCCATCTCGTCGCCGGTGCAACCCGTACATTACGAGGATCCTCGGCTTCTTCAGGATGTTGCCTCGTCAAAATGCTTCCATGATTCACCATCGGCTGGATGTACCATATTCTCGGGACGGTATCGTTTGCCTTCTTTGTGCCATGTCATCTGTTTTGCGGTCTCCTCGGTCATGTAAAGGCGTTGAATCCTCGGTACGAATGGAAGGTACCGTAGGATTTTCATGGGGATTTTGAGTTGCCTCTTATGACCATCACCGGAATCTACCTCAATGAACCTGGAGGAATTACATTTAGGACAATAATTTTTTTCTGAGTTATCTTTCCTGAATAAGACGCATCCGTTAGGACAGACATGTATCTGCTCGTACGGCATCTTAAGTGCACGAAGGAGCTTTTGAGACTCATACATGTTGCGCGGCAGATTGTGACCACTCGGAAGCAGGCTACCAAAAACCGTCAACATATTATCAAAGCCGTCTCGACCGATGCCAAGCTGAGATTTTAAAGCCATTAGTCGTCCGACAAGCATCCGGTTGAGAAACATCCGTATGGTCGTGAAATGGTTTCCGTGCCGAAGACAACATGTCGTAATAGGCTTTTGCGGTAGGCTCGCGGCTCCTCCCCAACATGGCAAGGTCCTTCATCAAAGTGGGCGTGATGAAAATCATCTAACATGTCTCCACATCCGGCATCGGAATCATATTCTGCGATGCGTTGCCTCACGACCTCGTCCCTAGCTCGATGGGCTTCACCATGGCAGATCCAACGGGTGTAGTTTGTCATAAATCCATTATTGCAAATGTGTTGACCCATTTTTAATTGTGTTTGATATGTCTTGTTCTCACACCGGCACATGGGCACATTGCTCTACCCCGTCCCGATTGAAATGCCTTTTTCAAGAATTCATGGACCTCGTAAATGAACTTATTCGTATAGTCACGCTTACCCCGCCATCCCGTGTACATCCAATCACGACTATCCATCCTTTAACATAGCGCAATAGGTGTTATAGAAATCATATATAGCTACGCGATATCTATCATGCCCTAATAGGTAAAGATAGGTCCTAATCCCACCCGAGGATGTGTAGATGGGTAAGCTTCCATGCTCCATCCCTATCCGAGATAAAATTTCGACAGACACCTCCCAGCTGTTCTCCAAATACACGTCCTATCAAGGAGATTGTGTATCCGGAGAATAACAGGGGGTGATGCCGAAACTCTGTCTCGGTTACGATGGAGCACGGAAACTAACCCCATCTACACATCCACGGGCTGTCCAAAAACGTGGACAATTCGAAACAGATACGGTCGTACATATGCAAACAAATACATATTTTCAACCGTATCTCTTTCGAACGGGAGATGCCTAACTAGGTTACGTGACTTAAGAAAAAAAATGAAAGGAGGGGTCGTGTTGTCTCACCTTAGTATGCAGCGAAGCAACGAGTCAAGGACAACGCCTCTCTGGAAAGCTTCTCTGCAAAAAGTATGAAACAAATATGAATGATCAATAAAAATTTTGGCAGCACCTACCCTAAACATTGAGGGTTCCAAAACCTGCAAACAAAGCGACGGCACGATGGCCGACAACCACAACCAATTGACACGTATATTAATAAGTGAGCTCGCATAAAAAATATATAATAGAGCAATCTTATTCTACTGTTCTACTGTCTCACTACAACTACAACCAAAGTAACCTATTCTATTGCCTCACTACCACAGTCAATTCACAACATTATGTTCATCTCCGAATGCCATTATCATCTAGTGTCGAATCTCGATCCAACATTATTATCTGAATCAAAGCACAAAGGCTATGGCCGGCAAGGCTCACCTAGCACGGCAGGTCTCACAAATCGTGGGGCGGGGCAGGCTCACGGCCGGCAGCTGCGACGACACGGCCGGGGCGCGGGGCTCGGCGCCGACCGGCGCGCGGGGCAGGGCACAGGCGGCTGATGCGCGAGGCGGGGCACGTGGCGTGCCGCTCGGGCCACCGGCGGGCGGGCGGGGCAGGCCGCGGGGCGCACGCAACGGCCGCGGGCCCGGCGGGCCGCGCTGCCCGGCGACACCGGCGGGCGGGGGTGCCGCGGGCGGGCGGCGGGCGCGACAGGCGCGGCCGCGGGCCGGAGGGCAGGCGGCGGGTGGCGCGGCCGCGGTGGGCACGGCCGGCGACGGCTAGCGCGGGCGGCGACGGCGGGTGGCCGGTGCGGGGCGGACGTGAGAGAGTGAGAGAGTGAGAGAGTGAGAGAAGAGAGAAGAGAGCCGCGGGTGCGTGAGTAGATAGGACGCGTTCGCCGTGTGCCAAGATCTACGGCACACGGCAAACGCGGCTTTCGCCGTGTGCCGGATCCACAGCACACGGCAAACCCTGCTTCGCCGTGTGCCGCATCCCGGGGCACACGGCAAAGGCTTCCCGTTTCTTTTTTTTTTTTCACGCTTCCCGGACAGTGGTGGGCCAGGCTTTAGGACAAGTTTGCCGTGTGCCTAGGGAGGGGCACACGGCAAACATTAGACGCCTTTTTTTCACACTTCCCGGAGACTGCCGTTAGGACAAGTTTGCCGTGTGCCTAGGGTGGGGCACACGGCAAACATTGGACTCTTTTTTTCCTCGCGGTTTGCCGTGTGCCTAGGGAGGGGCACACGGCAAAGAATGCATTTCGCCGTGTGCTACGCGCAGGACGCACGGCGAATTTTATTTTCAAAATTATTGTTCCATAGATAATGTTTTTGTTAAATTCATTTAAAAACCTATATGGCAGTGTAAATTTCGAGCTATATGGAAGTATAAATTCATTTGAAAGTGAAAACCTATATACAAGTCCAAATTTTTTTCAAAACCTACACGACCTTATCTTATCTATCTAAACCTATATGGAAGTTTATGGAAGACATTCACGTTGTACACGTCATCCGTGACCAAATGCGTAAAAACAACTCAACTCTTTATGACATAATCGGTATATGCTAAAATTATATTATAGCAATTGTCAGGAATTTCAGACATAGTATGAATTTTGTAGAATTTAAAAAGTATTTCATCCAATGATCAATGTAATGTTTCGTGAAATAGGATTTTTCAAAATTTCATTAGCACTACCGCATATTGTGTTAAATTAGTATAAATATTATGAATATCATTTTGTGATGCATTTTTGTCTATTATTTCATGTACTTGCAGTTCAAAATTCACTTATTTTAAATAAATCTTGTAAACAAAATAAATTAGTTAAATATAGAAGAAATGGTGCAAAACAACCCAAATTGAAACATTGTCATTCAAACCATGTACATGAACATGGAAAATTGTTGGAGATGTGAAATTAAAAAAAAAACATGTGTAGGCACACGGCAAAATGCTCCATTTGCCGTGTGCTGGTACCGTAGCACACGGCAAAATGCACTATTTGCCGTGTGCCCATTCTGCGGCACACGGCAAAGACCAGATGTCTAACGGCTCGCGACGGCCGTTGCTGTCCTGTTTGGGTCGCCGTGTGTCGTGAGCCGGACACACGGTGACGATGTATGTTTGCCGTGTGCCTGTCGTCCGGCTCACGGCGAAAAGTAAGCTGCCGTGTGTTTGTTTTATGCCGTGTGCCGCGTCCCTTGGCACACGGCATATAGGCCATTCGCCGTGTGCCCGTGACTTGGCACACGGCGAAAACTTTGACACACGGCAGCTTCTCGTTCTCCGGTAGTGTGTACATATGATCGAGCTAGCTAGGGAGCTCTTTCCCATTCCTACAACTAGAAATAAAAACTGGCATTATATATCCGGAGATCTACCACTAACAAGTAGTACTAGCTTCTTACACTGCTAATCCACACACATGCATGTGAAAGAAAATAATTTGACACAATAATTAACCAAGCTAGTAGTGGTTAATAAGCTGATGATGGAAATGCATACGTCTCGATCGATCTGTCCCTTGCCAAACCCAGACGCGGATGTAGCAAAAGCTAGGCATGTGTTCCCCACCACCAGCTGGTGGCGCTGGCCAAGGTGTAGAGGATGGCCATGGGGATCACCGTGCGATGGACGACGGCGGCGAGGTAGTGGTAGCAGTGGTTGGCGACGGCCAACTCGAGGAGGAGGAGGAAGCTGCAGAGCGACCCGGTGGTGTATGCCAGCAACACGTAGACGAAGAGGCGGCGCACTACGCTGCTCGGCGGCACGATCAGCAGCAGCACCGCCGCCTCGAGAGCATTGAGCACGGCGTGGTTGATCGACTTGGCCGACGAGGCGCGCACGGTGGCGAAACGCGCCTCCGGCAGCACGCGCCGGGGACGCGAGACAGCGTCGACGGTGCCGAACACGATGCAGATGTTAGCCACCAGCGCCCAGAGGTAGAAATCACTGACACTCATCATCCGAGGCACTCCCAGCATCGTCCACCGTACCTGACCATTCCATTAATTCAAGGATCGGATCGGATCGGCAGAAAACTAGACTGCACATCGGAAGCTCACCTGAGTTGCAGGAATGATGGATGGAGCTTCTCTGGTTGGTACGGTGTGGTCTCTACGGTAGATAGCAGCGGCACACCAACATTTATGGGGACCTCTACTGCTTATCCAGAGTTGTGTTCGCCTTGATTGTATGCACTGGAGCTAGTAGCCTCTTAAAGAGGAGTAGCCTGCAGAGAGAGAGAGGCCAGTAACCACTTATCAGTAATAGCACCGTATGCATGTTTGCTACTCCCTCCGTTCAGAAATGTAAATATTTGTTGATTTTTAGAGGTCATGTTTGACCATTCGTCTTTTTCAAAAAAGTTGTTAAAATTTTATTTATTTTGTTACAATTTACTTTATTTCTAAATATGTTTTAAGTATGTCTTTTTTATTTTTGCATTTGCATAAATATTTTGAATAAGATGAATAGTCAAACGAGAAGTCAAAAATTCAACAAATCCTTACATTCTTGGACGGAGGGAGTAATACTCACTCTTATATAATCTAAAGGCCTCGCTCTGAGATCAGGTGACTTAATCTGAGTAGATTATATAGGTTAGCTTATTATGATAGTATATATGTTAGGAGAATAAGGTGGCTTGTAGATTGTTGGAGCTTGATTACTCGCCTTACATAAGCCAAAGGGATAATAGTTAATAAGCTAGAATTCGATCCACCTGCGTATCTTATATATCTTCATAATTAAGCTGGGCGTACAGATTATATAAGTTTGATTATTTACTGCATGTTATGCTAAATAACCTAGCTTATAATAACAATTTTATGGTACATACTACCACCAGTACCATACTGGTGATACTGTTTAGGGTATTTTAGTAATTGTATAATTTTTAATTGAAATTATGTTTTCTTGCCATTCGTGATTTGTGAAGTTCAACTTTAAAATTCACAGATTGAATTTAAAATCACAAATTTGAAAATTAGGGAATTCAAATTCAATTTCCATGTTCGAGATTTTTTTCCAAATTTGATAAATTCGAAAAAAAATAAGTCTGAAATTTGCAAAACTTAAATTAAAAAAGTCAAAATTCAAAATCGTGATAGTCAAATTCTAAATTTGAAAATGTTCAAATTCACAAAATTCAAATTCAAATTTGAAATCATAGAATTTGAATTCAAACTTTAAATTCGGCAATTCAATTTTGAAACTTGCAAAATTTCAAATTCGCAAAAAAATAAGTTGAAATTTGAGATTTGGGAAATTTTGAATTCACAAAAATTGAATTAAATTTCCCTCAAGCCAATCTCTTTTTTTTGAAAAAATTCAATCTATTTTAAATAATACAAAACTATTATAGTACACTATTTTATTCTTCCGAAAATACCCTCGTACCATTAGTACCACATAATTATACTAGTGGTACTAGTGATGTGATGTAAATTAATCTAAGCCGTTAGATTATAAGTACCACCAAGTACTCACTATAGTACCACCAGTGCGAGTACTAGTGGTAGTATGTACCGTAAAGAAGCTCGCTTATAAAACCCCCAAGATTCAACAAAAATGCTATAATGCATTATGTCAAAACAATACGACACTAATTAATTTTGATATTTCCTCCCACAAAAAAAGGAAAGCATTTGTTGTCGGATTAGAGAAAAAAAGAGGATAGCATTCAAAATATCATTTAAAACTCGGGTTTGTCTTGGAACTACAGTGAACAATCATCATTATTTTATAAGCCATGGAAACTGTCTTTGATTTTCTATAAAATGACTAACTAAACCAGCAAGTGTTGGTAAATTATAAAGACCCATTTTATATAATTATGCTTCAAAAATAGCTACCAGATTTAAAATTTGTTGACAACAGTTTTGTTTTAGATGTTGAGGTATCCATGCTTTGCATCCGGTAATCATGGAATGGGCACACAAAGTAACCAACTTTACATTTAATTAAGCACTAGGCATATACTCTTGACTCTTGAGCAGGTTTGCCTTCATCATGTTCTGAGGAATCAATAGGGTCCTTGCTGTTGAACTTGAACAAATTCCAATGCCAATAGAAAGAGATTCTAAATGAGCCTATAAGGTGAGATTTAATTCATAATTAAATATCTAGAATACTCACATTTTATTTATTTTCTAAGATAATAATATTGGTCCTTTAGCATGTGACCCGCATTCTGTTGTAACACCATGCACATGCTAATTTCATGAATAAAAAATATTAATGCAGTTGATCATATACTTCTGTAACCAAAAAAGGATGTCTAATACAGGGCATCAAGGAGTATTCCAGCCAGTACACCTACTAGAACGACATCATCAATCAGTATCTCATAGAGCAAGGGCAAGGGCGCACATGCTGAAATCAAATATACTGCTGTCTAGTGCAGCATGATAGATTACCACATAAGATTAATAACTACTAACACAGAGGTACGGTAGTCCATCCATCACAAATCACATACTGCTGCATACTATGTAAGTACTCTTTCATCATCAGCAGCCATCAGTGTACGTGGATGATGTGATTGATGAGCAATAATAAGCAGCTGCTGATGACAGTATAGGATAGGCCGGGTAGCAACGAGAAGCACTTCGATCAGGCGGCTAATTAATTAAGCTCCGTCCTGATGGATCGATCGGATGATCTCTCAAAGAGCAGCAGACGATGGAGATCATCCGTAGCTAGCTAGGTGGCTGTAGTTACTGGTGGCTGGCTCCTCCGATGAGGAGGGAGAGGAGGCCGAACAGGTCGATGAGGAGGCAGCAGGCGGCGCCCCCGCCGGCCAGGATGCTGTAGACGATGTTTCCCGGCCTGGCACTGGCAGCGATGAAGATGGCGGCGGCCCTGGCGTCCATGTAATGGGCGATGGTGGCGCAGACGATGGCGAGGAAGGCGAAGATCCACCGGCTCCGGGCGTGCCGGCACGGGAGCAGCAGCCCCACCGCGGCGGCGCCCGCTTGGGGCGCGGTGAACAACAGGAATCCCAGCCCGAAGAATGGCAGCTCAGCTTCTTGCTTGGGCGTCAGCTCGGGGGCTCGGAGCAGGCGGGGCACTGAACCTGATGAAGAAGAAACACCTGCTTCCTGGCCTCCTACAATTAATTACTACTGATGATGATGATAATGATGATGCAATTAAGGATGAAATTAAAGGATGGATGGTGAGTTGATTACCTGGTGCTGCTGGCTCGCTGCTGCAGGGGATGTGGATGTTGGCAAGCACCAAGGCAGCGCCGATGGCCATGGTCACGGCCACGATGCACGCGGCCATGAATGCCCAGTTGAGCACTTCCTCAACTGGCATCAGCGATGCCATCCAAGCCTTGTCCTTCTTGTTGGAAGCAGCAGTCACCGGCAACACAGCCGCCGCGACCTTCTCCTTCCCCATGCCGATCGAGCGAGCTTCCTGGCAGTACCGCAAGGATCGGAGTAATAAGGGGCGGATCAAATTAAAATCACTCTGCTTGTTTCATCATATCAATTCTACCATGTATGCACATAATGTTTCCAATCGACAGTAGCTACATCTCTAACAAAAATCACACAACATTAATTAGCTAGATCGATCTAAGAACAAACACACAGCGTGTTAGATATCGATCTAGCTAGAGGCTGGCTAGTTCAAAATACAATGAAACGCAGCAACAACAAGGACGATGGAAAAGATTCTTCCGTTACCTGCACCCGGATCTCGTCCTCGCACTGATCTTGGGGGTCAGTTGACCTCGCTTGCTCTTGGGTCTCGGTGGAGATGGAGAGCCAGCTTAGCTCTCTGAATGGAGAGATCGAGAGGCCGGGTGATAATAAGTAGAGGCAGCCGACGATCACTGGAATAATGGAGCAATGCATGCGGTGCGGCCCCCACACACAACTCACTACGTGTCGACCAGTCTTTTGCTCGTGAGCATACGTACCACAACTTATTTCTCTTGCAAACTAAATAAAATAAAAGAAAAGGAAACCTTGCCGTTTCCGGCTATGGTGCGCTGGACACGCTGCCTATCAACCAGCCGGTCAAAAAGTCAAGCATCAAGAGAAGCTCACACCCCTCGAGTCTGGTCGCTCTCCCGGCCCACGCCACAAAGGCTACTACTGCCCATTCCGAACCATATGGTTAATTTGCATGATTGTCTATGGAGCTGAAATAAATAGCACTTATCAACTAACCTAAATATATGTAGGGAAGTGTAGAGATATTCTTGTTTAATTTTAAATCAAAGGGATGTGTTGTTATTGAGATAATTTATAACCTGACTACTACAAATTACTAGTAGTCTATTTGGATATTTCACACAAAATACTACCATCTCGATAATGCGTGCATGCATGACACGTTGGGAACCGGTCGTGAAAGAGGGTCACAGATGATGTGCACTTGGTACAGGCATATATGACAGAAGTCTCCCGTTTTAGAGCGCTCGAGACACCTAGCGTTCAACACTGACCAGTTCCTTAATAGTACTATGTTTAATCTAGAATGCAATTAGGTTTTCCTATGTCATTTTATGCAAGCCTTTTACAAGGCCATAACACGATCTTCATTTGGAACTGTATTGTCACCTAAGCCTCGTTTCTATTTTTTAAGTGACAGGGCAGGATGAATGGCTATGAGAGGATGAGGAGACAAAAAGAGGAGATCTCAAGAGCAAGATAGCGTGTGGACCTGGCTCCTTGACCTAACTTTAAACTTTAAAGCATCATCATCCATGGATCGACACGTGCACATACAGGTGAAATCTAAAGCAAAGCATCCATTTCACTTGACGTAGCTTCCCATATCCATCTATCACTGTCGAACATCTTGTGGACCTCCATAGATCGATGCAGATGCAGCACAACACTACTACACTAGTAATCTAGTACTCGTAAATACAATGCATGGCATGTTGTCTATTGATGATTGAATTAATTAGCAAAGTTGCCTCATGTATATCTATTTCAATCGAGCGAAAAAAAAACAAATGAATATAGACAAAAGCCTAGCATCACCAATAGTAGTAGCTATCTCTAGTACTTAACTTGAGGTACCTTGGAGGTGGACGATATGTATGGTCTGGATTATTGGAATGGCCAGGTGATAAGAGTGATAATGCGCTAAGCTACTGCCTTTTTCCCCAACGAATTTAGAACCAAGAGAGACGTGCATGCTTGCATGTGATGCATAATGCTGCTGGGCTCACAACAAGACTAGTACTAGTATCCATTGCATATATCATGGTTTGGAGGCAGCTATATATACCTTGCAGACTTGTACTTGTGAACAAACATATTATGTTCTCCAAAGGCATATTTACACTACATATTTAATAGTATAATTAGAGATTCAATATTTAAATTTCACCATGATTAATGTTAATTTGATAACTTAGTCTTATAGTTCTCATTAAAGATGTACCCAATGATATTAGTTCTATGAATAAAGTTGTACAATTTATTAAGTTGATTTTGACTAATTGTAAAGTCACACTAATTTTGGGACAATAGAAGGTGTAGTTACTATTTGATATTAGCCCGGCATGTGCGCGGGCTGACCAACTAAACTACTGTCATCTCAATACTGCATGCAGGTCCCATGGCAATGGCATATGCACACGATTGGGAAACTCTAATTATTTAGGTGAATCGACGACAACCTGGCTCATTCAACCACAGCGTAGAGAACCTGCTAAGCTATGTGTCTACAACTTTCTGGAAACAAAGAGAGGCTCTGCTTTTACTTCACTATATCTCTTTGATACTTGAGATCCTTCCCTCTGTGTATCAGCAGTGCCAAACTTTCTGTTGGTGCTCATTGTGCACGACAAGTACTTGTGTATCAACAGCTTGGCCAAGCTTATACTTGATAACTTATTACAGCAGCTCTCTTGCATGGTTAGTTCGGTTGCAGAATGTAAATCACTTGGATGGCCTAACCAAGTAGCCATGTTCGACTTATCTCTATCTGTAAAGAAGGAAAGAGTGATGGGTGGGAGAGAGATACAAAAGCAAAGGTCAGATCACCCCTCGATGTATCGGGCGACATGGACGGATCGAGATGACGCATGTGAGTCCATTAGCCTTGACGCGGGTGTACTCTGTCATCCATCACAAGGCTACTACGACTGTCATCTCCATTGCCTAGCTAAACCATGGCTATAAGCTACCATGCAGGTTCTAAATTATACTGGTATCTGATGACGCACACTCGGATCCGGCGAGATCTCCAAGAAGCAGAAGAGTTAGGGTCTCCAGCAGGTCGAAACTAAATTCTCGATCTTCTCTCTTGGATGGATGGGCAGGGGCTCACCCAGCTCAACAGTAGCATGCTTTTTTTAATACTCATCATGCACATTTGTCTAAGGCAAAAGAGAGACCTTTACCTCTTGGTGGTACTAGTCTGTAAAACTAGTGTTCTTGGTAAGCATTGTTTTGTAATAAAAGTAGTCGGCAAAATGTCAGATTACTAAAAACTGCATTACTAATACTACATTTTCTGCCATTTTGCTTACTAATACTCCTGCAGCATCAAATTGATTATTAGTCGGATTATATTTGGAGCTGAGGAAGTATAACAATTACTAAGAAACTATATCTCATCAATCAATATAATGTATCTCAGATCAACAGCAAGAACAACCTAGCAGCCATATGCTATATATGCAGCATGATCATCATATGACACAGATAACTAGTATTTAGATAGTCCCACAAGTACAACATGCAAAACCACGTGTGTACGATGATCCATCCACAACACTGCCACGGTCACCACACCATCATCAGTTTTACTCGCAAGCTAATCAATTAAGATATAGCAACAATCCAAGCATGCATTGGTTAATATAGGAGGAGTTTTTCGGTCCATAATACTGGCTAGTAGTTTTGGAAAACTATTAGCCAGTAGTTTGATCCAACGGTAGAGATCTAATATCAGAAAAAAATACAACTAGTGGCCAATAAAAACTTTATCATATTGATGGTAGTATCGTTAAAATGATAGACTTATGATGTTGATTAAAATCTTTAAATTACTAGCTCTTTTGTAAGGGGCAAAAGGTAATCTTGGAAGAATGTTGTCTATTTTCAGAAACCAGATTAGGCTTGATCTTCTGTATCAGAATCTAGCATGACATCACTAACACACATAAATGGTTATTGGATCGCACATAATTACCAAGGCGATCGATCAATCAAGAATGTGGCCGCCACAACCAAACCACGTGTCGATAAATCACAGTCTACATACTAGTATGTGTCGACCGACGATGGATGGACGTTGCAGAATGTTAATCACTTGGATGGCCTAACCAAATAGCCATATGTTCGATTTATCTCTGTCTGTAAAGAAGCAAAGAGGGATGGGTGGTGGAGAGATACAAAAAGCAAAGGCTAGCTGTTCGCTTGCAGAAGATGAAATGAAACTGGCCTGACCATTACCATTTCCGGCTAAGGTTAAGGTGTGCTATGCATGGTCGAGGCGATGCATGTGACTCCATCAGCCTTGACGCGCAGTGTACTCGGCCATCGATCACAAATCACAACACTGTCCATATTGCTTAACTATGGCTAAGCTAGCACGCAGCTGCTAAATGATACTGATAGCTGATGAGGCGCACTCTGATCAGAGGCGAAGCCAGCGGCCGAAGCCATCGGTGTCAGCAAACATTTCCAACGGAGTCTAAGCTTGTGAGCAGTCCTAAGTAGTACTAATTCTCTATTGTATTTGACAGAGGTCGTTGGTGTCAGCTGACACCGTTCCGTCCACGTAGCTTCGCCCCTGACTCTGATCCGGCGAAATCTCCAAGAAGCAGCAGAGTTAGGTCCATGTCATCAACACCGTGTCGTAGGGTCTCCAGCCGGTCAAAAGTAAAGTCTCGTTACAATCTTCTCTCTTGGACGTACGGACGACGATGGGCACCGTACGGGCTCACCAAACTAAACCGTCGCATGCACATTCTTTTCCTTTTTGCGATACTCATCATGCACATTTTGCTAAGAGAGAGAGACCTTTACCTTTTGGAGGTACTTAGTCTAAGACGACACGTAAAGCTAGTGTTGTTAGTAATAAGCATGGTAAGGAAAAATTAGTGGAAAAATGGGAGATCACTAAAAACTGCATTACGAATACCGTGGAATCTATATCTTCCGGCAGATTATAACCATCAAAATTGCCGCTGAATTCTTCGTGAAAGTACAAAGGATGTCGATCGTTATAATCTCTACACGTAGGTGAAGAAAGACGATTGCTACTTTAAATCAGCTGCTCCCTGCAAAAGAAAATAAGGAAGAAGAAAAATTGATCCATGGATGGATGAAGTCAAGGCTAAAACGTGTTGATACTGTAACGAACGCACGCTGTTTCATGCATCAGGCCAGGTGATGCGAGGTCCTGCCTGAGGCGCCTTGTGAAAGACCAGAGAGTGCGTATGTGAGGCCCACCACAGGCACTGGAGCAGGTGGTAACAGTAGAATGTGGAGGGATAAGAAAAGTGCAAAGATTATCTGTTTTCTTTTTAAGAGGAAGAAGTTGCTAAATAATCTCCAATGGATATTATTCACCATCGTTTTCTCAGAAATCACATTATTAGACATTAATTGCACTATGCATGGATGATCTGCCATCTGAATAATGCATTTATTAATCTCATGCTGCAGCGTGAAATCAATTAATTATTAGTTTGCAACTGAGTTGATATTAGTGAATCATCGCACTAACAATTACTAGATCATCATCGTCAGTCAATAATATACTGTATCTCAGAGGAAGCAAAGCCCAATCTAGCAGACACAGCACAGAGATAAGTAGTACTAGTATTTAGATAGTCCCACATGCAAGTACACGAAGTGCAAAGGCACGTGTACGATGATCCATCCACATCATGTCATCATCACACTGCTACGGACGGTCACCATCATCATCAGTTACTCGATCGCATGCTAATTAATTAAGATAGCAACACAATGCATCGAGAGAGTACTGCTATATGGGCGTAACTAAGGTACTTATCCCAGCTCCTAATCAGCATGGATATGTGTGAGCTAGCATATGGAGACGATGCTGTTTGTTACTGGTACTCGGGTCCTCCGATGAGGAGGGAGAGGACGCCGAGCAGATCGAGCAGGAGGTAGACGATGGCAGCCCCGCCGACGAGAATATCGTACCCCATGGCTGCCGGGTCGCCGGCGATGAGGATGAAGACGGTCCTGGCGTTGAAGCAGTGGGCGACGGTGGCGGAGACGATGGCGATGAAGGCGAGGGAGTAGCGGGCTCCGGCGTGGCGGCGCGGCAGCAGCAGGGCGACCATGGCGGCGACCCCCTGGGGCACGGAGGACCACAGGTAGGCGTTCCAGTACAAGTCCACATTGACCTCCTGCACCGGCGTCAGCTCGGGGTTGGGGTACTGGAAGAACTTGGACGTCTGAAACTCCATCCATCCATCCAGAGGAATTAATGATTAATTACACATTATTGCTGATGCATGAGGCATCGATAAATCTCAGGAGCATCTCCCAACAAGAAAGAAAGAAACTGATGAGATGATTACTGCTTACCGGGCTGTAGGGGATGTGGAGTTTGGCCGCGTCCATGGCAGCGGTGACGCCCAGGGCAATGGCCAAGCTGATGGCTGCGATGAACGCCCACGCCAGCGCCACCTGGACTGACAGCACCCTCCTCTTGTTCTTCTTCTTCACCGGCAACGGGAACCGAGCCCACTTGAACATCACCTCCACCGACAGCAACGGGAACGACGCAGCCTTCTTCTTCTTCTCCAGCGGCGACGGAGCTGGGACCTCGATGACCACGACCTTCTCGCCGTCCATGGCTCGATCTGATCTCCCCCTTCCTGGCCTGCTTCTGCTGCTGCTGCTGCTGCAGCGAAATGATGGCGTATTATTGTTTCTGCTGATGAACTCAAAAAATCATGCAGCACTAACTAATCTAGACGAAAGCTAATCTCTGATCGAATTATGTATGTAACGCAGGCAGAATTGAAGGAGATCAAGGATAGATTGACAACATAAAGATCATCAGTTACCGTGCAGCAGCACGCTTGCTTAATTTCCTCGATGGATCTCTGCAAGGAGCTGAGGGCGCCTCTGCTCGGCAGTGATGATGGAGACCCGGCCCGGCCAAGAAGAGCTGCTCGGTGTGGCTTGCTTGCTAGTGACAACTAGTATAAGTAGCCAGCCCGTGATCGATCCGTGTGGGGCCCCCGCCACGTGTCGATTCATCCATTTCTCACTTGTGCATGAACGTGCATACATACGACGTGTCGATCCATGGATGGAGATGCAGCTTTGCTCTGGGTCTCTTGCTTGCCTGCCAAACATCTCGCCTACTAGCTAGCTAGCCATGTTCGATCTACCAGCGAAAGAACAAAAGGAGAAAGGGAGAGAGATGCAAATGACATCATGTAGCTGTGTTGCCAAACCTCCTCTCGACGAGCTCATTTGCCGTTTCGGGCTACCTATTTATTTGCGCTGGGCCGATCGACTAGGCAGTCAGACCGATGCCATCCCTGATTTTAGCGTCGCATGTGAACGTGCTCAGTCTTGACGCGTTGTGCTCGATCGGTCACCACAACGCGCTACTGCATTGTTCGGCTCTCGCATGCGCGCTGTGCGTTTTGATCAGAAGCAAGCATTGCCAGAGATCCATCACGGGACCCCCTACGCACCAAGCATCTACTGGAGGGAGAGGAGGAGGATGGATTGGGAAAAAAAAAAAAGACAATGCAAGGAGTGGAGATCGATTAACATTACCAGCTAATCATTTACTTCAAACTACAGCTGCATATGGGTTGCCTTGGTTTGGTTGAGAATGGAGAAGAACCGAGCCCAGCCCGCCCAATCATTATATTACTTGGGTGTTGTCCAAACGGGCTCTGCCAAGCGGGCCGGCTCAAACCATGAAATTTCTGGCCGGGTCCAAACACGGAGCAACCAATTTAATTTTGTGTCGGGCCGGCACCGGTCGGCCGAGTGGCATTATCCATCAGCTCAGTAAAGCACGGAATATATAGGTCCAGTTAGACACGATTCTAGAAGAATATTATATTACAAAATATATAATTCTCATATAATAAATACATTAAAGCTTGAGTGGTCTAGTGACAAGGCAATTGCTTTGGAACCAGCTGATCCAAGGTTCAAATTCTATTACCCCATATTTCATCACTTTAGTATTTAATGGGCCGAATTTATTATTGGGCTACTATGCTAACTGGCCATCCCATTTTGTGCTTGGGTTGTGTCTATCGTGTTTAACAGGCCAGCCTGACACGCTAGACACATTCCGTACCGTGCCGTGGGCCGACACCTCGACACGGCACGGCCCGATAGTCATTTTGTGTCATGGCGGCTTGAAATCAACAGGCCAGGTCTTTCCGTGCTTGGCCGTGCCGTGCCTGATGGCTCATTTGGCCACTAATCGGTACTTATCACGCACTGCCTGGTTCAGTCGAGCCACTCATTATGGGCCATGTATTCATTCTTTTTTTTTTTTTTTTTTTTTTGCTTTACGAGAGGGCCTTCATTCATTGGTGATGAGCATTGGTCCGGTCATGGCTGCAGCGTCCCAGGTCCCGAGAGCTGAGGTAGGATAAATTTCTCATGGCAACTGATTTTGGCGCATCTCGATTAACTGAAACCTTGGCTCAAAGTTTGCCTAAATGAACCTGGACTGACTGAATATTCAGTCCCTGGTTAGCCGTCGTTGCCGCGATCCATTTCTCACTTGTGCATACATACGACGTGTCGATGGATGAATGGATGCAGCTTTGCTGGGTCTCTTGCTTGCCTGCCAAACATCTCGCCTACTAGCTAGATCAGAGGCTAGCCAGCCATGTTCGATCTACCAGTGAAAGAACAAAAGGAGAAAGGGAGAGAGATGCAAAGGACATCATGTTTAGCTGTTGCCAAACCTCCTCTACGAGCTCATTTGCCGTTTCGGGCTATCTTGTGCAGTCAGACCACCCGATGTCATCCCTGATTTTAGCGTCGCATGTGAACGTGGTCAGTCTTGACGCGGTGTACTCGATCGGTCACCACAACGCGCTACTGCATTGTGTTTTGGTTCGCACGCGCTGCGCGTTTCATTTTGATCAGAAGCGAGCATTGCCAGAGATCGATCACGGGACCCTCCGCACGCATCATCACTCATCAGGCGCTGTTCCACTCACGTACAGTACGCTGCAGGTAGAGGAGGAGGATGATCAATTGGAAGAGGACAATACAAGGAATCCATTCACATTACCGCTAATCATTTTCTTAAAAAACTGCAGCTGCATGGGTTGCCTTGGTTTTGTTGTCAATAGATAAGAATCCCAGCCCAGCTCACCCAATCATGATCCTCCTCCTCTACCTGGCCAACGGGCTTCAAGCGGGCCGGTTGACCAGGTCCAGGCACGGAACAACCCATTTCATTTTGTGTTGGGCCGGCACAGACCGTGCTCGCGCCGAAGATGCAACCCGACAGGCGGCATGAGCGCAGTCTGTTTATCTATCAGCTTGGTAAAGAGTATATAGGTCCAGTTAGACACAGTTTTGAAAGAATATTATATACATAATACATAAATTTCATATAAATACATTAAAGTTTGAGTGGTCTAGTGGCAAGAAGGCAATTTTCTTGGAACGGTTGATCAAAGGTTCAAATTCGGTGTTACCTCATATTTCATCACATTAGTGTTTAACAGGCCGAATATATTATTAGGCTACTATGCCAACTGGCCATCCCAACCCGTGCTTGAGCAATGCCATGCGGTCCATTTCACCAACACTACCTGCACTGGTCCATTATACTACTTGGGTCGGCTTTTTCTGAGGTGGGCTTGGCTAGTTATGAACAGTTCAGTGCTTTGCTTACAAACACGTGACATGATCAGTGGGACTTCCTGTATGTATGTAGCTTTCACGTAGCGCGCTTTAAGATTCGTGTTGATGTTGTTATCGTTTTATTTCCTTCCTCTCTCTCACCTAGCTCCGCCATCATTCCCTTCCCCTCCGAGCGCCTGGCTGCTGCTCTTCTCCACCGCCGGCCTGGTTGCTGTGCTTCTCCTCTGTATCCCCAACCCACTATCCTTCTCCTCCACGCACCCGGCCCGCGTCTTCTTCTATGTCGCGCACTGAGCTCTTCTTCTGTCCCCTCTCGCGGTGTGCCATTTTCCAGTGAAAGCTTTTCTTTCTCCGACATATCTAGAACAGTTCGATTTCGTTTCGAAACAATAGCATCAAACGATGAAACATTCGATTTTGCTACGTGGAACAATGAAGTAATATCTATGGAACAATAGGGAAGTATGGGTGGAACATTGTGGAACAATGGAGGAGTGGTAGGCGGGCCGGAGCGAGGATGGTGACGGGGACCGCGAAGGTGAATGACGGTTGTGGATTTGGCGGCGGAAGTGCCGAGACGGGGGCGGCGACCGGCGGTTGAAGACGACTTCCGTGGCATGGGCTGAGTTCAGCCACTTGCGGATGGGCTGTGGGCCATGCTACCTAGCGTGCGATAGATATAGGAGGTCCCCATGATCCAATGCTTAAAAAAACACACACATGCATGATTCATCTTTTTTTTACAAGGGATGCATGATCCATCTTACATCTTACATCTTATCACTGTGCAAAAAAAAACTTATCTCTTGTGCAAAAAAAAAAAACATCTTCTAAAATGTCGGACCATCCATGGATCAGCTCCATACCTTCATATGTACATACATACAATACGACATCATCCGACATGCCCAATACGTATCGATCAGTTATCAACAAAAAGGAGGTAGCTGCTATAGATACGTTGAAAAACTTAGCTAGCCAGCCCGCTCGCTAAGGGCAGGTACAACGCTACACGTTAGCAGTCTCATAGTCCGTCTCATGCAATGTCACATAGGATTTTTGATGATGTGGAAGAGAGAGGAGGTGACGAGAAAGAGGTGGTTGTTTCGCCAAGCAACCACCTCATGCATTAGAATTTAGGAGTATGAGACGGCTTACACACCACTAGTTGCCATGTAACTCATAAATATTCCTTTTCTCATCCATAAATTTAGGAAATATTAATTTCTACAAGACAACTAAAACAACCACCCATTATACAAATGGTCTAATAGACCGTCTCAAAATTACGTGTCATGCATAAAACGGTCTATAAGATCACATATTTGTACTTGCCCTAATAAGGGCCGTTGCCGTCTAAGATGCGCCCAGCTTCCGGCGGTCAGATCGAGCATCTTAGGACACAGATACGCACATTTTTTATAAAAAAAACAGGCGCTCTGCCTACTGTACCCATCCCTTGCATTTCTATTGTTGTCCGGCCGAGTTACTCATTATGGGCCTGTATTCATTCCTTTTTTTTTTCGAGAGGGCCTGCATTTGGTGATGAACATGGTCCAGTTTAGTGCTGGTCATCTGGGCCGTGCTTTTTGGGCCGCTCGGTAGTCCGGAAAAAGCACGGCCCAAGCACGGCACGACCTGAATTAATCTCGGGCCGGGCCGGCACGGCTCGAGGTGTCGTGGCGTGCTTGGGCCGAGGGGTGGCCCGACGGGCGGTACGGACAAGGCCCGTTTAGGCTTAGGTCTGGTAAAGCATGAAAATTGCCTATTTAGACACGGCCCGAAAAGAATTTATTAAAATATATATGTTCTATACTAATATCAATTCATCAGTGGCTTGGTGGTAAGTCTCTTTTTAAAAACTAGAAGACCCAAGTTCAAATCCCACTGAAACTTCACATTTCACCACCATTTTTGCTCTATTTAAACGTTAACGGACCGGCCTGACACGGCATGCGTAATTCGTGCCGTGGGCCGATGGCCTGGCACGTGGGCCGGCACGGCCCGAAAAGAAACGGCCGTGCCTTGGCGTGCTGGGCTGGGCCGGGCCGGGCAGCCCGTTTGGCCAGGTATAGTCCAGTTCTTCGCTTGTAGTCGGGCCTTCCTGGGTTGGGCTGCTTTTGCTTCGTGGAACAGAGCAGGGTGATCGATGATGGAGTGGGTGCCCGAGTTGTCGTTCTTCTCGACTAAAAAAAAAGAAATTTGTTGTTGTTCGGAATCAGATTCTGCGCGTTCGTGCCGGCAAGAATATTCTGGTGGTGGTGGCCCCACCTGCGGCTTTGGTGGAATCCGAATCCCGCTTTGCTTCCTCCTCCGTTGCCTTTGCTTCTTCTCGAGGCCTCCGCCGCTTCATCAGTCTTGTTCACTCCCTGCGCTGCACCATTGCTTCGTCACTTCATTGCCAGTCTCTCTCTGCTTATTCGGTACGTCATCTTCCTCTCCGGTTATCCATTTCTAATTCGCATACTTACCTCACGTTGTTTATTTATTATTTATGGCAATAACTTCCTTATGTCAGTCATCATTCTTTATTTTTATTGTTTCTGCGCACTTCCTACTGGAATATATATTCTAATAAGAGATTTCTTCGGGAGTTGTCAATTTTTTTCCTTGAGAAAAAAATTACTTGATCATGGTGTTGTATTGTTTCCTTAAACCTGGTATTCTCAGCTACTTTGGTGGGTGACGTTTTCCTCTTTATTATTTTCCTATTATTATTATTTGTATATAGCACGTTGAACTGGGCGACAGGGCGAGAGTGCAGCATGAGGCTGTTGATAGCCTGTAATGCATGCTATTACTTAGATTATCCTCTTTTCTGCTAATATAAACTGGGAAAAGGGAATGAATAAAGTTGTAGATGGAACTCGATCACGCGTGTCCCTTCATGAAGCCTCCAGTAGGCACCTACACACGAGCTATCGATCGCTGTCAATTTGTTTAGCTAAAACGACTGGTTACAGGCCAAGTCGTCAAATTTGATTCCCCACGCTTGGTGTACTCATATCCTGCATGGTGTTCTCAAAAGGAACAGTGATTCCGTGTTGACTTACTCGGAGTTAATTGGAATTAACCGACCGGGGTCTTCATTCAGTTCTTAGCCGGATGGCGGATGCGACCAAGGTAATATAATTCTGCTACTTACCTCAATGGCATGTCACCAGCTGACTTGCTATCTTTACTTGTTGGATGCAGGATCAGCATGTTGGGTCGTTTCCTCCAGGGAAGAAGATTACAATTGTCTTCGTCTTGGGTATTCCTTGGTTTTTTTTTTTTTAAAATGCTGGCACTGGCACCGTCACATTTCTGTTACGATTTCTCTGTCATGTGTATAAATAACTCTTTGGAGTGATCAGTTCATTTCTGAACCGCTTATGCAGGTGGCCCTGGCAGTGGCAAAGGCACGCAATGTGCCAAGATTGTCAACCAGTTTGGGTTCACCCACCTGAGTGCTGGCGAACTTCTTCGTGAAGAAGCTAAATCTAGTACCGAACAAGGGTAACGAATGTACTAAACATTCTGATTATTCTTCTAATCTGCTCTGTTTTGACATGTGTCTGTTTCATCAATCAGTATGATGATCAAAAACCTGATGCACGAAGGGAAGCTTGTGCCCTCCGAGATCATGGTCAAGCTGCTGCTGAGAGCCATGCTTCAAAGCGGAAGCGACAGGTTTCTTGTTGATGGATTTCCTCGAAATGACGAGAACCGCCAAGCGTACGACAAAATTGTAATAAGACCGCTTACTTTTTAATTTACTTGATTTCTCGGACTGAAAGTCGCAAAGTCTAGTGCTAGCCTTTTTTTTGTCTGAATGCATACTTCCTCTGTATTCAGATCAATATCGAGCCAGAGTTCGTTCTATTCATTGACTGCCCAATCGAAGAGCTGGAGCGGCGCATTCTGAGCCGAAATCAGGTTTTCTTCTTGTAATTTGCCAGCCGTCATTACTTATTTCGGGTCACGTTTTATTTCTTCCGTCGTCAAAATTTGGTTGGGTACAGGGAAGGGATGATGACAACATCGACACTATGAGGAGGCGGTTTCAAGTTTTCCGGGAGGCAACTCTGCCTGTTGTTCAGTACTACGAGAAACGGGGAAAGCTTCGAAGGGTAACTAAATGTTTGGGGATTCCCTGACTCAACTATTTTAAGAAGCGTACAGATTGTTGGAATCTATTCAAACACAAGCTGAAATCCAAATATTTGTACTTGCTGATCATCACTCATTATAACTTCACCGCCGCAAAAGAATTCTCTACTGTTGAGATAATTCACCTACTCCTTTACATGAATGAAAGCCGGCTGTGGTTCATGTCCAGGTCGATGGCGCCAAATCTCCTGACGAAGTTTTCGTAGATGTCAAGGCCATATTCGAACAACTGAACAAACAGGTGAGGTTCATGTCCAATTTCTTACTGTAGTTGTAATAAAGATATTCTTCGCAAAAAAAAAAGTTGTAATAAAGATATGACATGTTGAATCAGATCTGGCGAATACTGGTGCTAATAAGACTATATGTATGCTAATATTTAACATTCATGTGTCTCGTCCACTGAAATGATGGTAGCTGTAATTGCACACAAAAAAAGGAATGATGGTAGCTGTAACTTGTAATAAGGTGCAGGGAAATGGAGTTAGCAGAGCACAAGGCAATCCACTGAAGCGGTTCCTGGACCTGTTCTGCGGTGAGCAATTCCCATCGGAATTTCTGTTATGTTTGTTATTAAGAAAATAATGCAAACACGTAATGGTTTGCTCCTCACTGGCTGTCACAGGTTGTTTTGGGACGCAGGAGTCCAGGAACTGAAATTGTAGCGTGAATATCCTTCAGTCAGTCCTGAACGCTGGAACGATAGGAAAAAAAGAATGTACAGTATGTGTGCCTGGTGTGGTATGATTGATGTTGTTCAGATTCATCAGCTTGACAGTTTTTTAGCCCTTCCATTACCATTGCGTGTGTAAAAAACTTTCAACTCAGAGATGTAGCAAGTGTTTTCTGCTCGAGTCAAATCTTGTGTTTGAGCTGTGGAAGATGCAGCAGAGCAAAGATGAGTGTTTTCATATTCAGCTATTCAATATTCAATATCCAAATCTTTCGTTGGCTTGCTGGAATATTTACGAATAAACTCTCCTCTTTGGATGGCGAGTTGGTGAGCCCAGCGATGCTGAGTAATTGCCTTTGGTCCATGGCGATGAAGAATAGGTCAGGGGAGTATAGCGATCCGTTTGAGAAAAGAAAGAACAGGCAACAGCATATCCTCGATCTGACTAGGAACGGCTTAGACTGACTTCAACAACATCAGACAAATCCAAATTTGCATGTAACTTATCACTGTGTATGACCAAACAGAACTCCAACAGATAATGCATCCGGTTAGGCATTTTGCCTTCCTAGGAGAGAGGTAATGTAAAAGTAGCTCTCCTCTCTCCTGGATTGCATCTTGACTGAGCAACTACTGGGCCTAGGAGGAGGGAGAGAAAAAAGGTTGCGCTCTGTTGGAGATTGCTACAAATGCATTACTTTCCGGGTACTATACACACAATGCAAACATCTATTTGCCTCTCAAATATGCATAACATTGTTGAAGTCAACCTTAGATTTGAGCTAATGCACCAAAGCTATCCTTGATTCTTGAGCTGGTGGTTCTTGGTTGCTAAAATGTAATGACTGGAATTTTCCATAGCCAAATGCAGTAGAAACATATAAATAAATGAGAAAGATAGAAAAAACATGGTTCCAAAATAAAATATATTATATGAAGCTGAATTAAACATGTGAAATTGAAAATTTATACGTTTTCCTAGACGATGCAAGTGCAAATTGTGAAAGATATATTTTGGACCAGAAAACTCCTATAGAAGAGAAGTTTTCTGGTCCAAAATAATGGCCATTATTTTTACTCAACTAATAGTCATTAGTTGGATCAAACGGTGTAGATTTAATTTTAACAATTAACAAATAATGACCATTAGTAAGGGTAATATTGTCAAAACTATATATTTATAATATAAAAATCCATCATAATTAATAAGTTAGTTAATATATGTGTGAATTTACAATTAAAATATTTATTATAAATCTTTATCGTCATCATCATTATTGTAGTCAATTTTAGTGTAATTTTTAGCATAAATTTGTATGAATAAAAATATTATTTTTATTAAAATTACTAGACTACCCTCCAACTAATGGCCATTAGTTGAGAAAAAATACTGACCATTATTTTGGACCATAAAACTCCTATAGAAATGAAGTATACTACTACTAACTTAATTACCATATAGTTAAGCTCGGGTCCTTAGCTTGCATGCTTTTATTTCTAGAATAATGATATGTGCCTGTGATATCTTGTTCAATACGTGCATTTTATTCATGTTATCTGTTGATGCATGTATATAGCCTCACGTTATTCTCCTCAAAGTGAGTGCTAACTTAGAAATCTTTGAATTTCCTAAAATAGAACAAGATACGTGTTCCTTAGAGGTTGACGCAGAATCGTGACTGGTTGATAATGTTGCCATGAACTCATTTATTAAATAACATACATATTAAATATTTTTATACTAATATAAATAAATTAACTTGTGGTTATTTATTTATAATAACTCATGAAATTATGAGAGGTTTAAAATAATAGAACGAATTTGTTCTGGGTTGATTTATTAAATTAACTTGCCTTTGACATGTATCTTCCAAAAAAATATAAACTTATATAATGGCAATAGTGATAATTTTAAAAATATATAGGGATATTTAGTTTATTTTTGTGTAATGGAAATTTTAAAGCATATATGAGGATATTTTATTTTGATTTGTTTTGTAATGGTAGCGGTGGGTATTTTTTTATCTGATTAATGTGCTAACTTCTAGACCTTGAGAGCAAGTGTGCTTCCTCTTTTTCTTACTCAAATATGTATATAAAAATAGATACGTACTGATATATGTCCTTTATTTTATTCATGATGGAAGCATCCAAAATTTTGATTGTACTAGTTGTGACTTCTTTTCTATTAGTATAAAAAAGTTATCACTTATAATAACTATTTTAGAACTCCGAGATATGTACCTATCCGAATCACAAAAAAAAGATATGCCCCTATCCTAGATGTGATTTTTAAGATATGCCAGGTACAAATATATTGCAGTACTAAAGGTAAGATGTGCAGATGTTAATGTAAAAAGAATAGTATATATCCAATTTATCGATTCTTTTCGTTCCTTTGTATCTGAACTATATGTTTTCAGGTTAGCACATTGAATTTGAGAATGCTCTTTCTATTGATGATGACAAGTTTATGTTTGCATTTGCAATATATGAGGGACCATTATGCCGGAATGAGAACGTACTCTGGTAAGATTTGACAGATAAATCGAATAAGATCCATGCAAAATATGCATATCTCTTTAATTAATTGTTTGAATGTAATGTTAAGTATGTGCATGCACAATATGCAAGGGCAACCTAGCTCCTGGATGATCCGAGATGCTCCATGCATAAATGTCGTGCATTGGTATGTCTTTAAGGAGAGGGAACTCAAAGTACTCTCGCAGGTACATCCTAGCTATCCAATGAACAAGCAAAATCTTCAGAAATGCAGTGGATCATAAATGAAATGGTTACCCATATAGGATGGGTATACTGGTGGAGCATGCACTGGATATATTTAGGGTGTGTCCTTAATTAAGGAGAGGGAACCCAATGTGTTCATGGGAGTATGCATCTCATCTGATTTTTTAATTAAAGAGCAGGATCCGGAATGTATTATCTGAGCAGCAAGTATATCTATGCATGTGTGTCCTTAGTTAAGGATATGGAATCCAGATGGTTGATAGGCATATCCGATCCATGTATTCTTGTTTGACACTTAATAAATGAATCCTCTAATTGACCAGATTAACTATCAGGAGTGATAGAGACTGATCCAGTAGATCAAAGTATAAATCTTGGCATATGTCATGACATCCATCGGGGTACCTACTGATCCTAGTTGCTTCCATATACACAGGTCCATCCATCGGTAGCATGAGGATGCTATTCCTGTGTGCGGCGGCCCTCCTACTGACCGCCCATGCGACCAACGTGCACAAGGGGAACGGTGACCTAGTGGCAGAGGTGTGCAGAAATGCATCATCGCTAAGCTTCAAGGGAACACAAGACCCCATTTTCAACATCACCCAAGGTCTTTGCGAGTCGGAGCTTCACTCTGACAAGCGTAGCATGGTGGCCAAGTCCCCACGTGACCTAACGCTCATCGCCATCGACCTTCTCCAGCGCGCCGCCATAGACGCGCTCCCCAAGATCGATGAGCAGCTGGGCCAAACCAAGAATCAATCCGACTTAATCTGCTTGCACTATTGTCGTTTGGACTACACCACCATATTAGAGACAGCCCCCCTGTGTCGTTCGCTGGTCCACTCGGCTAGTCCAGTTATGGGCGGCGATTTTGAGTGCACCAACAAGTTGGTCTCTGCAGCCCAAGACTGTAAGGACCACGTCGTTGACCTCGACAAAAATGTGCTTTGGACCGAGGTCTACGACCGGAGCACCCTTGTTGATGCCTTGATGAGCATAACGATCCCGGGTGTTGCTTTCTAAATAAGATCGGCACTTGAACGAGCTTCATGTGATAAGTTAGATTTACTCATGTATGGATCTATGAGTTTATGGATCAATGTGTTCTTATTTATGTGAAAGTTAGATTTACTCATGTATCAGGACGCTTCAGTGCTCGGCCATGGGTTTCATTTAGTGGCAAGTGCTCATTAATTTTTGTCACAAATTATTTTTTAGCACATACAGTACATTTGGTAGACTAATTGTTATTGGGTCAGTTTCATCGTAAATTAAGACCAATACGGCCTGTATTAGTTTCATCATAATTCACACCACGAAGTTGTGTGGTGAACAATTTCTTCACTGCAACTTCGGCAAAGTATGGTAACATGGTGTGGCATTGTGAGGTAGTGAACCAGACATCCCCTAGACCCAGCCATTCGGATTATTGGCCCTTGTTAGCCTGCAAATAAATCACAACTTGTTCGTCTAAGAGTTCATTTCATCAGGTAAATATAATCTCTCTGGATAAACTGCTACATATATAACACTACTCCACTACTAGTATATGGTATCTTACACTGGAGTTGTATTGTGCTGTGTAAATTAAAGTGGTGAACGAACTTGTAGGGAGATGGAGATCACTAACCTTGCCAAGGCATAGCCCCGTGCCAAACTCGAAAGGAAGGATACAATTAATTTGACTTTAGGGCAATAGCAATGCTGCTTGCTGAGTTCGACATTAGGAGTGGGACCCACGATTAGGCATCAAATTGACCTCCCTGTCTTGATAACACAACCTAATTTTCTGGATATACATACAGTTCTCAGCTGGAAGCGAAAATTACCTTTGAAGATCAAAATTTTTATGTGGTATTTTATTTAAAGGTATTGTTTTAACCACAGATAATTTTGCCAAATGACAATGGAAGCGAAGTTCAAAGTGTTGTTTATGTAATTATGATGAGAATATTCAGCATCTTAAGTGCCTGGAAAGCAATTTAAGTGCAAAAGAGGAGTTAGGCAAGGGGATCCTTTATCACCTTTGCTTTTTGTCCTAGCTGCTGACCTCCTACAGTCTATTGTCAATGAAGCTTTCAATAAGCGTCTTATAACACATCCATGAAGATTATCCTGGAGATTATCCAATTGTGCAGTATGCAGATGACACCTTGATTATTCTGCCAGCAGATGCCAGACAGCTATTGGTTCTTAAGGGTTTGCTTAGGTCTTTTGCAGACTCAACTGGACTACATGTTAATTTTGACAAATCCTTCCTGGTCCCAATAAACTTAGATGATTCTAAAGCTCTTCATCTGGCTAATACAATAGGATGTCAAGTGGGCTCTATGCCTTTCACTTATTTGGGTTTGCCTTTGGGAACAACAAAGCCTTCGGTGGATGATTTCATTCCTTTACTGACAAAGATTGAGAAAAGAATGATGGGCATTAGCAAGTTATTAGACTACTCTGGCAGACTTATCATGGTTAAGTCGGTTTTATCTGCCCTTCCTACCTTTTTCATGTGTACTCTTAAAGTTCCAGCCTCTATCATTGAACAAATTGACAAATACAGAAAGCATGAATTATGGGATGCAGGGGATGTTAATAAAAGAGGATCATGCCTAGTCTCATGGGACCAAGCTTGCAGACCAAAAGATCAAGGTGGTCTGGGAATTGTGAATCTGAGAATACACAATACTGCTTTGCTACTGAAATTCTTACATAAATTTTACAATCAGCTGGACATACCTTGGGTTCTTTTAACTTGGCATCAATTGTACAGAAGGAATATCCCACCACATTTACAGAAGCCCAAAGGATCATTTTGGTGGAAATCTATTATCAGATTGGCAAATCAATTTTTCATGATAGCTTCATGTTCAATCAGAAGTGGTACTACAGTCAGCTTTTGGCATGACACATGGGATCTTGGAGTGATGAAACACAATTACCCTGAACTTTTCGAATTTGCACTTCAAAATAATCTGACTGTGCATTCATTTCTACAAGGGAATGTGAATACTCAGTTCTGGCTACCCCTCTCCATGACTGCATCAACACCACTGACTCGGCTACAAGGATCTCTGAATAATTTCACCTTCAACCTGGAAGAGAAAGATTGCTGGGGATACATTTGGGGTAATCATGACTTCACGAGTGCAAAAAGCCTATCACAAACTCCTTGGCTCGGCTCCAGCTTCGCCATGGTTTAAATGGCTGTGGAAATCCTGCTGCCGGAATAGATTGAAGTTCTTTTTTTGGCTTCTCTTAAGAGATCGCATCAACATAAGGAATTTGCTACGAAGGAAAAACAGAGTACTGGACAACTACGATTGCGTCCTTTGTAATAACAATACTGAAGAGACCATTTTGCACCTTTTCTTCCAATGTCCATTTAGCTCTGCTTGCTGGAGTCAACTGGGCATTTCTTGGAATACAAGCCTTCAACCAGACAGGATGCTTTCTCAAGCGAAAAGAAGATTTCGATCCATAATATTCAGAGAGATCCTAATCATTGGATGTTGGGCAATTTGGTGTCACAGAAATAGCATCATTTTTTATAACTCAAGTATCAACATGGGGAGAGCTAAATTACATTTCAAAGAGGAGATCAACCTGGCAGCTTTGAGAGCTAAAGCTAGTGTCAAGATTTTGTTAGACAGATTCTTATGTAATTTAAGATTATGAAATGAGTCTAGTTTAGGTTTTTTATTTGTGGCCTGGGGCTCACCCTGTAAATTTGTAACTTTAAACTTTCAAATTATATATATAAAAAAAAATAGGTAGGGGGCTTCCCTACTGACTTCGGTCAAAAAAAGAATATTCAGCATCTTAATTGAGTCCTCTAAATCAATGGGTCATTAACTTATGGCAATTAACGTTGAACCGGTGGAGTACAAAACCAGGTGACAGGTGGGTTCGGAGGGAAGGAAAAAACGGTGTATTAATTCCATATTGCACAAGGTGTCATGACATGTGTATCTAAAAACTTCTATGTATAGCGATAAAATAAAGGAATTCATGATTGTGCGCGATGTCTTTCCATGTTATCTCAAACTCCTGCGGATATATAGTGCCCACGTCAATACAACCTCGTCCGCCTTGTTGGTCAATTAAATTACAACCTTCACATTCATCGGGATCCAACATGAGGGTCTCGGCCATATTCTTGATGTTTTGGTTCCTCCTCTTTGCATCTTGCAGGCAGTGTAATATCATTGACCTTGCCTCTCTTCCTTTGTTCTATATATAATATATAATTTTACAGATATAAAACTTTAATTGTAGTAAACACTAACATGCATGTTGGTTGAAGCAGGCAGCCCTCGTCAACTAGTCACGGATGGTACTGAAAAGAGGAGCTACCCATATATCCTCACAGAAACAATGAGAAACAACGCTACAAAACTACTGGGTGAAAACAAGCTGAAAATCGTATTTTGTACCAGGCTTCATTGTCAACTGGGAACGGACTGTTGGTGCTGCATGAATCAAAAGCCGAAAGCAATGTGTTACGACACGATCAAGGAGTGTAGGGATGTGTGCCGTGTCTGCGAACCCCATTGCCCGCCGTCGTAACTGTACTCTGTTCGTCGGATACTAGCTAGTGAGAGGATGCAAGAGTCTCAATTATATGTGTTCTATCTCATTAGTTCCTGCTGAATATATATATATTAATAATAGTCCACTCCTGTGAAGCGATTATTCTTTATGTGGAAGGATCAACCTCCAGATTTACTTTGTCATCATCAAGCTTCTATAGCCATAGTCGAAGCTAGTATTTATTTAGGCAAAATTGCTCGCTTTCCATCTCAAAAACTCGTGTTCCTTTTAAACGGGAAGGCTAAGCAATGCTGTGTATTTGGACGAGCCCAGCATATATACGATGCCGCTGTGGACTCTTCATTTTTCTTTGGGCCTTAGCTAACTGATTGCATGTAGAGCCTTCAATTTCTGGGCTTTGGTATTATTAGGCTTTATTTTACCTTTCCATTTTGGGGCATGGTTACCGGTTGGGCTCTGACTTCTGAAAAACAGGTGATTGCTGAGTAATAGTATTACTTCTTTTCTGTTCCACGTGCTACAGTTGAGGGGCGGGCGGGGGGGGGGGTAGCGAGGGTCTCTGCTGGCTGATCTGCCGGTCTTCCTCGCGTTCGGCGTCTCTCGGAGCGCTGGGCGGGGAAGACTGTGGATCCGTGGCCGGCTGGTAGTCTAGGTCTTAGTTTATCTAGGTTTTGTTTCCTGTTCGATCCCGTCGAGACGGTCGCGGCGTGTCGGCATCAATGGAATAAGTCCTTCCGAGCTTGTCCCTGTCTCGTCGACGTGTGGCTCCGACGTCAGCGACAGGCTTGTGGAGGTAGAGTTTGGCTAGCCCGACTCCTGTACAGGGCTCTTTTGGTGCTGCTCGTCGCCGCTGCCTCCGGTGGTTGCACCGATGACGCGGATCTGAAGGATACGAGAGGATGCTCCGGGATTCGCGGAAGATAAAGGAGTGGATCGACCTCGGGCATCCTTCAGCGGTTGTCGTCGTTGGTGGGGTCCGATCCATGGCCAGGAGAAACCGAGGCGCTGCCCCGGCCGATGAGCGATCGGCGACGGCCTCATCCCGGTTCCAACGGGCGGTTGACTACTTCGGCTCAAATCAAAGCCTTGGTGCGATGGGTTTCTCCTTGCTCTGGGTGGCGGTCGCGGGATTTTGTGACGCCGGCGGGTGTCGTTGGTGTCCTTCGATCTCGGCGCTCCTGGGGGAAGAAAGGTCCAGGGACCTAGCTGTTTTTTTCTTGTTTTCTAGGGGCCTTTCTACAACTGTGTTGGGACAGCTGTTCTTTCTGTATTCTTCTAGAGTGTACTTGGATGTGTACTCGTATATGTATGTTTTCATTACGTATTAATACAGGTATGCTTTATAAAAAATAGTTAGTATTACTTCCTGTATCAAATTGCAATTTTGTATTATAAAACACTTCTTTTTTTGTTTACGCATTGGATCTGAATTTGAGGGACAAAGAGCTCAAATGTTGGAGTGGCTTCTAACAGGAATAAAATTCTCTACAGCAGGTCTGTAAACTCATTCTTTTACGGTCCTACATAGATTGAAGCCACGTGTCCTCTCAATTAAATCTGAACGCTTGCCCCCGACTGGCCTTGAGCCATCGAACCAGCCCTGCACAATCCCTCGGCTCGGCTTCCTAAGTCTCTCCCGTGACAAGAAAACATGAGTTGCCGCCGCCCATGGCATTGGGTCTCGTGGACGTCGAGGCCGCCAAATACGACGTGGTGCCTCCAGCCTCCCTTGGCTTGATGTTTTGTTGAGCATGCTGCTGGTCCAGGCCTCTCCGCACCCACTCGCACTAAGTTGGCCTTGATTCATTCCCCTGTCACCCTCGTCCATCAAGTCTCACCTCCAATAAGTATCCATCTCACTGGATCAATATTCGATTGGACATGATGTAATGTCCCGGAATCCACCAACACCCGTGGACATTACTAAAACTACACAATCAACCACCAAAGATAAAAAAAATAGGAAATTTCAGCAGCATCTCCTAGCACCACAGAAGTATAACCCCACATATATAAAGAATATAACACTAGTATTAACAAATCCTAGCATAAGAAAGAACCTCAACAAAAGTTTAACATCCACACTAGACTAGTTTAACATTCACACTAGATTTTAAATATCATTTATGTCACATCAAAGACTAAACTCTCATTATCAAGACTAAAGCAAAAAGAACTATAAAATGATGATGTGTGAGACGTGCAGCTAATCCCTCTTCCCCTCCAAGCAATTATCAAGCACCTGGAGAGAGTAGAGCAAGGGTGAGATAAAATCTCAGCAAGTAAATTTGTTTTGTCAAACTATTTAAACCACAAGTTCAGTTAAGTAACGATTTAAATGAATCAACATAACATAAGTAAAACTTCAACATAGACCACAATGATAATAATTGAATAAGAAAAACACCTCCAAGATCATATAAGATCACCTCACATTCACAATAACATTTAAATGTTAAAAACTTCAATGAATGCATATGAATGCAACATCATATCCACTTTTACATCGCACCCCTCCTCGGGCAATGTACAATGTGTACCGGTACCGATCACAACCATAGGATTGTGATAAATTCAATGCAAACGAGATGGGATGATTATGCTCATTATATACTTCATGTCTCATAATAAGAGAAAATACCACAAGTTCAACTTCATGTATCATAAAGGTATGATAATATGCCTCAAGTGAATAAATAAGCAACAAAATAGAATAAGGCTCCATTTATCACCAACATTCAGATTATGAGTAAGTAGTAAGGTTCTGAATATTAAAGTGTAGGTGATAAAAATAATAAGACAAAACGGTAGCAAACCACCGCTACATTCACTTGCCTAACAACCAAAGAAGATCAAATGCTAAGAACGACCCGCAACACTTCCACCTGTTTTTGAACAATACACTCGGTACAAACATTCCACAAATCATTCACAATCAAAATTCATTGCATTCCTATGCCCCAAATCGATAATTGACGCAAACAACAAATTGATCACTAGCAACAGTTCTCCTTGTTTTTTAGCATTAAAACTATAAAATCAATGATAGCTAATAAATACATATTTGAAAACTAGAGAACAAGAGCTACAACATTGGTATTCATTTTCAAATTTAATTTCGACTTTTACTAATTATAATAGCCACTACAAAGTGACTGACAGAATCTGTCAAAACAACAATAAGGCACTGATTTGGAACACCATAACTCGCAAACTAGTGAGCCAAATAAAGCATGTAAAGAAAATCTATGGAAAGAGGGTATATAGGACTACAAAATACTCCATATAATCCTTGACTAATTCGGCTTCTAAAGAATTTTACTTCGCTGCTCAAAACAGAAAGGGAGCCTAACATGTTCCTCATGGGCATTATCCAATGGACAATCAAAATCTGCAGGATACCATATAGGATATACAAATGGAATGGTATATGAAGGGTGTGTGTCCTTAATTAACGAGTCGGTATCAAATGTGTTCATGAGCATATCCATCTTATTGGATTGTTTGAATTAAGGATTAAGAGCCAAAGTCTACCTGTGTGTCCTCAATTAACGATATGGAATCCAAATTGTACATAGGCACATCCATGTGTTCTTGTTTGACAATAAATAGATGAATCCTAAGTTGATAACATTAGGTGTTGTGCATGGGTAGCTTGATATATTTAAGGAAAGGGAACCTAACGTGTTGATCATGGGCATTATCCAATGGACAATCAATATCTGCAGAGATACCATATAGGATATACAAATGGAAGGGTGTGTGTCCTTAATTAATGTGTCGGTATCCAATTTGTTCATGAGCATATCCATCTTATTTGATTTTTTGAATTAAGGATTAAGAGTCAAAGTCTACCCGTGTGTCCTTAATTAAGAATATGGAATCCAAATTGTAGATAGGCACATCCATGTGTTCTTGTTTGACAATAAATAGATGAAACCTAACTTGATAGCATTAAGTGTTGTGCATGGATAGCTTGCTATCTTTAAGGAAAGGGAACCTAGTGTGTTGATCATGGGCATTATCCAATGGAGAATCAAAATCTGCAGAGGTACCATACAAATAGAAGGGTGTGTATCCTTAATTAATGAGTCGGTATCCAATGTGTTGATAAGCATATCCATCTTATTTGATTTTTTGAATTAATGAGTAAGATCCAAAGTCTACCTGTGTGTCCTTAATTAAGGATATGGAATCCAAATTGTACATAGGCACATCCATGTATTCATGGGTGATCGGGTAGCATTAAGTGTTGTGCATGGGTGATCAGGTAGCACAACACTATAAATCTAGCACATCGTCAATCAATCGATGCAACTACAGATCTTGCTTGTACACATACATAGGTCCATAGCAGCTAACATAGATTGGTGTGATGGCAGCCTCCTCTGCTGTGTGCATGACGATGCTACTCCTCTGCACGGCGGTCCTCTTGCTGACGGCCCATGCGGCCAGTGAGCATGAAGGGAAGGGTGGCCATGCGGGCGGTGAACATAAGGGGAAGGGTGGACTGGTGTCCGAGGTGTGCCAAGACGTATCGTCAAGGCATAGCTTCAACATCTCTCCGGATTTTTGCAAAGCAATGCTTCACGGTGACAAGCGCAGCGAGGAGGTCAAGAGCTTACGCGAACTGACTCTCATCGCCATAGACCTTGTGCAACGCACCGCTGCGGATGCGCACACCAAGGTCCAACAAGAGCTGGCCCAGAACAAGAAGAATTCTCACACAGAGGCCTTCCTTCAGAAATGTCATTCGGACTACACCACCATAGCACAGACAGTCACCGTGTGTCATTCGTTGGTCATGGAGGGCAAGCCTGGCCACGAATGCTCCAAGAAGCTCTCCTCTGCATCCAAAGACTGTCAGGACCATGTCTACCAGCTCATCAAGGATCAGAACATGAGGAAGGCGCTGTGGAGCAACGTCATGAGGGTCTACCATCGTGCCACCCTTGTCGAAGCCATGATGGACGTAAAGACCCCGTCTGGTGGTCATCACTAATGATCCACTGTCGTGTATCTTGCTAAATAATAAGGCAGAGACTAGAATGACGATGTAATAGTTGTAGCATATCAGATCATCAAGATGAAATAAAATACGTTTTATCTCCTGTGTGAGTTTGTGGATCGATCTGTGCTTATTATCTTAAAAATTAAATGTTTCGCCATAGTGTGCTAGTGTGTTTTCAGTGACGGCCGCAGACATCTGTTGTCTTCCATTACAGATCCATTTTTCTTAGTTGACAATCCGCTTGACTCATCTCCAAACGTCAAATATATACTGTTTATTTCCGCTGGGAGTACAAAAGCAACAAGACGGCCCAATCAAAATGTCGATATACTGTCCTCTAAGAAACCATATTGTTCGTCCATTTAATAAGCACCTCATTATATGTCCGTTTGTTTCATAGGCTTCAATCGACTGAAAGCATTGTGTCAACAGCCTTAATGGGTATTAACGGGTCCGTGAGTCGAATTGTATGCACTACAAGACATTTGGCTTGTAGAGGCATATTTTTAATATAGTACATACATTGTTATCATGTCTCTAGACAAGTGTAGAGACATTTTAGAAAATGCCTCATAAGTGCCTTGCCATGCATTGACTCTATAAAAATAGAGGCACTATGTAAATTGTCTCTATTAAATATAGTGACAGCTTTGATAGAGACATTACACAGTGCCTCAACAAATATAGAGGCATTAAGTAATGGTAAATAATATAAAAAAATACATGGTTGGGAAGACTTGAACTCAAGACCTCATGGAGAAGCAATACAAAATTGGCCCTTGCTAACCAACTCATCCACTTATGACTTTGTGTGTATTTTCAAAATTTATTGCTATAACACGTTCATTGTACTAGAAAATAGTGCCTCTATAGTAAAAAAATGTCTCTACTAGTGTCGCTATATGGTATAGGCATTTTAATATGTCGCTAAAGTGTCTCTATATTACTTATGTAGGGACATATTAAAAAGTGACTTAAAGTATGCCTCTACAATCCATTTGGGACATTATTTTTCTAAATTTTATTAAATTGTGTCTCTATGTTTGAGACATATTGTCAAGTGCCACAAAAAATGCCTCTAGTGGAAAATGTAGAGGCAAATTGAAAAATGCCTCTAGAAAAGTGACACTACAAGAGCTTTTTGTTGTAGTGATGATTTTTTTCTAAATTTGTAGGGTTATGTGTTTTTGTAGGGTCCGTGAGTCGAATTGTATGATTTTTTCTCTGGGTGATTGGATCTGTTGGTTTCTAATAACCAACAGCTATATGTATTTGTCGATACATAGGTTGGAATACTGAAATATATTCCTATTTCTAAAAAAATAGGCATTCATCCAGATATCCATCGGCATCAGAACCCATGTTATGCTAGGAGAGACTAAGCGACGGGGAATACGCCACACCAGCAATTGAACGGTTAGAAAGGGCATGGAAGCTCCGTACGCCACCGACACGTCAAAAATTCTCTCGTGGGTGCAAACACATTCACTGTCAGCTCTAAACTATGCTCTTAATTAATTTAATAATTTTGTGAGTTTATATGTTCTATTTATTTTAGCATTTCTCTTATACTAATGGAACTCAATATGATACGGGAATCATTTCCAATATTTTTAATATATTATTTATTGTTATTTTTATATCAATTTCAGTATTGACTTATCATTTATAATTTTTTATATGCTAATTTTTATTATATTAATGGTGGTAACTTAAGAAACATTTATAAAGGGTTCTTAGTTTGATTTTTTTAATATTGATGATAGATATTCAAATGAGTAGTTTTATTTAAGATAAAGATTACTTTACTCCCACCAATCATTTCTGAAGTTCAGATAATCCATCAACTATTATTTGATTTATTTTACCCTCTAATTCGCTAAACCAACCTATTTTACACCGCCTTTAGTCGTTATTCTAATCTTTATTTACTAATATCCATTGTTGGTAGTGTTTCATCCTTCAAATAAATGACGTGTTTGCCTATGTGGCAGTTTTGATAAGCACAAAATGAAACTTACCATTGTGATTAGCCTAAACTAGCAACCGTACTGGCAGCACGTACGTACGTACAAAGATGCACTGATAGTGAAAAAGGATATGTAGCCTAGTGATTACAAGAGTCTGAAAAACACCTCACATCTAGGATCTCCTCATCATTTATTTGAAGGATACACTGTTCTTAATTAAGGAGAGGGTGCCAAAGTGGCCATGGGCATATTATTCTGGCATAGTATAAATTGAGAGGCAACCCAAAATTTCAATGACTCGTTTGATGATAAATAGAGAGGGGGCTAATTATCATATATCCATCTGGTACTATTTGACACTAAATGATTGAATCCTCCGCACGAGTGTATATCCTAATTAAGGTTATGGAATCCAAATTGTTCATATGCATATCCATCTGTTCTTGTTTGACAATAAATCTTTCTCATATGGCACATCGGTCGGTGGGTGGGTGCACCTACATACACAGCAGGACCACAGATTGGTATGATGGCAACCTCCTCCCCCATGTGTGTGACGATGCTACTTCTCTGCGCAGCAGCCCTCTTGCTGATGACTGCCCATTGTTGACGCCGGTTTTTGACCAAGGGACCCATTATCAGCGACTATGGGTCAAAAGAGGGCCGGTGGGCAGAAGGCCGACGGCCGCTTGGGCGAGTAAAGGCGCGTCCCTCCCGGGAATCGTGCACGGACGCCAACAGAAGAGCATAACATTGATGGGCCTGGCCCACGTCGTAAAATTAGAAATAATAGTTTAATTTTGGAAAAAGATCCTAGTCGGTTAGGAAATCGGCCCGAAGAGGGTCCGAGTAGGATTCTTTGTGCCGAGTATAAATACATACTCGGATGTAACATGTAAACTCGATTCACATCCAATACAATTTTCGGCGCATCGTCAAACCCTAATTTTCTGTCAAGTTTTACTGTTTTCGCGCGGGATCTTCGGGGCTCCGGTCGACGACACGTTGGCTTGATAAGGTAATTATGTTGTCTAGTTCTCGACGCATTGTTCGTAATTAGATGGCTTAATTGCTAGTTATCCGGCGACCAAATCTGTCCCTAATCGTCGTAGTGAGTATCGGCGGGATGAGTCAAGTCGACCCGGTCCGGGCTCGTGGTGGAGGTAGTTTGACTTGTCCCGCCTCCCCGTTCCAGTCTTTGCTCACAACGCCGATTGGCTCGGATTTGGTCGTTCGAGTCACGTAGCCGCTATAAAAGTTCTTTTACATCTTGGCCGTGTCACACCCCTATCCCGAAAGATAGTTAAGTGTGGTACGGATCGCCTTGGGAGATGATTGACGAAGCAACCATACATAGCCTCACATTAACAAACATACACGATTTGCAAGGTTACATAATTGAGTCTTGATTACAACATGGAGTTCGAATAAAAGATACATTAGGTTCGAGATTAAGTCTTACATAACCATGATCTTAGTTCGAATTTAAAGTGCGGAAGCGAAATACAACTCGACGATACATAGATAACTTAAAGGAACCATGCCGGCCTAGGCCATGGCTCACTCATCATGGGTCGGAGAGCTCGGAACCCATTCAATGGTCCACTCTTTGGGCTCTTCTCCGTCCCAAACCACCTTACCACAACAATCACAAAAACCGGCTTGCGGAAACCCGTAAATCGACAAGTAGTGGCAAAGCCCGAGTATCTAACATACTCCGCAAGTCTTACCCATCAAATTGGCCATCTAAGACCGACTCCTAGATGCATGGGGCTTGACCGGTTTAACTTGGCATTCTTGCATAAATAGCACCTACGCTAATTAGGTTGGCAATTTTATTACTTAGCCAAATTAATAGGGTTGTTGCATAAAAGAAACTTTAGTGAGCATACTAGCAATACAAGAGTTTGCAATATAATTTAATATCAATATAAAACAGCAAGCTATTCAATCTCCTTTCATTACTACACATTGCGAACTGCTCGAATCAAGTGGTACTCATTAACCGAGAGGAAACGGCGATAATTATCGAATTATTAATCCTGCAGGAAAGAACCCAAATGCACGACATACGCATCATTTAAGAACACGTATGGCCACCGTTCGCGAGTTCATCGTAAAGTAAAACACGGGGCCACCGACCCCGAGTACACGTCCCCTTGCGACCGTTCAACAACGCGCCCAAGGCTTAACCCATGTACTCTCCAACGGTCCTCAACCCGTGCAACCACCGTGCCAAACACATCACCTCCGGGTCGGTGAGATATCCGGCTCACTTTACAACTTACAAGCTACATAGGTTTACCAATCCCCATAAGAAAGGTATGCAAGTGGTACACAACTCAAACTTGTTCGCGGAGCCACAATGGGGTGTTCTCAATTTTTAACCAAATCCATCATGTTCAAGTTTAATCGTAAACCATAGGTGAGATTCCCCATTCTATCGTTGACTCCATAACCGAGCATAGCATTTCTATCGGAGGTATGACTCATACTCTACATAGGACATATAGGGATTTATGCACGTGGATTTCCAAGCAATTCCTAGAACTTAAATGCACATTCATCATCCTTAATATAGTGATTAAAAGAAGACATTTCAAAATAATAGGAATGCACCGGGGCTTGCCTTGAGAGTGATCGAAGTTAGCACTAGCCTCACAAGCGTTGAGCGTGGCAATAGCTTCTTCCGACGGAGTCAATTCGGCGTCGTCACCTAAGGGATGAAATGCAATGCATAAGTCATATGAGCACAAGGTCGATGATGAGAGTAATGCATGGGTGCTGTTTTGTAAAGATTCATATGAGTATGTAATTCCAAAGTTGGTTTGTTCGAACCCTAATAAGCATGACATGTCTCTTGTCTTCTTTTACGGGACCCAATTACATGAACAAGCATAACTATACTAGTATAAATTGAGTAATGACTTGATGCATAGACATGAGTGCTGTGGTTAGTGTAGGTTTAGCACTAATAATTTAGCAAGTTTGTATAATACAAAACGGAGAAATCTAGACTTAGGCATTTTAACATCACATGCGATGACGATTCCCTTTTAGAATAGAAATTTGATTTCAAAATTCATACATAGGTGAAATACACAAAACCTTTTGACTAAACCTGCCATGGGGTGCTAAAGGACATAATGAACAGTAGAAATTACATAAACATGCATGAACATGATTTGGAATGACATAAAACGAATTATGCTTGTGCTGAAAATGACCTTTCAGAAATTTAGATCTAGGGTTTGCAAAAATCATTACTTAACATGCTCAAAAATTAACATGGGATTTTCTACATGTGTACAGTACCAAAATGAAATTAATGGCCAAGTTTCATGTAAAAATAATTTATACAGAATTAATTAAAAATTAAATACAGAGAATGCATGAATTGCAATAACTTGAAAAATATGAAGTAAAATGCAGATCTTCCAGTGCCAAAAATTCATGTGTGTCAAGGTGAAGACTTTGGCCAAGTGGCTTTTAATTTGGATTTATATTTTTAAAGTTATGGCTTAGTTAAGTTTTCAGGGGTTGACTTTTGTCATTTTTATAAAAATGTGAAAATGACCAGATCTGATGAGTTCATGTTACTTTTATGAAAGTACAGGTCTTCTAGTTTCCAAAACAATTTAGTTTGTAATTTTTGGACGATTCAAACGCTAGATATGAATTTTTCAAACTCAAACGAAGTTCGGACCTAATTACGAAAATGCCACCGGCCGATTTTTAAAACAGAACGGCGCGCGCGCTCCGGCGAGCGGCGGCCGGCGCCGGCGAGCTCGCTCGCGGCGACGCTGCGCTGGAGCTCAAGCTCCGAGCTTTGGTGGGAACGATGCGCGCGGCATGGGGAGTCCTCTCGGTGAGGTTGGCGGGGGCTCGCGGCGGCCGGAGCACCGGCGACCACGACGCGGCGGCGGGGCGGCACTTCGGCGGCGTCGCGCGCCGTGCACAGAGGACGAGAGGAGTGGGGTTTGGGCGCAAAAGCTCCGCCTTACCTTGGAGAAGGGCGGCGCGGGCTTGGACGGTGACGAGGAGGGCTCGAGGTGGGGGCTCGACGCGCAGGTGGCGCAACCGGCGGCGGCGGCGGTCCGCTTTCTCCAAAATTCCGGTGGCCGGCTGCAGGGAAGGGGAGCTGGTCAGGGGGAAGAAGGGGAGGCTCTTGCGTGCAACTTGGCGGAAGAACTAGGGGCGCGCGTCCCGCCTAGCTTGTGCGCGACGCGGCGGCGTCCATGGCGGCCGAACGGAGGCGGCGACGGCTATTTCTCCGATTCACGCGCCGGCGAGGGGAGAGGAGGCAAGCTGGTGATGTGGTGAGGAGCAGAGGGAGTGGGTGCAATGATTTGAGGCGAAGGGGCGATGGGGACTTGGCATTCGTGCCGCTTTTTCTAGGAGCGGCCGGACGGGAGCGGCGGCCGGAGCGGGGGAATTTACTCCGGCGTTCTACTGTTGGCCAGCGGGTACCGAAACGGTTGGGAAGATGCTCCGGGAGGTGCTGCGGATGGGATGGGTCAGGCGCGTGCCCGGGCGGCGGCCAGGCTGGCCGGACCGCCGGTCCGGTCGCCATTGCCCAAGGGGCAACCGTAGCTCGAGGTCCAAAATTCGAATTTGAATCAACAGTTTGGTAATTCGCCTAAATTTCATACTTCCGATGCTCCAAAAATAAAACCAAAAATATGGGGAGATTCAGCATGATGTGCTTTAATTTTCATCTTTTAGTTTGAAGTTCCAATCTTGCTTCCAAAAATTCATACAAAATTCACAAGTTGCAGTGTTTCAGATTTGAATTTGAATTTTTGGGCTTTCAAAACTTTGTTCAAAAATTTGGTAAAAATATTGTAAATTCATCTTTTTACATGAGCAATCCAGTGGTGCAAAAATATGTGGGTAGTGTTTCTATGATTTTTGCATTTTGGTTAGGGCTAGGGTTTAGGAGTGGGTTTTTCCTTTTTCCTTTTTATTTTTCTTCTTTTCCTTTGGGTAGTTAGCATTAGTACTTCATTAGTGAGGTGATTACGGTACTAACTACGGGATTAGCCTTAATCGTGACATGGGATGTCACAGGCCGATTCGATCGTGCAGATTCGATTGACGTGTCCCGTGTTTGCCTTTGCGATAGTTGACTTGTCCTAGGCGCATGCACCGATTGGCTAGGGTGTAGATTTACTTTCATAGTTAAGGCGTTTATGATTGTGCTTGTCCCGAATCGGCCGGCGTGCGCGGCCGTTAGATCTGGTCCGATCGCGTGCCATCGCTTGACTTGTCCCGTTGGAGCGACCGGTCGATTTGGGATCTGCGTGGTTGTATTTGTCTTACTCGTTCTTTCGGAGTGTTTAGCCGATTGCTTATCACGTTCATTAGCTGTTTTATGTTCAATTAGTACCAAATCTGTTAAAGCTGCTTTTGAACCCGAGTTATTAGTATGATTTTATCGATCATCATCATCCATGTAGATAGATCTAATAATTCATCGCTATAATCGATGGCAGAATCGACCGGATACTTGATCGGCCGATTTATCGCTCTAATTGATGATTAAACTATCTTCTTGCTATCCAATTAATTACACCCCATTAATAATTATCTTGTTTACATTTTATTCGATAATACATCCCTACAAAGTCTTAATGATTTAATCGTTTACCGACGAAATCGGTCGTTAGCCACCGATCGCATGTTATAGCATCGGCCGATTTCGTATCGTTTGTATCACAGTTCGTTTGCCTGGCATTTAATACATAAATGGATGGGCCGTGCTGTTCTCTGTCTATGGCCGATTTTGTCTATCTTACGCCATAATCGGCCACGGCTGCACATCGGTCTATCCGGGCCGATGACCTGGAATTTTACACTTTTTATTGTCTTTGTTGGTTTGCAGGAAAACCATCGACACGCACCAGCGCACACGAGAATCGGCGAGCCGAGCCGGTCCGTTGGGAGCACGGGGCCCTGCGTCGGCCGGAATTTCGGTGGACTCTCCGGACAACGGTGTGTTGGTGACTTTTGACGTCAACACCCATGCGACCGATGAGCATAAGGGGAAGGCCGGAAGGGTGACCTGGTGTCCCAGTGTGCAAAAACGCATCCTTGTCATGGAGTGGATTCAACATGACCAAGGGTCTTTGCTAGTCGGTGCTTCGCTCCGACAAGCGTAGTGCGGTGGCCAAGAACTCACGCAACCTCACACTCGGTCACCATCGACCTTGTCCAGTGCGGACGCACACACCAAGGTCCAACAATAGCTGGGCCACAACAAGAGCACGGCGATCCCCTGCAGATATTGCCATTTGGACTACACCTCCTTGGCGAGACAATCCCCATGTGTTGTTCGCTGGTCCAGGGGTACAAGCCCGGCCACCCCCGACGATTCCATTTCTAGTGGAGACCAGGAGTGCTCCAATAGGTTGTCCTTTGCATCCAAGAACTGTATGGACCACGTCTTCTACGTCACCAATGATGAAGATGTCGGGAAGGCACCGTGCGGCCAGGTCATGGAGGTCTACCGTCGTACCACCCTTGTTGAAGCCATGATGTTCGTAATGATCCAGCCTGGTCATCGGGATTGAGCAGATACCGAGCTTTCATCCACTCTCGCGTATCACTTGCTTGCTAAGACAGAGACTTCGATGGAGTAATAGTTTCCATGTCCTGCATATCGGGTCAAGGACAAATTAGAATATGTTATATCTGCATGCTGGAATTAGAATCTTGGAGATAATTTGTGGATCATCAATGATATGTGTGCTTAATTCTGTGAAATCAAATATATTTACTAATATGTCGGACGCACAAGAGTCGCACCATGAATCTACTATGGATGTATACCGGATATATTCTTATCAATTACAAACAGGGAACCCGGCCAAAGCATTCTCGAGGGCACATGCATCCTTGAGTGAAAATTAAAGAGATTTTGAACCGATCGTGGAGCTTACTAAAAGCAAATTATTCGAGAGCTATAGCTGTTACCCATAGGCCATAAAATTTTCTTTTGTACTCTTTTATATAATTAACTAGTCAATCTACCCGTGCTTTTGTGCAACTTGTCTTAATATTTAATTATTAAACTAATATTTGATAAAACAATATATAAAATTATGAAAAAATTAACTACTTATTGTCTAATTTTCAAGATGCATGTATTGCTATTTGATCATATCTCTACTCAACTACTATTCAGATTGCGTGTGAGTGAGAGAGAGAGAGAGAGAGAGTCCATCAACCCCTTATCTTTCATTGTCTCAAAATGAAAGAAATGACAATATCTTTTCGAGAGGATTTAAGAAGAGAGAGGGGGTAATGATTGTCTCAAAAAAACAACATTATCTTTTCTCTTGTAACACGAGAATTTAGGAAGAGAGAGGGGTAATGGTGGTTGATTTTATTAAAACATGGGAGGATATTTTAGTTTTATTGTTTTAGTGGTAGTGATGGGTAATTTTTAAATATATTTAAGGTTATTTTGGTCTAATAATTTTATAATGGCAGTGGTGGGTAATATTTCATTTTCTATTTCTTTTCGATTGAATCAATTGCATGTTATGTGTGCACATTGTAACGGCAACCTAGCTACTCGGATGATCTAAGATGCCCCGCTCATGAATGTCGTGCATGGTTTGCATTGATATATTTAAGGAAAGGGAGCCTAACATGTTCATCATGGGCATTATCCAATGGACAATCAACATCTGCAGGATACCATATAGGATATACAAATGGAATGGTATATGAAGGGTGTGTGTCCTTAATTAACGAGTAGGTATCCAATGTGTTCATGAGCATATACATCTTATTGGATTGTTTGAATTAAGGATTAAGAGCCAAAGTCTACCTGTGTGTCCTCAATTAACGATATGGAATCCAAATTGTACATAGGCACATCCATGTGTTCTTGTTTGACAATAAATAGATGAATCCTAAGTTGATAACATTAGGTGTTGTGCATGGGTAGCTTGATATATTTAAGGAAAGGGAACCTAACGTGTTGATCATGGGCATTATCCAATGGACAATCAATATATGCAGAGATACCATACGGGATATACAAATGGAAGGGTGTGTGTCCTTAATTAATGTGTCGGTATCCAATTTGTTCATGAGCATATCCATCTTATTTGATTTTTTGAATTAAGGATTAAGAGTCAAAGTCTACCCGTGTGTCCTTAATTAAGAATATGGAATCCAAATTGTACATAGGCGCATCCATGTGTTCTTGTTTGACAATAAATAGATGAATCCTAACTTGATAGCATTAAGTGTTGTGCATGGGTAGCTTGCTATCTTTAAGGAAAGGGAACCTAGCGTGTTGATCATGGGCATTATCCAATGGAGAATCAAAATCTGCAGAGGTACCATACAAATAGAAGGGTGTGTATCCTTAATTAATGAGTCGGTAACCAATGTGTTGATAAGCATATCCATCTTATTTGATTTTTTGAATTAATGAGTAAGATCCAAAGTCTACATGTGTGTCCTTAATTAAGGATATGGAATCCAAATTGTACATAGGCACATCCATGTATTCATGGGTGATCGGGTAGCCTTAAGTGTTGTGCATGGGTGATCGGGTAGCACAACACTATAAATCTAGCACATCGTCAATCAATCGATGCAACTACAGATCTTGCTTGTACACATACATAGGTCCATAGCAGCTAACATAGATTGGTGTGATGGCAGCCTCCTCTGCTGTGTGCATGACGATGCTACTCCTCCGCACGGCGGTCCTCTTGCTGACGGCCCATGCGGCCGGTGAGCATGAAGGGAAGGGTGGCCATGCGGGCGGTGAGCATAAGGGGAAGGGTGGACTGGTGTCCGAGGTGTGCCAAGACGTATCGTCAAGGCATAGCTTCAACATCTCTCCGGATTTTTGCAAAGCAATGCTTCACGGTGACAAGCGCAGCGAGGAGGTCAAGAGCTTACGCGAACCGACTCTCATCGCCATAGACCTTGTGCAACGCACCGCTGCGGATGCGCACACCAAGGTCCAACAAGAGCTGGCCCATTAATAATTATCTTGTTTACATTTTATTCGATAATACATCCCTACAAAGTCTTAATGATTTAATCGTTTATCGACGAAATCGGTCGTTAGCCACCGATCGCATGTTATAGCATCGGCCGATTTCGTATCGTTTGTATCACGGTTCGTTTGCCCGGCATTTAATACATAAATGGATGGGCCGTGCTGTTCCTCGTCTATGGCCGATTTTGTCTATCTTACGCCATAATCGGCCACGGCCGCACATCGGTCTATCCGGGCCGATGACCTGGAATTTTACACTTTTTATTGTCTTTGTTGGTTTGCAGGAAAACCATCCGGCACGCACCAGCGCACACGAGAATCGGCGAGCCGAGCCGGTCCGTTGGGAGCACAGGGCCTCGCGTCGCCCGGGGTTTCGGTGGACTCTCCGGACAACGGTGTGTTGGCGACTTTTGACGTCAACACACTTTTTGGCACGCTCGGTGGGACCGAAGCAACCAAGATCAAGATGTCATACATACAGAGCTGTCGGGGAGGACGGAACACCAATGGTCGATGCTGAAAATCGGCCGATTTTAGTTCCGAGTACCTCTCGGGACGGATGGCAAAGGGCATGGAGAAGTTTCGATGATAACGGGATTTCGGCCCGGGGAAAGATGACGACAGAACAAAAGCTGCAGTACCGGGAATACCTGGCCGAAGCAATGAAAAAGTACTTTCAAGCCCCGACAGCTGACACGTGGCGAGTGGCCACAAAAGGAGACTTCCCTCGCATTCTCGCATCCGGAAGAACTAGACCAAATCAAAGCCCGGAGACCGCCGGATGCCAACCAACTCGGTGATATGGTCAACTCGTCCGTTCATCGAGCCCTAATCAATCAATCGGGCGTGTTGACCAACACCATCGGGAATTTGATCAAGGACACGATTGATGGCAGGCTGTTCATCGAAGGGTATTCTGGACCTGCATACACTCAGCCTTTCGGCACTCTCCGTACGGTCGAATCGGGGAATTAGCCTCCGGAGTACCACACCGCGAGCAGGGTTTCAGCCCCTGTACGGCATGCCACCTCACCTATGGCCTGGCAAGGACAATGCAAATGCAAGTACCAGTGCAACCCAACCAGGCAAAGAGGATGACAGTGGCCCCAAGAAGTCGGTAACGGAAGAAGGCGACGGACAAGATGTACAACGACCGACTTCCGAGTTGGGGGCAGCAACCAATGTGGCAGCGGTCCCACGGATGGCACAAGCAGCCCAATTTCTTCTACGTACCAAATACCGGCCCGAGTAGAATTGAGAACTCACCCACTATAGTACGGCCGATATCCGGTATTCCACACCCAACCGTATCGGCCGGGGGACAGGGATTCATGATCGGACGGCCGATCCAATCGGCCATGAATTATGGAATCGCTCCGCAGTACACTATTCCCGCCATCGGCACCGGGATTTCCGGGAACGGCCGCTTGATACACCCGATCGGGGACAGCCCAACACAGCTTATATGACGGGGACCGGATTAGCAATTGCTGAACCCAATGATATGAGTAGCCTCATGACTAAGATCGCCGATATGATGAAAGATCGGCTCGATTTGAAGCCTAAGGAGAAGAGTGCATTGTATCGGCGACCTTACCCCGATCGGATGGATTCCGTGGCTCTACCCAATAAGTATAAAATTCCTGAGTTTTCCAAGTTTTCTCGGGCAAGATAACACATCAACTATGGAGCACATCAGCCGATATGACGCACAGCTTGGTGAGGCGTCTACTCAGGAGGCTTTGCGGGTTCGGCTATTCCCACCGTCATTGTCCGGATCGGCCTTTTCATGGTTTGCTTCGCTGTCGCCCGGTTCTATTCAGAGTTGGGCCGATCTCGGAGAAAAGGTTTCACTCGTATTTCTTCACGGGCATTACCGAGCTTAGTTTGTCCGATTTAATGGCGATGAAACAGAAATCTGGGAATCGGTGACCGATTATATACGGAGGTTCGGGACTCGAGGGGACGATGCTACAATCCGAACCCGACAGAGCAGCAGCTTGGCCGAGATCGCTTACACGGGGCTATTCTCCAACATCAAAGAAAAGTTTACCCCACATGAGTTTGATGGGCTGGCACAGCTGACACGCAGGGCGCTCGGCCAGGAAGAGAATCTCCAGCTCACCAGGAATCGGCGGTATCGGGTAGCTTATGCTGATTTCGACGAGTGAAGATGATGAAGAGGGAATTAATGCAGTTGAGTGGACTAATAACAAACGGCCGATATTTTCTCCACATGTCAATCCTAAGGAGAGAAAATATGATTTTGATTTATCCAAGGCCGACGAGATATTTGATCACCGTCGTGGGAAAAGAAAATCCAGCTTTCCCTCATCACAAAATTCCTACGCCGCAGGAATTGAAGAAAATGGCTAAGTGGTGCAAGTGGCATGGAAATTCACATCATAACACCGTTGATTGTTATGCTATGAGAGATGAGATCCGGAAGGCGGTTGACAAGTGGGGTGTTGCGAGCAGTCGATGTAAAGAAGAAGATGAAAGTTGATGGGCACCCTTTCCCGGCTAATACGATGTACATCAATACCATCGGCGGTGGATCAGCTGGTTTCATACGCCGATATGAGAGGAAGAGAGAAAGGGAAGAAAGAGATCAGATGGCACATGAACAGGAATCTATCGGTCAAAGTCGCAGACAGTGCAAGGCGTGATCCGCCGAGAAGATTTTGACCCACACCGGGATTGTCCTTTCTTTCGCATCGCTGGGACCAAAACATGAAGCTTCCATCTATCGAGAACTGCCCGCAGTGCACCGGCCGGAAAGAGTATCGTGATGGCGGGTCATCAAGTTACCGAGGACGGCCGATTGGTCGCAACTACGAATCACAACAATCGGCCCCCGTAAGAGCAATCGGCTATGATCACGGATATGATGAACGAAGATACGTAGTGCCAAAGAGAACTTCCGTTCACGATCGGCTGGGGCCAATCAATGATGAAGAAGGGTTTGATTACCGATACCATAAAGATTCGAGAGGTGATCAAACCGAGAACGAAGGACAAGTAGTGCCCCGGTGGTTTGCTCAAGCAAAACCCAAAAGAGAAGGCTTCAAAGAATGCGTTGTCGAGAAATCAAGGGTGGACGGCATCATAGAGATGACCAAAATGATGAGCCCAAGCCCAAGAAGGAATGGAGGCCGAAAGTGCAGTCTCGAGTGGTCCGAGCTGAAGCCGCGGTGAATATGATGTCCCCGATGCCCGGGATTGTCGGATCGGCCGATGAAAATTCGGCTGAAGAAGAACCAGTTGGGGAGACTTCGGAGATTCTTTGGACGCCGGAATCGGCGGTATTTGATAAGCCGACCAACTCCGATCGTTTGCATCTCAAGGCATTGTATATTAGCGGCTACGTCAACGGGTCACCGATGAGGAAGATGTTGGTCGACGGAGGAGCAGCGGTCAATGTCATGCCGATTACTACATACCGCAAGCTTGGGAAGACGCCGGAAGAAATGATGAAGGCTAATCCGACGCTCAAGGATTACAGCGGGAGAAGCCAAGATGTGCGTGGGGCCGCAATAATGGAGATCACCGTGGGCAGCAAAACTATACCCACCACTTTTTTCATCATCGACAGGAAAGGTGCATACACAACTTTGTTGGGGAGAGACCGGATTCATGCCAATTGTTGCATCCCATCGACCATGCACCAGTTGTTTGATTCAATGGGTCGGCAACAAGGTTGAAATCGTGCGGGCCGATAAGTCCGTAACCATTGCAACCGCCGATTTCGAGTTTGCCTGGCCTGGAGAGCTTGCCTTGTTTATCGGGCACATATTGCGATGCGGAGGCCATAGACATTACGGACGATGGAGTTATTGTGACCGGGGGTCAGGTACTCCCGGCTGCTCCGATGGGCCCCACGGGAGAATTGGCGGATAATCGGCCGATCGATACACGCATTGAGGATATGATGAGTCGGCCGATTAACGAAACAGGAGATGGGAAACTAGGTCACGGTTTTGTGTCGGCCGACGAGTTAGAAGAGTTAGATATAGGGGATGGAGACAAGCCTCGGCCGACATATATTAGCAAGAAATTGTGTAAAGAAGTAAGAGATGAATTAGTGGCCTTATTGGAAGAATTTAAAGATTGTTTTGCTTGGGATTATAGCGAGATGCCTGGACTCGACCCGATCGATCATTGAACATCGGTTGCCCACCAAACCCGGATATCGGCCATATAAGCGGGGGCTCGGAAAATTGACCCTAGGTATTATGAAGCCGTCAAAGAAGAGATTATTAGATTATATGAAGCCGGCTTTATTAGGCCATGCCGATATGCGGAGTGGGTTTCCAGTATTGTGCCGGTGGAAAAGAAAAATGGAAAGATGCGGGTCCGCATTGACTTCGAAATCTGAATAAAGCAACCCCGAAAGATGAGTACCCAATGCCAAACGCCGATTTGTTAGTTGATGCAGCCGCCGGCAACAAAATTTTGAGCTTTATGGATGGAAATGCTGGGTACAATCAGATTTTTATGGCCGAAGAGGATATACCGAAGACAGACGTTCGAGTGCCCTGGAGCGTTGGGACTATATGAGTGGGTTGTCATGACCTTCGGGCTAAAAAATGCTGGTGCTACATATCGTAGAGCCATGAATTTTATATATCACGATTTGATCGGCCGATTGGTGGAAATTTATATTGATGATGTCATGGTGAAATCAAAATCGGTTGGAAGTCATGTTGCTGATCTCGGAGAAGTGTTGAAGAAAACAAGACAATACGGCTTGAAGATGAACCCGCTCAAGTGTGCGTTTGGTGTCTCGACTGGGCAATTTCTAGGGTTTATTGTGCATGAAAAGGGAATTGAAGTCGGCCCTAAGAGTATTGATTCTATCCGAAAGCTGGAACCGCCGACGAACAAGACGAAGCTCCAGTCCCCGATCGGCAAGATAAATTTTATTAGGCGATTTATCTCAAACTTGTCCGGTCGACTTGATGTATTTACGCCATTATTAAAGCTCAAGGCCAATCAAGAATTTCGGTGGGAGCCGATCCATCAAAAAGCTTTAGAAGATATCAAGAAGTATTTGGTGTCCCCACCGATGATGGTTCCGCCAAAGTCGTGCACACCCTTTAAGTTATATTTATCGGCCGATGATAGGTGCATCGGCTCGGCGTTGACTCAAGAACAGGAGGGAAAAGAGCGGGTTATATTTTATCTCAGCCGCAAATTGATTGATGCAGAAACGCGGTATCCGGAGGTGGAAAGGTTATGTCTCTGTCTCGTATTTTTCATGCACAAAACTAAGGCATTATTTGTTAGCCGAAGAGTGCACTCGTGGTTTGCCAGGCCGATGTCGTAAAATATATGCTATCGGCCCCGGTCCCTAAAGGTCGGTTGGGCAAATGGATGTTGGCAATTGCGGAGTTTGATCTAGGCTATGAATCTGCCAAAGCAGTAAAAGCGCAAGTATTGGCCGATTTAATAGTGCAACACGGTGAACACTCGGCCAAATACATGGAACCGATGCCATGGACGGTATTCTTTGATGGTTCAATTTGCAAGGAAGGAAGTGGTATCGGCTTGGTTGTTGTGTCGCCTCGGGGGCAATACGTGAATACTCTATTACAGTAGAGGCGCACACCAACAACCAAGTCGAATACGAGGCAGTATTGAAAGGACTAGAACTACTCATCGATGTCGGGGCTGATTTTGTGGAAATTTTCGGCGATTCCTTGTTGGTCGTGAGTCACCTGGCCGATGAGTATGAGTGTAAAGATGAAATATTGTTGCAATATCATAAAAGGTGCCGAAGTTGATGGAAAGATTCAAGTGTGTTAAAATCAGCCATATACCAAGAGAGCAGAACTTCGAAGCAAATAACTTGGCTCAACTAGCATCCGGATATCGGCTCGCCGAAATAGCTTGGAAATAACCGATATTGAAAAGGCCGATTGGCGCACGGAAATTCGAAATTTTTTGAGCAACCCATCCCAACCTACGAGATAAGAAGATAAGATATAAAGCCTTGAAGTATGTTCTGTTGGATGATCAATTATTTTTCAAGACAATTGATGGGGTGCTTCTCAAGTGTATTGATGATACCGAGGCCAAAGTGGTAATGAGCGAAGTACATGATGGGATTTGCGGAACGCATCAATCGGCCCATAAAATGAAGTGGCTGCTAAGGCGAGCTGGTTATTACCGGCCGACAATGTTGGCCGATTGTTTTAAATATTATAAAAGTTGCCAAGATTGCCGTAAATTCGGGCCTATACAGAGGGCGCTCACGTCGGCTATGAATCCAGTGATCAACCTTGGCCGTTCGGAGGCTGGGCTATGGATATGATCGGCCGGATAAATCCAAGCATCAAGCAAAGGACATCAATACATATTGGTAGCTACAGATTATTTCACGAAGTGGGTTGAAGCGGCGCCCTATCGTAAAGTTTCGACGGCCGACGTGATAACGTTTGTTAAAGAGCATATCATTTATAGATTTGGGATTCCGTAAACAATCACGACAGATCAAGGATCAGTATTTACGTCGGACGAATTTCAATCTTTTGTCGAGGAGATGGGGATTAAGTTGATTAATTCGTCGCCGTATTATGCCCAAGCCAATGGACAAGCTGAAGCGGCGAATAAGAGTCCGATCAAGTTGATTAAGCGGAAAATACAAGAGTATCCTCGTAAGTGGCACATGAAATTGATGGACGCTTTGTGGGCTTATCGTATGTCACGGCATGGGGCCATGCAAGTCGCGCCGTATCAGCTGGTATATGGGCACGAAGCCGCATCGCCATGGGAGACAGACTATCGGTTCCAGAAGGATTGAGTTGCAACAAAAGCTTTCGGCCGATCAGTACTACGGATTGATGATGGACGAATTAGAAGATGTAGTACAAAATCGACTGGATGCATTGGAAAAAATAGAGCGAGAATAAGGCGAGGGTCGCCCGCCATTATGATAAGAAGGTTGTGCAGAAACAGTTTAAAGAGGGAGATTTGGTCCGGAAGCTTAGGATGCCGATCGGCGTGAAAGACAATCGGTTCGGTAAATGGTCGCCTAATTGGGAAGGACCCTATTTGATTAGCCGATCGGCACCGGTAACGCATATATTTTGAAAGAATTAGCAGGAGAAGAATTCGGCCGAGCACTTAATGGGAAGTATTTGAAGCAATATTATCCTAGTATTTGGATTAACTCATAGTGTTCGGCCTAAAAGAGACTACGACCGATGTCGATGCACATCGCCTTGAGACGGCCGATACGAGAGTATCGCCCTTAGCCAAAAAAAAAAAATATGAAAGAAAAACATAGAAGTCACCGATAAATTAGCCGATGTTTTAAACATCGTCTTCGGATGGCCGATATGATTGTATATCGCCCTTAGTGCAAAAAATATTTATAACAAATTTTTGTTCAAGGTCCTATTACACCTAAGCATAATCGACGGCCTCGGCACGAGACAAGAAGTCTTGGACGACAGATAGTGCACGGGCCAGCATGGAGTCGAGTTTGGCCATGACCAACGAGGTCATCCTCGATGGGGCCAACATCGGCGTGCGCCGCGGCAGCCATCTTCTCGGCCGCTTGAATTGCTTCGTCCGTCGTCTTCGTTGAGCCGCCACGTCAACCGACAGCTGTGCAATGGTGGCTTCCAAGGCCGCCGCCTCCTTCTCCTTGAGAGCCGGCGATGCTCTCAAATCGGCAATCTCTTGGTTGATTACCTGCAGTTCATCCTCGCCGATTTGAGAGTTGCTCTTGCATCTCCCGGGTCTTGTGGGCCTCCTCCTCGGAACGCTTGATGGAGTCCTCGGCAAGTAACGCGGCTTGTTGTCTGCTCCGCGTGGCGAGCCGTACGCTGCCGGGCACGGGTGAAGTCCATTTGCCGTACTCCATGTATGCCACACGGTGCGGAGCGTCGCGAACATCCTCCGGGAGCTCAGTCCGGACCTCCAAGTACCGGGCCCTTATGGGGTGGGCGTCGGCCACCAAGCGATCAACCGAAGAAGCCTCAAGCCTGCGCGCGATTTCGGCCATGGTGGTAAGCCCGAAGCGGATACCAAAATCGGCGCGAGACGAGGGAAGCCGAGCGCCCGAAATACCAAGAGAAATAAAGTGAAGCTAATGACCAGCGGCGAATCAAAAAAGAGATAGTAAAAACAAACCTGCGAAGCGTCGATGCGAAGCGGCCGGACGTCTATCGGCTGCGCCATTGAACCCACGAGCGTGTGTTCCAATCAGCTCTCGGCCGGCCGATTCCCCTTCACCGGCGGCATCCTCGGAGGCGGCATCGGGCACATGGCCGGCTTGTTCGGCTTCGGCGGGCTTATCGGCGGGCTCATCGGCAGCAGTACCTACAGGAGAAGCCGCGGGCGGCTCTCGGCCGGCCGATTCTTCGACAAGCAATAGTGCCTTTGGGGGAGCAATGGGCGACACATGGACAGCTTGTTCGGCTTCGGTGGCAACCTCGAAAACGCAGGCCGATCCGAGCGAGTTGAGCTCTCCGTAGGGTTTGGATCGGCCGGCCTGGTTTGAATCGGCCTTTCGTGCGTCGGCGTCCTGGCCCGTGGAGGAGTCGACAGGCGGATCGGCCTATCGGGCATTGGCGTCCGGGCCCGAGGAGGAAGAATCGCCGATTCCTGCCAAGAACTCATAGTTAGACAAAGCATGTAAAGTGAAAAGGAATCGGCAATCATGTAATAATAACTCGACGCGGCGGAGATGGTTCATCGAAGTAGTCCGGCCGGACGGGCGCACGAGCCGCTTTAGCAGCCGCGCGGTGTCGCTTCGGGGCTTGAGTCGGCCCTGCAGCTGGCACATTAGCCTTCCTCTTTCCGAGGGCGGCTGTTTTAGTCTTGGCCTTGCGGGCAGCTGGTGCCCCTCGACTCATCGCCGCAAAAGCTTGGGCAGGAGTGCGATCGGTGAAGCCGATATTTGGAGCAATTGGGCTCGGCATTAAGTATGCAATCGGCCGGCCATCGATACTCGGGTCGGCGGCTCCTCCGTGTCCGACCGAAAAAGAATATACAAGGGTGAGCATTTGGAGTGGCCGATTTCATTTACAAAATCGGTCTTATAAAATAAATCGGCTACACGTACCTCGGCGAAAGCTTCTCTCCGGACTAAGCCGGAGAAGAAAGAGGCGGTGTTCCGGCTGCGGAGGTGCCGGTTCCACTCGCCCCACCAACGGTCAAAAGGCGGGTACTCCGGGCGCCGGGAAAATCCGGCTAAGTCGCCGGTGACGACATCGGCGGTGCGGCCGACGAGCCAATTCCACCGAATGGCGTTGTCGACGGTAGCCCGCGCCTTTATTTGCCCCACATAGAAGAGGTCGGGGGCAACCGGCCGAAGCCGAGTTGGCGGGCCGCCACCGACGGGTGGTAGAACTCATAGGAGCAGAAAGCCTTGCTCCCGAGCAATGAGTCCCGTCGGCAGCAGGCGAGGCGGAGGCAGGTGGTGAAGATCTTGACCGCCTCCCCGTCGGCCGTTGGGAAGGTGGGGTCGATCGGAAAAGGAGTGTCATACCCCTTCTCGAAGAAATCGATGTACGGGTACCAATCCGTACTTTCGTTGTTGAGGCCCTTGTAGAGGGCGGCGAACCAATACGCCGAGGTTGTCATCCGACATGGCCGCCCCCGGTGCCATGGATAACGCTTCCCCGAAAGAGATACATCGGCTGGATCGGGGCGTGGCCGATTCGGCATAGTTGCTCGGGGAAGGTGAGGACACCGAGGTCCGGATCGATGGCCTTGGTGGTATGAAGGGACAACCACATTTGGATGAACCACCAAGGGCCTCCCGGGTTCTTGACCGATCGGCCGGAGCGCAACTCCACCGAAACCCGGTGAAGAAGGAGGTACGCCGATCCCGGAAGATACTTGCCCATGGGAAGGGCATAGTCGTCGGCCAGCCTATCGGCTATCGGCAGAAAATTATTTGTGGGGCTCACGCCGACCCCACAAAAGAAGAAGTGGTCAAGCCACATGTTGAGGAAGGCAACGTGCTCGCGGCGATCGACCGTGCCGTGCCCCTTGTTGTAGGTCCGGATGTAGACCTTCCAACCCCTGGTGTCCTTAGGGTTGATCCGGTGGGAGGACTTAATGCGGATGGCATCCGGAGTGGCCTCCGCCGTGATATTCAAATCGGCCAACATGACCCTGTCCAGGAAGGTCATGGTAGCCGGCCATGGCCGAACATAAAACAGCTTCAGGGCATCCGACCGAGAGATAGGAAGCGGCCGCCAGCAACGGTTCATTCTTGTGGTGATCGGCCGGAGAAAGCTTGATGGCATGGGCGATGCCGATGTTGGCCCAACCTTGCGGATGGACGGCCGACACCCGGTTATACCAATCGCGCCATCCCGCAACGGGAGTCGGCCATGACCGAAAGCTGTTGGCCCACTCGGCCGATAGTGGGGATCGTTGCCGAAACGGAACACGGTTCGTTTCGGCAGAGATGAGATCTGTGGGGTCGGGATCGCCCATAGGACCCAAGAAGAAATGAGTCGGGATGTTGGACGGGATAGCGACTTGGTTCCGGATCTCCTAAAAACAAGAAATAGGGCTAAAATGAGAAGCGGAACGGGAAGAAGATAAATTGTGAAAATGAACAAGAACAGGAACACGAAGAAAATTGCAAAGGTAGAAAAGAGGGATGCTCGAATGTACATTACCTCCGGAACGGCGTTGGTGGTGGCGACGACGCGGCCGGCGGCGGCAGCCGCAGCAGCAAGCAACGAGCAGGATTCATGGTCGCCGGAGAAGAAAAAACGGCGGCGGCGCGGTGAGAAGTTGAAAAGGCTCGAGAAGGCAAAGGTCGCTAGAACGAGGGAAGATGAAAGCCAAGGAGAAGAAACAGATGGGAAACGACCGGGGGTGGCCCCGGGTTTTATGGAGAAGTGACGGGCGAGAAAACCGGCGCAAGAAAAGAGGATAAATCAGTCCGACGCATGCGTTGCATACCCCGGACCGGGGGACATGTGTTGACGCCGGTTTTTGACCAAGTGACCCATTGTCGGCGACTATGGGTCAAAAGAGGGCCGGTGGGCGGAAGGCCGACGGCCGCTTAGGCGAGTAAAAGGCGCGTCCCTCCCGGGAATCGTGCACGGACGCCAACGGAAGAGCATAACATTGATGGGCCTGGCCCACGTCGTAAAATTAGAAATAATAGTTTAATTTTGGAAAAAAGATCCTAGTCGAGTTAGGAAATCGGCCCGAAGAGGGTCCGAGTAGGATTCTTTGTGCCGAGTATAAATACATACTCGGATGTAACATGTAAACTCGATTCACATCCAATACAATTTTCGGCGCATCGCCAAACCCTAATTTTCTCGTCAAGTTTTACTGTTTTCGCGCGGGGATCTTCGGGGCTCCGGTCGACGACACGTTGGCTTGATAAGGTAATTATGTTGTCTAGTTCTCGGCGCATTGTTCGTAATTAGATGGCTTAATTGCTAGTTATCCGGCGACAAAATCTGTCCCTAATCGTCGTAGTGAGTATCGGCCGGGATGAGTCAAGTCGACCCGGTCCGGGCTCGTGGTGGAGGTAGTTTGACTTGTCCTGCCTCCCCATTCCAGCTCTTTGCTCACAACGCCGATTGGCTCGGATTTGGTCGTTCGAGTCACGATAGCCGCTATAAAAGTTCTTTTACATCTTGGCCGATTCAACCGTGCGGATTCAGTTGACGTGTCCCGTGTTTGCCTTTGCGATAGTTGACTTGTCCTAGGCGCATGCAGCCGATTGGCTAGGGTGTAGATTTACTTTCATAGTTAAGGCGTTTATGATTGTGCTTGTCCCGAATCGGCCGGGCGTGCGCGGCCGTTAGATCTCGGTCCGATCGCGTGCCATCGCTTGACTTGTCCTGTTGGAGCGACCGGTCGATTTGGGATCTGCGTGGTTGTATTTGTCTTACTCGTTCTTTCGGAGTGTTTAGCCGATTGCTTATCACGTTCATTAGCTGTTTTATGTTCAATTAGTACCAAATCTGTTAAAGCTGCTTTTGAACCCGAGTTATTAGTATGATTTTATCGATCATCATCATCCATGTAGATAGATCTAATAATTCATCGCTATAATCGATGGCAGAATCGGCCGGATACTTGATCGGCCGATTTATCGCTCTAATTGATGATTAAACTATCTTCTTGCTATCCAATTAATTACACCCCATTAATAATTATCTTGTTTACATTTTATTCGATAATACATCCCTACAAAGTCTTAATGATTTAATCGTTTACCGACGAAATCGGCTGTTAGCCACCGATCGCATGTTATAGCATCGGCCGATTTCGTATCGTTTGTATCACGGTTCGTTTGCCTGGCATTTAATACATAAATGGATGGGCCGTGCTGTTCCTCGTCTATGGCCGATTTTGTCTATCTTACGCCATAATCGGCCACGGCTGCACATCGGTCTATCCGGGCCGATGACCTGGAATTTTACACTTTTTATTGTCTTTGTTGGTTTGCAGGAAAACCATCCGACACGCACCAGCGCACACGAGAATCGGCGAGCCGAGCCGGTCCGTTGGGAGCACAGGGCCCTGCGTCGGCCGGGATTTCGGTGGACTCTCCGGACAACGGTGTGTTGGTGACTTTTGACGTCAACACCCATGCGACCGATGAGCATAAGGGGAAGGCCGGAAGGGTGACCTGGTGTCCCAGTGTGCAAAAACGCATCCTTGTCATGGAGTGGATTCAACATGACCAAGGGTCTTTGCTAGTCGGTGCTTCGCTCCGACAAGCGTAGTGCGGTGGCCAAGAACTCACGCAACCTCACACTGGTCACCATCGACCTTGTCCAGTGCGGACGCACACACCAAGGTCCAACAATAGCCGGGCCACAACAAGAGCACGGCGATCCCCTGCAGTATTGCCATTTGGACTACACCTCCTTGGCAGAGACAATCCCCATGTGTTGTTCGCTGGTCCAGGGGTACAAGCCCGGCCACCCCCGACGATTCCATTTCTAGTGGAGACCAGGAGTGCTCCAATAGGTTGTCCTTTGCATCCAAGAACTGTATGGACCACGTCTTCTACGTCACCAATGATGAAGATGTCGGGGAAGGCACTCGTGCGGCCAGGTCATGGAGGTCTACCGTCGTACCACCCTTGTTGAAGCCATGATGTTCGTAATGATCCAGCCTGGTCATCGGGATTGAGCAGATACCGAGCTTTCATCCACTCTCGCGTATCACTTGCTTGCTAAGACAGAGACTTCGATGGAGTAATAGTTTCCATGTCCTGCATATCAGGTCAAGGACAAATTAGAATATGTTATATCTGCATGCTGGAATTAGAATCTTGGAGATAATTTGTGGATCATCAATGATATGTGTGCTTAATTCTGTGAAATCAAATATATTTACTAATATGTCGGACGCACAAGAGTCGCACCATGAATCTACTATGGATGTATACCGGATATATTCTTATCAATTACAAACAGGGAACCCGGCCAAAGCATTCTCGAGGGCACATGCATCCTTGAGTGAAAATTAAAGAGATTTTGAACCGATCGTGGAGCTTACTAAAAGCAAATTATTCGAGAGCTATAGCTGTTACCCATAGGCCATAAAATTTTCTTTTGTACTCTTTTATATAATTAACTAGTCAATCTACCCGTGCTTTTGTGCAACTTGTCTTAATATTTAATTATTAAACTAATATTTGATAAAACAATATATAAAATTATGAAAAAATTAACTACTTATTGTCTAATTTTCAAGATGCATGTATTGCTATTTGATCATATCTCTACTCAACTACTATTCAGATTGCGTGTGAGTGAGAGAGAGAGAGAGAGAGAGTCCATCAACCCCTTATCTTTCATTGTCTCAAAATGAAAGAAATGACAATATCTTTTCGAGAGGATTTAAGAAGAGAGAGGGGGTAATGATTGTCTCAAAAAAACAACATTATCTTTTCTCTTGTAACACGAGAATTTAGGAAGAGAGAGGGGTAATGGTGGTTGATTTTATTAAAACATGGGAGGATATTTTAGTTTTATTGTTTTAGTGGTAGTGATGGGTAATTTTTAAATATATTTAAGGTTATTTTGGTCTAATAATTTTATAATGGCAGTGGTGGGTAATATTTCATTTTCTATTTCTTTTCGATTGAATCAATTGCATGTTATGTGTGCACATTGTAACGGCAACCTAGCTACTGGATGATCTAAGATGCCCCGCTCATGAATGTCGTGCATGGTTTGCATTGATATATTTAAGGAAAGGGAGCCTAACATGTTCATCATGGGCATTATCCAATGGACAATCAACATCTGCAGGATACCATATAGGATATACAAATGGAATGGTATATGAAGGGTGTGTGTCCTTAATTAACGAGTAGGTATCCAATGTGTTCATGAGCATATACATCTTATTGGATTGTTTGAATTAAGGATTAAGAGCCAAAGTCTACCTGTGTGTCCTCAATTAACGATATGGAATCCAAATTGTACATAGGCACATCCATGTGTTCTTGTTTGACAATAAATAGATGAATCCTAAGTTGATAACATTAGGTGTTGTGCATGGGTAGCTTGATATATTTAAGGAAAGGGAACCTAACGTGTTGATCATGGGCATTATCCAATGGACAATCAATATATGCAGAGATACCATACAGGATATACAAATGGAAGGGTGTGTGTCCTTAATTAATGTGTCGGTATCCAATTTGTTCATGAGCATATCCATCTTATTTGATTTTTTGAATTAAGGATTAAGAGTCAAAGTCTACCCGTGTGTCCTTAATTAAGAATATGGAATCCAAATTGTACATAGGCGCATCCATGTGTTCTTGTTTGACAATAAATAGATGAATCCTAACTTGATAGCATTAAGTGTTGTGCATGGGTAGCTTGCTATCTTTAAGGAAAGGGAACCTAGCGTGTTGATCATGGGCATTATCCAATGGAGAATCAAAATCTGCAGAGGTACCATACAAATAGAAGGGTGTGTATCCTTAATTAATGAGTCGGTAACCAATGTGTTGATAAGCATATCCATCTTATTTGATTTTTTGAATTAATGAGTAAGATCCAAAGTCTACATGTGTGTCCTTAATTAAGGATATGGAATCCAAATTGTACATAGGCACATCCATGTATTCATGGGTGATCGGGTAGCCTTAAGTGTTGTGCATGGGTGATCGGGTAGCACAACACTATAAATCTAGCACATCGTCAATCAATCGATGCAACTACAGATCTTGCTTGTACACATACATAGGTCCATAGCAGCTAACATAGATTGGTGTGATGGCAGCCTCCTCTGCTGTGTGCATGACGATGCTACTCCTCCGCACGGCGGTCCTCTTGCTGACGGCCCATGCGGCCGGTGAGCATGAAGGGAAGGGTGGCCATGCGGGCGGTGAGCATAAGGGGAAGGGTGGACTGGTGTCCGAGGTGTGCCAAGACGTATCGTCAAGGCATAGCTTCAACATCTCTCCGGATTTTTGCAAAGCAATGCTTCACGGTGACAAGCGCAGCGAGGAGGTCAAGAGCTTACGCGAACCGACTCTCATCGCCATAGACCTTGTGCAACGCACCGCTGCGGATGCGCACACCAAGGTCCAACAAGAGCTGGCCCGGAACAAGAAGAATTCTCACATAGAGGCCTCCCTTCAGAAATGCCATTCGGACTACACCACCATAGCACGGACAGTCACCGTGTGTCATTCATTGGTCATGGAGGGCAAGCCTGGCCACGAATGCTCCAAGAAGCTCTCCTCTGCATCCAAAGACTGTCAGGACCATGTCTACCAGCTCATCAAGGATCAGAACATGAGGAAGGCGTTGTGGAGCGACGTCATGAGGGTCTACCATCGTGCCACCCTTGTCGAAGCCATGATGGACGTAAAGACCCCGTCCGGTGGTCATCACTAATGATCCACTGTCGTGTATCTTGCTAAATAATAAGGCAGAGACTAGAATGACGATGTAATAGTTGTAGCATATCAGATCATCAAGATGAAATAAAATATGTTTTATCTCCTGTGTGAGTTTGTGGATCGATCTGTGCTTATTATCTTAAAAATTAAATGTTTCGCCATAGTGTGCTAGTGTGTTTTCAGTGACGGCCGCAGACATCTGTTGTCTTCCATTACAGATCCATTTTTCTTAGTTGACAATCCGCTTGACTCATCTCCAAACGTCAAATATATACTGTCTATTTCCGCTGGGAGTACAAAAGCAACAAGACGGCCCAATCAAAATGTCAATATATTGTCCTCTAAGAAACCATATTGTTCGTCCATTTAATAAGCACCTCATTATATGTCCGTTTGTTTCATAGGCTTCAATCGACTGAAAGCATTGTGTCAACAGCCTTAATGGGTATTAACGGGTCCATGAGTCGAATTGTATGATTTTTTTCTAAATTTGTAGGGTTATGTGTTTTTGTATAAGACATATTAAAAATTTTATCTTATGTATTTCCTATGGAAAAAATATCATGTGTAACGTGTTTGCACCCATTTTAGATTTTAACGGGTCTATATTTGATTCTTCTGTGCGCCCATTTTTTCAATCCCTTAACGGGTCCATCAACAGACCTGATAGTTGTTGTGTTTTATAGATCTAGCAACCGTCTTTACTAATAGATGCCAATGAACCGTTCCTTTTTTAGGCCCAGCTAATTGCGATACATAATAGGAAACACACACTGTAGAGGTGTGTCAAAAACCACTCTAAACCGATCTGCCGCTATGCCACCGTAGCTTAAAATAGGGGTTTATATAACGGCGGTTAGCAATACCTGCTGCTACAGAACTCTGTAGCAGTGGATGGCAAAAACACCCGTCACTAGACTATACTGACAAAGTTTAATAAATGAACCGCTTGAGACCGAGGGGTTATACAGCCACAGTGCAGCACGCATCCAGCCACAGAGAGGAGGGTGGTCACTGAGCGCTGCCCAGTACATTCATTGGGTCATCACGCGCCGCCCACCTCGCCTACCAGCCGTCACTCGCCTCGAGCCACCGGAGAGGTGGTGGTGCGCAGGCCATCGTGTGCCACCGCCGCTGCATCCTTGAGTGAAAAGTAAAGAGAAGTAACCCAAAAGAAGTGTCGTTCTGACATCGTTTAAAGAAAGATGGAATCCAATCTGCTTACTGGCCTATCCATGATTAAGGTAGGAGAGGGAACGACAACCCAAATTCTTTTGACACTAAATGCATGATGGAATCCTCTACATGGTGTATTTTCTATCATTAATTGATGGCAGAAGTCTCAGGCATGGGTCTTGGATGCATGGATCAAGAAGCTGGTATATATACATATATTGCTGCTAGATAGACACACATACATACATGTATATAATTAAGGAGATCTAGAAAGATTGGCAGGATTGTTTATGGCGGTGGCACAATTGATGGCGACCGTCCCTGCCATGTTCTATAGTGATTTAAACTATAATAGTTATTTATTTAATATCAATTCTTAATTATTAATTTATTTGGCTAATTTTTTTAATATTTTTGCAAAATGTTCATGGTGATAACTTAAAAAAAATACTTATCAGGTTTGTTAGTTTGAATTTTTAATCGATGGTAGATAACTTTAACATGTGTATAGGGATATTTTGGTCTAATTGATTTATATAGTAGAAGTAGTGGATAATACTTTAAAAACAAATATTAAGCTATTCGGTCAAACATTTTTTTTACTTTGTAATGGTAGTGGTGGCAATTTTTCTGTGTGTTGCTTTATAATATCAGTGATGGATAATTTAAGACCTATCATTGTATTTTGATCTAACAACCGATGATATTAGTAATACCTAATAACCGATGACCAAAGCTAACGAGCTGACTATTTCGTTCTGACATGTTTTTTTTTAGAAAAAAGAGGGAATCCAATGTGTTTATGGGGCCTGTCCATGATTAATTTTTTTGAGCCTCTCGGACTATACCGTACAGCTGTAGCATCTGTTCAAGTGTGTACTCACACACTCACTCCACAACACACACGAACACACACCCACGCACACCCTTACAGACCCTACAACTACACTGAGTCTTGAAGATCGCATCCTTCCAAAGATCACCTACTGGTGTGTGACGGGGACGTCACCCTCCCATTGTGGCACCATGCGAAGAGAGGCAGACCTGCAAATAATTCTGGGGAAAAACCCCGGTGAGGGCACACGCGCTCGAGCCAGCGCTCGAACCCGCGTCGGCAAAGAGCGACCCCGCGCTCTTGCCACCCGCGCTGCGCGCGGTCCTCTGTCCATGATTAATTATGGTAGGACAGGCAACGACCCAAATTGTTAATACTACTATATCCATGAGATATATATATCTTTTTGACACTAAATGCATGATGGATTCCTCTACATGCATGGTGTATCTTCTGTCATGAATTGATGGCAAAGTGTAGGTCTTGGATGCATGCATGGATCAAGAGGCTAGTATAGCACTTACAAATCAGCAGATACGTCATTGTGTATCTTTCTGATCAACGAGCACTATATATTGCTGCTAGGCGCGCACATACATACAGACACATATAGTTAGGGAGATCGAGGAACATTGGCAAGATCTCGTTGATGGCGGCCGGAACCGGACCATTATTGGCGATGACGATGCTACTCCTCTGCGTGGCGGCGGCCCGCCCGCCGGCTAATAAGGGCAGCAAGGAAGACGACGGGGACATGGTGTCAGAGGCGTGCAGGAACGCGTCGTCGGCAGACTTTTACGACGGATGGACGCTGGAGAATGTCACCCGGGAGACTTGCGAGTCCGTGCTCCGCTCCGACAATCGCAGCGCGGCGGCCAAGGACCCGCGGCAGCTCCTGCTCATCGCCGTCGACCTTGTCCAGCGCGCGGCGGCGGCGGCGGACGCCAAGATCGCCGGGATCGTGATGAGCCAGAGCATTAACGACAAGGAAACGAAGCTCAACTGGGAGTACTGCCGTTTGGACTACAGCATCGTGGCACTGACCCTCCCTCTGTGTCGCGCCATGGTCCAGGAGTTGAAGCCCGGCGACCAGCCTGGGCCCTACGACCTGCTCGGCTACAACTACCCAGAGTGCGCCGTCAAGCTCGAGGATGCGGCCCACGACTGCATGTGGCGCCTCACCCACCATGACGACAAGGTTTGGGAGATGGTGTCCAATGAAGTCAAACGAGTCTCCGATCGGTCCACCGTCGCCACAGCCATCGCCGGTGTCATGATCCGATGGAATATGACTACGACGAATCTAGCTAATCATAATCAGTGACAAGGAATCACTTCGGAAAACCTTTACAATTTGGGAATTTTCCAATTAAATGATGGGAAACAAATCAGTTTTAAGAATCATATACAGCTCGATCGTAATAAGGAAATTTAATCCGGTTGTTACATCCTTGGCTATATATTGTTCCTCTCAATGTGTCATTTAGAAGAACATTCTTAAGACCCGATTTAGCGGCCTCTCTCGTATAATCATGTAGCTCCCTTTGGTTGGGCTCTTAGTTATGACTTTTTCGACGGCGCGCTCGCCCGCGGGAAAGAGGACAGGCGACCAAGTAAAGGAACCTTCGGGACCAGTTCGACGCGCGGCTAGCTCGTGGTGCTCGCCGACGTTGGTGGAGTATGGGACGTCGGTAAGGTCTCAGCTCCTGGAGCTCGTGGCGGCGGCGGCGTGGAAAATGGAAATGACGGGCACAATCGCTGGCGGCTGACGATGAAACAGACTCGACGATCTGGGCCTTTTTGCCGTTTGGGCCGTACGTATTATGGTGGGCTGGACCAATAAAACGTACGATAAATTTCTTTAAGAAAATTTCTCTTTTGTGCACTGCAGTTTTATTGCTTCTCCTTAATTTTTCAGAGTTAGTCAGTATTGTCAAACATTTTGCATTCTCTTGTGCTCCACCGCAAGAGTTTTCCCACTAACAGCATGCAACTGCTATACGATTTCACGTGAGACGACAAGCAGAACAATCCAATAAGGACCACATATAGAAGTATAATGTCGTCCTCTTAAG
>JAUNZO010001618.1:0-228622 GCA_031894775.1 Chloris gayana
GCTTTTCAAATTTTGCAAATTTCAAAATTGAATAACCCGAATTTAAAGTTTGAATTCAAATTCTACGATTTCAAATTTGAATTTGAATTTCGTGAATGTGAAAAAAATGATTTAGAATTTGAATTTTGATTTTTGTGAATTTAAATTTCTCAAATTTCAGACTTATTTTTTCTTGAATTTCAAATTTGAATTCGAATTTTATGATTTCAATTTTGAATTTGAATTTTCACAGATTTATAATTTCGCAAATTTAAATTGAATTCATTGAATTTCATGAATTGAAATTTCTGAACTTTGAAAAAAAATCTTGAACATCAGAATTGAATTTGAATTTCCTGATTTTCAAATTCACGATTTTGAACCCAATCCGTGAATTTCAAAGTTGAATTTTACAAATCACGTAATGGCAAGAAAACATAATTTCAATTAAAAATTGTACAATTACGAAAATACCCTAAACAGTACCACCAGTACGGTACTAGTGGTACTATGTACCGTAAAATTGTTAGATTTAGAAACGGCAAGCTTGCGGAGGACCAACCTTGCGTTCAATGGAGGTATGATTATGTGCATGGCGTCTAGAACACGCCACGAGCCCAGGACTGCTGTTCGTTTCACCCGAAAGTATGCCGCCACAAGTTCGTATACGCCATGAAGTTCTTCCCGCGGCAATTGCCGCCTGCGTTGAGCAGAAATTCGTTCCCGACCACTAACGTGAACGGATCACGTTCTACGGCATGACCCAGAACACGCTCATGGGCATCACGATTTTTTCTCACCCATAAGAAAAAAAGCTAGAAAAGGTGAAATCCCTCTAGAAACATTATTTTTCTTCTATGTACCCCCTTATCCACTTCCGTTAATTTTTACAAGGAGGATCCAATGTGAGAGGTACAAGGTATTGTTCATAGGTGAAAAAATGTTTTCGAAAGAAGTCGCTCCTAATAGTATAAAGTATATGGGAAGTGCTAAGCCCTTAAATCACTGGTTAGTACTTTGGACAAAAAAACTCCTTATTTAAACAATTAATGGCTACCAGAGATAAACATGACTTGCCGTAGCACCCAAGTAAATAGTTAGGGTACTTACAACGCTAATAAATGAGTGGGCTCTTGAGCTGATGTGACAATGTATTTTTGCAAATAGTCCCTCTAACCCTTGAAGAGACGGTTGGGTGGTCTCTTGACGAAGAGACGGTCTCTATCACGTGTTCCGATGTAGGAGTCTGAGCACCGTTGTAAATGTGAAGAGACGACTTATGTCATGCAATCATTAATAATATGCATTTATTAAAAGATATCATGTATAGTCTCTCCTTTGTATGACTATAGTTGTTTCATGTCTCTTTGCTTTGATATATGTGTCCAAGAGACTATAGTGGGCTCTTCTTTGTACATGCACTTAGCAATAGCAATCATTGTATCTGTTGTTGTAATACCAGCGGATGTTTGTACATCTCGTTCTCCTCAAAGAGCTATGCGTATGCGCATACGAGGCCGTTGTCTTTGACAGGCAGAGCGTGTTTGGATGAAGCTCTGGCGCTATCTGCTGCCTGGGCCAGGCAGCAACGACAACCCCAGGTGTTTGATATTCTCAGAGCGAGGGTGGTGTGAAGCAAACAAGACCATACGGCCAGCTAGCTACTGCATCGTCGTGAGGCTTTTGTTGGTCAAATATGGAAATCTATGTCGTGTTGCCAGAGAGATTGTCTCGAGAACGTCAATAACATTTGGAAGCACTTAGAAATTACTTATTGTTGTATGGATTATAGTGTATGCGAAACTAATTGTATACATAAGTGAAGACACGGGCACACGGCTGTCTCTACCATAGTTCTGCCACGAGTGACGTAGTGCTTGTGAGCTGAGCGCTCTGCAAGGACCGCAAGTGGGCGGCATCTATATATAAAGAAGGCAAACAGATTTCCATTGTCCAGAAACGGAGCAGCTAATTCATCCTTAGAACACATCATCTCTCTTTTGTATCTAGCGTAAAAAGCAGATTACAGTGAAAGAGCGGCCATAGACGCCGATGACGATGGACGTGACGATGATCATCGTGTCCACGGTGATGGGATCTATCGGGGTGTCGAGTGCCATCTTGGGCTTCTTGGCCGAGGGGAAAAAGCTCACCGTAGGTGACTCAACTGTGGCCTTTTTGGTGTGCTCTTGTCCTGTACTCTGTGTGCTTAACTTTACTGCAATCTTGCATATGTGTGCAGCGACACGACATACGGGTGTATGGCAACGACGAGTGCATCTACCCGCCGAACCCCGCGCCCATGCTGGCGGTCAGCGCCGCGGTCCTGCTGCTACTGGTCCAAATCATGGTCTCGGCGGTGAGTAGCTGCTGCGGCTGCTGCAAGTCCTGCTCCCGCGCCGTCCCTTCGGAGACCAACCGGATGATCGGCAATGTCTGCGCCTTCCTATCCTGGTAACAAGTGGCTACCGCCGTGGAATTACAACTACGATGGGGATGGGTAGCCATATGTACGATGTTTGAACATACGAATTAAAACGTGCAGGATTGCGGCCGGGGTCGCGTGGGTGATGCTGCTGAACGGCGCGGCGTGGAACGCCAACATGACGCGGAAGACCGCGCCGAACTGCCTCTACCTCAAGAACGGCATCTTCGCCGGCGCGGCCGTGCTCACCCTCGCCGCCACGGCACTCGGCATCACCTCCTACATCAAGCTCCGGAGTCAGCAGGCGGACGACGTCGTGGCGCCGGCGGCGGCATCTAACAAGGCACCTGAACCTAGCGCTATCGCAATGGGCCACCCGCAGGTTCCGACGACGCCTCAAGGGCTCTCGCAACAGCAGCCACCAACGAAATCCCCACCGGCATAGGGCCCTCAACCACGGGGACGGGGACACGGCCACACGGGAAGCAAGACCAGTTCCCGCCGCGTTGCTAGCTAAGGAATCCCTCTCTCTAACAATACCTACTGATCCGACTGCAAGCAATGGCTGGAGGTATCCTTGTGTCAATGGTAATCAGAATTAGCGCTAAGTTGCTAGCTAATTGATGTGGGGCAGTCGGGCTTACATGAATCCAACTATATAATTAATAATATAATGACCATGGGCATGGAGTCAATAAGACGTTGTTTTGGTACTGTCATTTTTTTTTGCGTGTAGCATTTGCCATATATCTGATTCACTACCTGTATATTTCTGCTGTCATGGAGGATCCGATTTCTTAGCCAAAATTTTTTCAGTCAACTGAAAGTTTGGAGAACTTTCAACCACCATTCAACACTGCTAGATAATTGGACGGTGTACAAAAAGAATTTTTTTCTATATACTATACATAACAGATTTTTTTCTTTCTCTATCTACATGCATGTTGCATAACAAAAAAAAAACAAATTCTGGTACAAATGATGATTTTCAGTCGATTGAAAAGAAGGAAAGATGTACATATATACTCCTATATGCTACAGCCAACAGATATTATGATGTATTAAGATGCAATGATCGACTAATTCTGAACTGTGTCATTCGTCCTAAGATTTAGTAATGTTCTGCGCCTGTTGTGCACGTTATAACTTTTGAGTCAAAGATGCACTGCAGCTACGCGTCCACTTGCTTATTGTAGTGGCACGAACGTGAGAACTGAGAACTGATTGATGAGTGGACCTTAGTGTCAGTTTGATTTGGTCCATAAAAGTTTGTCATCAATTATATATGTCTAATGTCAACCGAGCTCGGGTAATGGTCGTACCATATAAGTACAACAAGCTGTACGGTTCCTATTACCGCGGTGCCATAGAACTTGCATAGCAGCATCATATCTCCCGTATCATGCCACATAGCAAAATTGATTTTGCAACCGCTCTCACCGTAACTTCCCTTCTAGACATTTTTTTTTCTTTCCCCGCCCATTATGGCTGATCGATCCATCTTCCTTGAGCTGTGAGTCTGTGACCTGTATGCAAAGAACATGTCGGGCTGCTGCTTTAATAATTTGTCATCAACGTCACATGAAAATTGAAACCTTGTGTGCACCTAGTGGTTGGATATTGGAACTAATATATATGTGTTCTTCCCTTCCAAAGAAAAATAGATTTTCAGTGAGAGGGAACAAATATTTTGAATGTGATCTGAATTACTGTTCAATTTACATCACACATTCTTGCTTGTAAGGCAGGTCGCAGCGAGGAAGATTGATTGCAGCAGCTAGGAGGGGTTTCGTGGGGGAAAGAAAAAGGAAGCTGGAAGTTACGGACTGATTAGTTGGAAACTTGATTTTTATACGTGACATTTTGCTACGGTCAAATACCCAACGCAACCGCTTTGGTGTGCAGATTATACCCATTATATGTTGCCCTTCATATTTCTATCTATCTACCAACAATCCAAGCAACTACCTTGTCACTGTCTCCCTCGTGTGATTTCTTGTCACCAGCCAAAATAGCTTGAGCTTATTAGGCATTAAAGCTAGAGATAAATGATAGCAATCGTTGGACGATCTGTATCCGTCGATTAATTGACTTTTTTCTAGAAGAAAGTCAACTACACTAAACTGTTGTATATCTTACAAGGACAATAAAAGAGTGGCATATGGATTACACTAAAGGAATATATGGGAATTGTTGTAGAGCCAACCCGAATGTCCAATTCTGTTCCAACTGGATGAATATATGGTAATCAAGTATTTTAAATTTTCAAATGATGATATATAGTTTCTATAATAGCTTGAGTTGTATATGAGTAGAGACAATCGGGTTGGACCTATAGCGGTACTCGGGATATATTAATAGCTGTCATTAGGTGTAGTATGTGCAAAAGAAAGACCTACTACTCTGATTTGTTTCTTATGCATGTCAACCTCCTTATGGAATTAATAATATGGAACTAACTACCAAGAACGTGCCCACATCATGATGCTGTTTACTTAGTCCTCCTCATTTCTATAATATAAAAAAGAAATGGGTTTTCTGTTTGCAGCGACCCAACCTTGATCAGCTGATCCACCAAGGCATGTACCCGAGCTGGAAAGGGTGAGTAGTCTATATAAGCATATGCATCGTTCGATTTCCAGCATCACTTATCTGTGCTAGTGATAGAGAAAAATGGCCAAAAAGATGGACAAGACAGTGATGATCGTATCGGCAATAGTCGGATCTCTTGGGTTGTTGAGTGCCATCTTGGGATTCGCGGCAAAGACCAGAGTAAGCACAGTTGATATATAACTACTAATTATTTCTAATATCTTCTTTCACGTCGCTTTAGAATCAGTTTTGTTCTCAAATAGAAAATTTGTTCTAGATTACGTAGATAGTACGGTACCAAACGTTTTGTGAAATGGCATTGTAAAGGTGAATGTTCTACTGTGATTCTAGCATCCATAGTGTGCAGTGGGAGGTGCGGGTTGCTCACGTAATAATACACCTCTGCACCTGACATGTGCACTTCTTCTGTAGCAATTACCCCACACATCTGAGCGGTTAGAATCAACAAATTAAAATTGTTTCATTATCAAACATAGTTTCAATTTTCTTTTAGAGTTTAAGGGGAGGAAAAACTCCCCCAGTCCATATTGAATAATCAAACAGGACAAGGTTTAGTTCAGTGATCGCCCACAGCACCCCACTGGTGTTTGAAACACTTCTCACTCTAAACATAAACAACTACTATATGCGCGTCACCGGGCGCCATTCACGGTCTGCAAGCCGTCGCACAGAACCAGTTTCCCAGTTTTCTTCAGTTACCTTCCACCATTTCAGCTTCCCAGATGTTGAACAGATGTTGAACGTATCATCGCCATGACCAGGTGATGTAGGACTGCACTGCCATTCTTCACCTCAACTTTCTGGTCTTCTTGTTCATTGGCGCCCAACCAAGCCCTCAAGTATTCCTTGCAGCTCCGACGCCTGAGCAGACTTTGTTGGCCATGCCAATGATGAACGCTCAACCGAACTCTCAAGTATACACGATGCAACAGCCGACGATTGACCTGTCACAGTTCCCTCCTGCTGAGCCTCAGGTGCCGGTCCAGCTTCCGGTCCCTCCCGTTGCTCCCGTTCTGCAAGGGGACGGACCAGAAAAACTTTCAACAGTCATTCGCAATGAAGCGACTAAGGCAACGATTAAATTCATCGGACGAGCTATGGAGCAAGCCTTTTTCCTGACAGTGGTACTACTTCAGCTGTGGATATCATTGGATCATTGGTGGCAGGGGCTCTGCTGAAGGCGATCCTGGAGCTGCAGAAACTGGGGATGCTGTTGCCTACGAATAATCTGATGCGCTCTGTATCATTGTGGATGCGACTTATACTGCCAGTGTTGGAATCCGGTTCTGGCCATGGCTGAGGGCGGCGCCAAGTCAATCTAGCCTTTGTAATGTTTCAATTTTGTGTTTGTTTGTAACGTGTTTCCTTCTACGATCTACGAATGGGCACTACTACTACATAATTTTTAATCAGACCGAGACGGAAAATACCTCATATTTGTATCTTGTTTTCTTCGAAGAAACAAGAGGGCACAGTAGCATATCAATATTCTAATTCTGCATTTATTGTTTAATTATAGTTACTACTACTGTAATTTATGATTCCATTGTTATTGCTTTCGTTGTTGGGTTTTGATACCATGGTTGTCAGTACCTCTCTCCTACGGTTCCGTTGATTTTCATGCATTTAGATGCTCCGAAATCATGTACTCCCTCTGTCACAAATTTTTGTTCACTTAACCCTCTGTGGGAAATTCCCAAAATATTTGTCATTTTCACTTCCTCATGCACCTTTTGCCACTAGGCCACTAGCTTACTGCCTCTTCTAAGTTAGATGCTGACATACAGAGTTCAAGGTGTTGTGCGTTTTCTTAAGAAACCTGTGTAATATACAATTTATTATGTATTGAGTAGGACTTTCTTTCTGGGACACAATAGCACTGGAGCTAGCTGGTATCAAAGTTAGAGTTCGTGGCAGCCACTAAAATTATTCATATGAATGCTGTCTAGTTGTAACATTGAAGTTGAAGCTATAGACCATCACACAAACCACTTTCATCACCACTCATTTAAAGAAAAGGTGATCAACTGCTTTATTGGAAATTTCAGGAATCGAAAACTTCATACATCCCTTGAAAGGAGCCGGTGGTTAGGATAATTGGTACAAGGAAAAAAAGGATGAAATTTAGTTACTGACACCACAAAATGTTTGTTGCATTGCAACTGCTAATATTCAGCAACGACACCAAATGAGACATAAAGATAGAGTTTATTATCTATTTTATAATGAGAAAAAATTCCGTAGCTCTTGCATTTTGTTCATCTACTGTCCGTAGTTGATTGTATGACAAGGAGAGATTGGAAACTGAGCTTTTGACATGAAATGAAAATGCATGACACTTTTTTAATAGAATTTTTCTTTCCTCTACCATGACTGTAAATAGATTTATTTATTAAATAAATAAATCCAAAGAAGTAGAATAAAAATTTGTGGTATGCATGCAAATATCAATAGTAAAGTTTTTTTTTGAAAGCCTCTACAGGATTTTATTTAACCATAAAGAGTATGTACAAAAACAAAGCTACAAAAGAAAACAGCAAAAAGAGCCTATGTCCATTGTGCTATCCATTGCTTGAGGTGGTCTGCATGCTTGGATTTGGCTCGGTGATAGGCAACCAATCTTAGCTCTTTAAGGAAATTTAGCTTTGCAATTTGCAATTGTAGGATCTATTGCTGAAGATCCAGTTGTTTCTTGCCACCCAAATACTCCAGCACATGATGATTATTATGTCCATGTAAAATGGCACTGCAAGTCTTCTTTTCAATATTCTAACGACTTGATGCATCTATAGATTATTAGGCATATTGAAACCAATAGATTGCCAGCATCTCTGAGCAAAACTACATTTAACAAAAAGGTGTCTCAAGGTTTCAGTCTTTTGCAGGATGCATAGGTCACAAGTATAGATTCTAAATGCATGTTTTTCCTCTGCAAAAGTCCTCTTGTATTCAGTGTGTTGTGCAAAAGCAACCAGAAAAATACCTTGTGTTTGGGTTGATAAGAAAATCTCCATAACCATCTAAAGGTTGGATGTGTGGATGCATGGCCTGAAAGATGCTTATAGACTGTGGAGCAGGAGTAGTTTCCTGTTTGTCACATATGTTTCCATATGTCATTTTCTGTCCAAATATGCAACAAGTCTCCTTGCTTATAGAAGTAGTAAAGATCGCTCGTGTCCTGTCTCCAATGAGTAGACTCGTCGCATCAAGAATTGACGCTCATATGTTTGCTTGCTAATAATCGAGCATGCAAACAATTCAAGATAGCCACCACCGTAACATCTGACAAAATATTGGTCTCATAACATAATCGAGGACGGACTGAGACGTAAAATATCTCATCGCTGCTCCGTACGTAACGGCGTTCTCCAGATGGACTGGCCACCAATAATTTTGACCCTACCACCTTCTTGACTTGGTAAGCATAGCTAAATCCGGTCAACACCGACCGCTACCTCGTGGACCACCATGCATTAGCTGCCATCGGAGAATCCAAGTGGTCTCAAAAGAAATCCATTGAATGTAGCATATAGCGACAAGCCTGGGCACGTTCTAAATTTGCTTGGTCTCTGGTCCTCATCCGCGGGCAACTGTATCACACGGCCCAGATGAAATCTCTGGCTGGACATCGTGGTTTACTGGATGCCTGTATGTCACTGTCAAAAACATGTGAGGCTCGGCGAGATTACTTCTTGGATTACCGGCAGCAAGCCAAAGTCTTGTTGCCCCACTCCACTCGTTACAGCATGACAAAGTCTTGCCCACTCGTTAACTCCACTGATATGATTTGTTCTATCGTCCATCTTATATGACTAAAATAATAAAAGTTCTTGCCAATGTAACAATGTTGTTTTCACGAATAAAACCAGTGGTCCTTACCAAGTTGTCATAAACGTTAACATAAGTCGCTATACGCGCCCACCGTTCTGCTGGCCAGTAGCCCAGTACCGCTAAACTATGCTGTCATCTGACTCGGCGTCACTGCATGAGATCTTTTCTTTTTCTTTTTTTGACCGAAGCGTGTGAGAGATTTTTCTCGAGATACTTCGCGTTTGCTTGTCGTACGGGCGACATATGCCACGAAAACGTTCGACAGGTGCCAGTTGGTGGGTACGTATGGGTCTGACTCCACGCTTTGAATTGTTCTGAGATGAGTGTGTGCCGACATAACCCGAATTCGAGAAAAAGAAAAGTCATGTACCCTTTCCTATATATAGAGACGAGCCACTTCGTCTTCGTCTCCGATATCTCATAATCCACTCCTGAAGCACAGCAAGGACACGAACTCTCTGCAGAATGGTGTCCGGTGGAATTATCGTCGTGTCCGCCGTGGTGGCGCTTTTTGGGGTGACCAGCGCCATCCTGGGGTTCGTTGCCGAGGCTAAAAGATTGAAAGTAAGTGTGTCACAAAATCGATACTACGGGTTTCAGACCTCTGGTATTTGTGTTTACTTAACTCCTTTCTGGAATGTCTCGATTGATTCTGAATCAAGAATTAAATTAAATTAAAGCGGTGTTGGATGAATGATCTTGGTTGCAGCCCGAGGACGTCAACCATGTCAACGAGATTACTGGCGGGTGCGTCTACCCAGCGAACCCATCTTTGGGGCTTGGGCTAAGCGCGGGCTTCCTGCTGCTGGTGGCCGAGATCATCGCCTCGGCTGCCGGCGGCTGCTGCGGATGCTGCCGGCCAGGGGCGATCGATTATCATCCTCCCAAATCGAAGCTATTCATGGGCATCATCGCCTCTGTCCTCTCATGGTACGTGTAACTAGTTCCAAGCCTTGCAGATGATGACCTCGCATCGCTGACGGTTAATTATCCATTCGATCGAATCACACTCAAAACGTGCGCGTGCAGGGTAGCGGCGCTGGTCGCGATTGCGTTCTACCTGGTAGGCGCGGCGTCGAACGCGGCCGTGAGGCGCGGCACCGGCACCGACGGCGGGTGCTACCACCTCAGGTCCGGCGTGTTCACGAGGGCGGCCGTGCTGACCCTGGTTGCCGCCGGGCTCGGGATCGTGTCCTTCATCCTGCTGACCCGCCGCCCGCACAGGATGGCGTCGGCCGGGAACGGGCCCAAACCTGACGGGCAAATACCGCCAGGCGTCGCGATGCAGCCCCAATATCCCGCCGCTTAGCAGGGTTACGGGCAGCAGGGGCAGCCGCCAGCTGCGGCGCACTGGTCAAGCGCCGCACCAGCAGTACGGTGCGCCTCTTGTTGCAGGACAAGGACACGCATACACGAACATATGTAGATGAATCGAGGCAACAGGACTCGCATGTTCGCGTGTTGTACTTGTCCAGACTCCAAAGTTTATTTCTGCTTCTTTATTTTTCGAGTGAAATGCATCCATTGTATTGTTTATCAGCTGCAATGTTGCCACTGTACTCGTAAAAACAAGAAAATATGATCATTAAACTTGCTCTTTCTCGTCAATTGTGGCCGTCATCTTTCATAATCATGCGGATTTTGATGATGTGAGACATGCGTAGACAAATGACTGTCTCCAACTCGGAAACTAACTAAACTAAGGGTAGTTGAGTCATTATAAATTATATAAATGCTTACAAAAAATTAAAACATCCGGCCATCAAATCAGATGTTAGACAGATAATAACAGTTGGATCTAATATGATCTAAATTATCCACCTATATGCCACTACAAAAAATATGACATAAATACCCTTTATATCTATTTAGAAATTACCCACCATGCCAATTTGTACTTATTAATTTATTTCGTTATTAATAAGGATAATAAATTTTTTCATTGAAGTACCGTATAGGACTTTCCTACGTGGCTACATGGAAAGACAGAAAAAAATGTACATACATAGACCTTTTTTTTGGAGATTCTACATACATAGACTTAATAAGCAGATATCAACGGGGAGATAAAAACAGTCCAGTATACACACTTCAGCTAGCTTTTTTATGCAAAGAAAAATGCAATTAGATTTATCTGTGATGTAGAGACAAAAATCTGATATGAGTATTTTGAAATCTCAACTCCTATAATAAATGTTTCCAAGTACGAAGTAACAAATATAAAGTAAGTCATGCTCCATATCTCAAAATAAGTTAAAAAATTTACAACTCTGAATTAGATTCATCTGATCACATCACAATATACATTTTTGAAATACGTATTTCGTCTCAATAATCTACTCTATGGCCACATAAATAAATAATAATGCTCTTCTCTAAAAAAAATTAGAACAAAATATTTGACACTGCCAAACCATGTGTTTGGAGTCCAACTTCTATAAACAAAGGATCCAACAAAATTATTATTGTAATAAGAAATTTAGTCACACAACTGTGAAAATCATGAAAAGGTCAACAACATGAATTTAATGTAGAATTTATTAACCTAAAACAATAGATAAAATAAGTTAGAAAGTCATATAGTATATTAGTAACATATTGAAGTATTATATGAAATTGTGGAACGACAACTCTATAGAAGTACCTTTGGGGTTCAAATTCACTGTATATATATTTAGTACTATAAAATTGTAATTGAAAATGGAGAAAGTAATGTTTCCAACAATAAAGGAAAGAATAATTCTTGTGCAAAGTATTATGTGTTAATTGCAATGCTGAAATATAACATACATACCTTGTTGTAAATATATATTAAATCATATATACACCATAAGATATTATAAGTCCGTGCTTGCACGGGGTAGATGGACTAGTATTATTAATTGATGTTGCTATATCACTAAAATTAAAAGAGCAGGGTTCAAGTTACGATCAAACTTGCTGTAAATTGGAGGAGGGTCTTGGCCCTGATGGCGAGACAGAGGCATGATTCCCTTTTGAACTTTTTGAGAGCATCTCCAGTCATTCCCTAAATGAGGTTGTTAAATCAAATTTTAGGATGTGATTAGTAAAAATTGTTCTCCAACTGTTCCCTAAATGAGGTTGCTAAATTTACTAACTTCTGACCCAAAGACTGGAGGTTGCTACATTTGGACACCTGATTCTCACTCCCGAAAGGATATTTGAACTATTTAGGAAACGATTATTGAGAACTACTGGAATGCATGTCTTTTTTTACTTCCAATAGATATAGCAACTCTCTAAATCAGTCTCTTGGGAGTAAAATCATTGGGAACTGTTGGAGATGCTCTCGATGACTTGCCTGCTAGTCAATGGAAGTGGAGTGGTCATGTCCACTGCTACTCTAGGATCAATGCCCTTTACCTTTGTCATCATAGCTAGACAGTTCGACCAACCTATGTGAATCTGCCTCAAAGGTACGGGTAATGGAAATGATTAATGAAATGATGAAAAGGAGAGGTATAAATGCAATAAGCAAAATAAAATGGTAAGGGATAATTGATCATGTTGATTAGCTTCCTAGTTGGATGTTGAGTTATTTGTGCTATGCATACCATGTCATCAACATATGTATAATCATGAAGATGATGGTCCTATGGACACAAAATAGCAAGTTTAATCATATTTTCTTGTTTTATGAGTACAATAGACAAACAAATTCTTATATCAAAGAGTACAATAGTCATTGAAAGGCTGTTAGGAAATTCTTATATCAAAGAACACTTAACCCGACACATAAAACACACCAAATACAAATGGTGTATATAAAAACAAAGGTTGTTACTTCCTCCATCCCAAATGATCAACATTTAATCTTATTTTTAATACAATTGTAGATAGTCAAGGAAAAGACAGTTTTGTTATAATTATTTCTCCCATCCCCAAATATTCTGCGTCGATGACCTTATCGGCGTCTTGCTCCCACAACAATGAGCCTTCCACCTCTAACATGGTCGTTGGAGGGCCACATACATCTGGCCCGAGTTGATCTCCTTCGTTGCCGCCTCCTTCGAGCCGGTCGAATGACTATGCTACTCTTTCTTCCTGACCAGTTTGCCACAATAAGCAGTGTTGCGAGCTCTGATGCGATGGGGGTGAGGTGGTGACAGGTTGTAGCCTGACTCAGATGATGAGAGCATGCGAGTGTTCGTGCAGTAGGTAAGTGCAACACTCGGTTGGGAAGATAGGTAATTATCAGGTGTGACGGGAAGAGAATAATGGCTATGGGTTGCACCTGTGTCCAAAAATGCTTACAATTTGGTACAAATTTGAATCCAAAAAATGCTAACAACTTGTGGACGTAGAGCAATCCATTATCTGTTACTATTATTTCTTATTATCTGTTACTATTATTTCTTATTCATGCTAATTATATACCTGACATGATGATTTTTTAGCAATCCATTATCTTTCACTATTAGAGTCACACTGGTCAATCTTAGTTATTTATGATATTAACCTGAACTTGACAATACTGATCAGACTTGTAAATACTAGCAAGTAGTGGTGGATGTACCACTAAGTATACTGTTAGATCTAAATACTACTCCCTCCATCCAGGTATAGAAGGAGTATTCCCCTCGCCGATTTTTCAACAAAAACACGACACATTTTCGTTTTTTTCATCGTCGCTTGTGCGCCACCGTGTCGGCTCAACTAGACATAATTACAGAATCGTCTCCTTACCTTCCTATTACTGGGCCAGCAGGATACCACATCATGCATGGATGGCTGACATGCGGGCCCATGACATGATGTTTGCAAGCAGAGAGAGAGACATCCGGATTAGCTTTGCGGAATGGACCGTCGCGGCTTGCCATCGAGAGAAATGGAGAATAAATCTCCATCGGTTTCTCCTTGGTCTCTGGACCCAAGAGGAATACGCCTTCTATACGTGGACCGGAGGGGTAGCTAGTATTGCAAATAAAATACTAGTTACAGAGTTATCGGATCATAAAGTTTCTCAAAATCTACGGCCTTATTACTATAGTTGCAACATTCTTAAATTGATGTCATTAAGATAAGAAATCTAATTCAAAACTAAAACAAAGTTTTAAAATAGTTACTGCATTTTTAATAAAAACAATTAAGAATAAAATAAAGTCTAATTCCATGATGTCGTTATAAATGAAGTATTATTTATTTGGGTCAATTGCAAAACATGTTATGTTTTGGTTTCTAATTCTAAATATGGTTCTGTTTTGCATTTCGTTGCAAAACCGGTCCTGAAACAGATCTTGTTTTGCAATTATCCCTATTTATTTTAGTCTGAAAACTATTATTGCTATTTTCAGTGGTTAGTTACATGTTTCTAGTCTTTTGAACAATAATTGCATGTTTTTGTGGTGACGGTAGCAATCTTAGTACAGGTACAGCTGTGCATATTCGATTTCTTATTCTTAAAGTAACCATCGAGCCGCTGACTAATGTTCATTCAAGCTAAAGAAAGTAAGAAACGTACTAAATAGATAGTTCCATGCATATATATAGCCATAGGGAAGGTGATACTGTGAATTGCAAAGTCAAAACACAAGCTGTAGTGGACTATACTGAAGGGAAATGGTTTCTGTTAACGTCCTGGTTAACTTGGCAGCATGACGATGGAAATTGATTATACTCCTATAAACAAAGACATACTCAGTTAGTTAATCAAGTCAGCCCTCCGTATGGAATCAGTCATGGAACAGTGGGGGCAAGAACATGCCTACACGATGGCTAATGAATTAATCAGTCTTCTTATTCACCTAGGAAAAGAAACTGTCTTCCTTGATAGTAACATAGGTTTTCCAACATCACTTGTCTGTTGTCTCTGCCTGAGTGCCTGGGAGAAAAGAAAAAGGCGGAAATGGATACGACGGCGATTGTCGTGCCCGCGGTGGTCGGTTCTCTAGGGCTGTTGGGTGCCATATTGGGATTCGCTGCAGAGGCAACAAATCCCAGTGTAATACCAGTTCATCTGCATTGCTTGTGGCGAGCTTCTTTAATTTTCTTCTTATATTTTCGTCACATGTGTCAGTATGTGTGGGCATATGGTTTATTGTCCTTGTGATTTTGATGTTCATGTGTGTGTTACACACGTGCCGCTTGCTTACTTGTATCTGTATTTCCGTGCAGAGCACCGCGGCCGGGCTGGGGATCGGCGCCGCGATTTTCCTTCTGGGAGGCCAGATCACCGTCACCGCTGTTGGTGGCTGTTTCGGCTGCTGCTGCAAGAAGTCCGGCGCCGCCCCTCCGTCCGAGAGCAAACGGACCGTCGGCATCGTGTGCGGCGTCTTCTCCTGGTGAGTGACCATTATTGCGGCTATCCTGCGATGAAATATCACCATATGCAGATGGAACGGATGAGCAAATTGGTGCGTGTCCAGGATATCGGCGGCTGTCGCGTTGATTCTGTTCCTGGTAGTCGGGGTCTTCGCGGCGGGTAGCTATGCCAGCGGGGGCGTGCTCACCCTCATCGCCACGGCGCTCTGCGTCACCTCCTTCATCATGCTGCGGAGCCCGCCGGTGGACGCAGAAGACAATACAACTATAACCGGCAAGGTACCCGTGCAGGTGCAGCCACGCGACTTCCGGATGTCTTCTCCGACAGGGACGACGACAGGCGTCTCGCCGCCGCCCGTCAGAAACGTTAATGCTTACACGGGCCATCCGCCATCCCACACAGTAGCGGTCGTTGACAAGCCACCGCACCTACACACCGTAGTGGCCGTGGGCGGCGGACCGCAGCTGCCCCGGCCTCAAGTGTACCCCGCGCATCATCAGCCACCGCAACGGCACCCTCAGGAGTCGGGCGAACAGCCGTTGCTCATGAGCCAGCAGCAGCCGAACTCGCCGCAACAAGTAACGCACGTCGGGCAACAGCCACCGCAACCACCACAGCACACTGTTCCGTCTCATCAGGTATGCGGGGACATTCCGATCCCTCCGACACCGGCAGCTCGCACTCCTCCGCAAGGGAAAGCGATCGACCAACAAGCAAATGCTAGAGTTCAAACAGGCATTAAAACGGTAGCTAACATAGGAACTAGGGTGCTCGTGGAGGCAGTGAAGCAATCCCTCGCTCCCGACAATGCCGATCCGGCTGGAATGGCTGGGGGCATCCTCCTGTCAATGGCGACTGGTGCTATCGGCGGTGGTGGTGGTGGTGACGCTGGAGCCACAGATTGTGGGGATGCCGGCTACTAAATCTGATGCTCTCTGCGCGGGCTATGTTGACCGTCCTTCAGAGTTGCATCATCAAGGCCGAGAAATCAAACCCTTGAATGATGATATCGGGTTATATATTGCTTTTGTATCAGTAACATGCATGAGTCTAACTACACATGCATGGAATGTCGTGTGTGTTTGATTTCCAGATTTGTTTTTCGATGGTACCTTCGAGTTCTGAGTACAGTCAATTTCTGGCAATACACAAAGCAATTTCCCTTCGATTGAGGAACAAAGTTTAGATTCGAACCGCCGAACAACTTTTCTTCCCAACCAAAACAATTTTCCTTCGATGTGCAACAAAGTACTCTCTACGGTTGTCTGAAACAGTGTGATTTGATTTTGTTTTTTGCCCTCGAATCAGTGGTTGTTGGAGCTGCTATTGTCGTCTTGAACCGCACGGGTGTGCTGTCTCCACGGCGCTCGGCATCACATCATACATCCAGAGCGAGCCTATGGAAGTGGCTGCAACTGCAACAGCCAACCGAACAGCGAGTTTGAAAGTGGAACTGCTCTACTGTGGAGTAGAGCCGTATCAAACACGACCTAAACGGCTAAACCAAGCCAGCAGCAACAACAATCTTGTGTCATGATCATGGTGGATCAACCTCAGCTCTCGCCAATAGAGGCTTCAGTTGCTGAAGGAGAACAAAATAAGCCAGCGGCTGGGCACCAACTGCTTGCCGGAATTGCCACAATGGGCCACCCTCGGTTCTCGACCGGCACAACTATAAAAAGTGGAGCCGTTCACACCCTCTAGTTTCCGTCAAAGTTAATTAATTTTTATTTTGATGCATAATATTTATAAATATTTTTTAAAATAAAAGAAGTTGTATGTTGTGATAGTTGGTGTATAATGAATCTATATAGTATCCAATTTATTGTGTTAATTCCTTATTTTAACCAAATCTAGAATCTTTTATATTTTGGATAGAGAGAGTATTGATTAATTAACTCACAATAGCCGAAATCTAAATCTTGTTTCGAAGTGTTTGCTTCACACTACACTTCATTTATCCGCAGAATAGCGTGAAATAATACTTCCTCCATTCTGAATTACCTATCATTTTTTTAAATAAAATCACTTTTTTCTAGCAATTTTACCTAGAACGTCTATATTTTAACAACATATGAGTTGTATTCATAAATTTTAAATATGAAAATAAAATATGTTTTTAAACTCTATTAGGTTTTTTACTTTGAAAAAGTATTTTCGTGCTTTAAGAACGGTCACTTGCTGAATCTCTCGCACACGTCTCTAGTGAGATTAAGTGGTCACACATCTTTCAAAACTATTTAGTGAGTGTTATATCTAAGGCTTGTCCCTCTTCGATCATTATCCGATGACCGGTGAGAGATATTTGCACCATTTCATACACTGGATCTTTTATACCCAATATTTTTCTATTTTCAGAGAGAGAGAGAGAGAGAGAGTAAAAGAACATGTAGGTTAATCAATCCCGCTGTGAACATTATAGGAAGAGAGAGAGAGAGAGAGAGAGAGAGAGAGAGAGAGAGTACAGAACATGTAGGACCTTTCATCCCTCCTTGCTCTGTTAATCAATCCCGCTGTGAACATTATAGGAAGAGAGAGAGAGAGAGAGAGAGAGAGAGAGAGAGAGAGAGAGAGAGAGAGAGAGAGAGAGTACAGAACATGTAGGACCTTTCATCCCTCCTTGCTCTGTTAATCAATCCCGCTGTGAACATTATAGGAAGAGAGAGAGAGAGAGAGAGAGAGAGAGAGAGAGAGAGAGAGAGAGAGTACAGAACATGTAGGTTAATCAATCCCGCTGTGAACATTATAGGGAGAGAGAGAGAGAGAGAGAGAGAGAGAGAGTACAGAACATGTAGGACCTTTCATCCCTCCTTGCTCTGTTAATCAATCCCGCTGTGAACATTATAGGAAGAGAGAGAGAGAGAGAGAGAGAGAGACTACAAAACATGTAGGACCTTTCATCCCTCCTTGCTCTGTTAATTCATCCCGTCATGAATATTATAGAAAAACTTTTCATCCAAACGGGGGCGGGGGATGGTCCCCTTTGGCTATAGAAAAGCTTTACCAGGAACATACGCATCGTTGCTTGGAACAAAATATGCTATGGGTAGGAATGTCAAACTTTGAATAATTTTTATTGTGGTCTTTTTGATTATCCCTTGTTTAAACCAATCTACGTAACACAAAATTTCAAAGTAAACAGGGGCAAGTCTACATAGTGGGCCGGGTGGGTCGTGGCCCACCCCCAAATCCAGCCCAACTTGCGATTTTAGCATTGTAGCAACGTAAACGGTAGATTTTTTTCTTTTCTTTTTAGTTTTTCCCTACTTCGACCCACCCTGGCCCCCAAATCTAGACTCGCCACTGTATGTAAAGGAATTTCGGTCCCCAATCCTCTATCAAAAGGGGAAGCCCGCTTGCCTCTCACATAGAGGGCGACGGGTGGAACCCTATCCCGGAACCGCCGCGACAGAGCCACCCCCCCCCCTCGGCCCTCTTCTCTCCGCACATTCGCGCGACTCGCAATGAAGGCAGCAGCAGTTGAGTTGGAGGTCATGGAGTTGCTGCATTATCTAACTATTATGATGCAGTACAACGATCTTGGTAATTAGCCTTGGTAAAGTCTGGCAGTGCAGCGGTTGGTTTGAACGACAAAGAGGTTGTGGCCACCTGCAGTGGTTTTGGTTGGATGTCATATCGCTATATTTTAGTTGGGTATCGGCATTGAATGTTTTTTGTTTTCTCTTAGATTTTGTTTTTAAAAAATTCTAATTATGTTCTCTTTCTTAATGAATGGTAATGCTCTGCTTATCTTTTTTTTAAAAAAAATGTAAAGGAATTTATGCGTGAACGCACCTGCTCGGTGCAAAGTGAGCGCACGTAGCCGGCAATTTGATTGGGCTTGGCGCTCGTCGATGGGCCAAGCCTCAGCTCCATCGGGCAATTCGTTGCCAAAGGCGCACCGCGAGGCGAGCATCTTGTAACATGGTCCACAGGTTACTTGTGGAGGCTAACTTGGACTACCGACACCTTCTCAATAAAAAGAAAATAAAAAGATTGATAAAAAAGGAGAGAGAGAGAGAGAGAGAGAGAGAGAGAGAGAGAGATACTGCCGACAGCAATGCATGGTCTTGCTGCACTCATTTTCTCTCCGCAAATATCGTTGCTTTGTTCATGTCATCAAGGTTCCTGTTTCCTTTTAAAAAGAGCAAAGTTCTTGTTCTGTAATTTTCACGGGTAACGGCCCTTATCAGGTTGTCATTAACGTCAACATAAGTCGCTATATGCACCTACCCTTCTGCCGGGCACTACTATCATCTGGCGTGGCGTTCACCGCGTGAGTGCATCTTTATCGAGATACTAGGCTACGCGTTAGCCTGTGGTGCGTGCCACGGTAGCAGGCAACCTGCCACGAAAACTTCCGGCAGGTGCCACACGGCACATCTGTACTGGGCTGGCACATCAGATGGCGTGTCGCGACATAACCGGAAGGGAATTTGAAGTACCTTTCCCTATATATCCTTGTAGATGAGTGAGAATCAGGATTTATCCGTAACCCCTGCAAACGGACGGGGCTCATTCGAGTGCAAATACAGCCACCGCTTCGTCCTCGTCTCCGTGAGATCTGACTCTCCCCGCTACTGAAGAGCAGCCACGTACGCCAGTGCAGGATGATGCGCACCGGCGCAGTTATCATCGTGTCCGCCGTGGTGGCGCTGTTCGGGGTGGCCAGCGCCGTCCTGGGGTTCATCGCCGAGGCCACAAGGTTGAAGGTAAGTGCGGGCGTCCGACATCCATTATTTCTGGGTCTTGTTTTTTGATCGTATATCTCGATTGATTCTTGATATGATCCCGAAATTAAGAAAGCTGTGTTGGATCGATGCTCTTGCAGCCCGATGACATCGGCGTGACCAGGAGCGGGTGCGTGTACCCGGCGAACCCCGCGTTCGTGCTCGCGCTATGCGCGGCGTTCCTGCTGGGCGTGGCGGAGATCATCGCCTCGGCTGCCGGCGGCTGCTGCGGGTGCTGCCGGCCGGGAGCGACCGGTTATCGCGCTCCCAAGTCGAAGCGATTCATGGGCATCATCGCCTCCATCCTCTCGTGGTGAGTATACTTTCAAGCACCCCGCGCGCTGATTGCCTTGGACGGCAGTTGGAACCACTCAAACGGGCAACATTTGTTCGTGCAGGATAGCGGCGCTGATCGCGATCTCGTTCTACCTGCAAGGCGCGGCGTGGAACGCGCCGGTGACGCGCGGCGGCTCCGACGGCGGGTGCTACTACCTCCGCGGCGGCGTGTTCAGGAGGGCGGGCGTGCTGAGCCTGGTGGCCGCCGCGCTCGGGATCGTGTCCTACATCCTGCTCACGCGCCGCCCGCACGGGCACGGGCACGGGATGGCGCCGCCCGCGTACGGGCCCAAGCCCGACGGGCACTACCCGCCGGGCGGCGTCGGGATGCAGCACCAGTATCCCGCCGCTCAGCAGGGGTACGGGCAGGGGCAGCCGGCGTACCCGCCACCTGCGGCGCAGGGAGCGTATGGTCAAGCGCCACCCGGGATGCCACCCCTGCTGCTGGACAGGGCCACGCGTACACGAACGTGTAGATGATTCGAGGCGACACGAGACACGTGTTCGTGGTGTGCGATTCTAGAGTCGTGTTTTGGCTTTCTTTATTTACTCTGTACATAGATGTGCTGGCAAGTATAAGTAGATGTGCATGTGTATGTAATACGTGTAAGGAATGCGTGTGATCTGAAATGTTGTGTGCGGTGACACGGCTTGTGGAACTACTGGAAGTGTTTGTACTCACTAAGCACTATCAAACACCAATGGGTAAATAGTAAACAGATGCACAAGCATCGATAAGAATTATGCAATTTTATACTTAGCATAAGTATTTTGGGCAAAACAGTAAAATTTAACTTATAGTATTTATGAGTGAGAATAAACCAAACATGATTAATATATAAGCATAAGTAGTTTATGCTTTTGTTTCCTCTATGCTAAAATTTTAGCTTCTGCTAAAGTTTAGCAATAGAACTTTAGCAACTTTAGTACTGGGTGTTCATTTCCAATGCTATAAAATGATCCCATTACCCCTAATTAATACTTTTATCTCACTCTAGAGGAGAGAGAAAGAGAAGGGTATGTGGTGTTCTAAGTGGGGAGTATGTAACTTTAGCACATTTTAGCACCAAGTTTGGTGCTAAAGTTTTAACCAACTTTTAGCACTTGGTGCTAAAGTTTAGCATCCTTTAGCATACTCGTTTTCTGGGTGCTAAATTTTAGCTTATTAACACTAGCCCTTTAGCACTAGCAAACGAACACCCCTAAGTATAATAAGCAGTCAAACACACCTAAGTTTGACCCAGTGTTTAGGGAGTTCTGTTTCCTCCCCTAGGGAAAATGGAGTAAGGGAGCTTTGTTCACAATTACGTTGATGAGTTGATGATTCTTAAGGTACGTTTGGTACAACTCATTGAGCTACTTGTTGAAAGTGGTTATACTCAATAAAGTTTGAACTGCTAAATAATAAAATAGTATAATGCTTATAGATTATACGCACTTTGTCACTTTGTACCATCCATAAGTATTTTGAACCAAAGTGTAAAATATAGCTTATATTGCTTATAGATGCCCTCTTTTCTTCAACTTCACTAAAATTACCCGCACTACCACTATCCAAAATCAGAAAAGAAACGTCAACTTTGGATCTCTCCACCTCGAGCTCGCCCCCTCTTTCTAATGCAACGTCTTAGCCCATCGTGTCGTCCCCCTGCTCTACGCATCCACCTCATGGGGCAGTGAGGAACACTGAACGTGCCATTGTGTCATGTCACTAAGCCCCTGTATTGTTAGCCCTACCAGGCTACCACCCGCGTTGTGTGACGATAGAACAAGAGGCCAAGTTGCCTCCGAAGACGATGGTGTGCCCTAACGCCAACTCTCTCTAGTTTGTGACATCCCCTCGCGAGGTGGAGCTCACCTCCCACTCTTGTGGACACATGACAAGGTCGCCGCTATGGTCGTGCGGAGAGGTAGAAGAATAGAGGGGTAGAGGCTCACAAACGGGATCCACAAGACGTGGGAGCCGAGAAATAGAGGTTTCTGCTCAAGTTGAAAATATTTTCTAGGGTTTCATATTGAAGTCAACATAAACCCTTTTCTCGAGTGTCCGATAAAAAATACATTCGCTCCAACCGCCTATTGCAGTGATGGGTTTTGCGTCCCAAACTAGACAATTCGTCACTGCTATATATTATTTACTCTGTTCCAGAATAATTGGCATTTTGGCTACATACCAAGTTCATTGAACATTCTATGAATCTGGACAGATGTGTGATCCAGATTTATAAAACATTATGTAAATCTAGACATAAAAAAATATGGACATAATGTCAAATAAATCGGGATGCAGGAAGTAAAATCTAACCATAAAAAGTTTGTTTTGTAGTAAACAAGGTTCGTCTAAATATTATCATGTATTGTATTTGTTTTAGCAAACTAATAGAAGAGCCTCTAGTCGTTCAACAACACATAGTAAATCCCTCGGGATGGGTCAACCTATTTTGCGGCTCGGACACATACACCAAAAAATAAACTAACATTATCAGAAACTATTCAACCAATAATTATCTAACTCCATGGTAAAGCTTTAGACTTGGTTTTGCACTAGCATAGCCTTTTTAAACTCCATGGTAAAGCTGTCTCGCGATCACCCTAGACTAGGCTATTTATGATAAAGAATCACATCAAATGTTTTGCAGTGGAATGGGAAAATCACTAAATCTCTATTGAGATAAACAAGAATGCATGATGGCTAAAGGAGGCTAGTGCCGGTAAAACTTACCTTTGCCATACTTGATGCTTCCCTCCAGCGGTCAAGCCATTGTGGCCAAAGGTTTTGGTATGGTTCTTAGAACTAATATATAGTTTATGTAATCATATCTAACAGTCAATGATAAGAAGGTACCTAGTAAAAGATACTTTAAATTATGGATATGTAAGATATTAATTATTTTATTTATTTAATCACACAAAAAGTGATTTAGTTTTTTTTTAAAAAATCATTTTGCCTCCTTTATGAAGAGCCAATTAGTGTCAGCTGATTTTTCTATATTGGGATATGGCTAAAATTCCATTAAAAGGGAGGGGCTGAAATAAAAAAATTATAATTCCCGCCACAGAATGTTTCGTGCGCGAATATTGGCTCTTAGACCATCCGCACCGGTGTATCTGGGAGCCATACTCCAGCATCCGGATAGCGCATAAACCGCTGCACCGGGTATCGGGAGGCATCCGCTACGGTCCCGGATGGCCTCCCACACTCCAAATCGGGAGGATGTAGCGAGGCACGGTACCAGCCGACGTGGCACGGGGCCCGCAGGCCATCGCAACCGCCGCGTCGCCAGGAGCTGCAAGCGAGAGAGAGAGGAGAGGGGAGAGGCCGTCGAGGAGCCGGCGCCGTTGGCCGCCGGGAGGGAGCCCGCTGGTCGAGAGGAGCCGCCGCCTCCCGGATGCACACCGGCGCTTGGATCCGACCGGCCGCGGCGGTGCAGGGAAGAAGAAATAGGGGCGTGGCCGCGGCGCGCGGAGGAGGAGGCGGGCCCGGCGGCGGCCTGGATCCCGACCGGATTCGGCCCGCCGGCGGCGGTGCGGGGCGTAAGGAAGGGGCGCGACCGTGCGAGAAGAAGAAGGGGCGCGACCGCCTCGATCCGGCCTCGGCGGCGGCGGCGTGGGGGAGGAGGAGGGGCATGGCCGCTTGGATCCGGCCCGCGGCGGCGGCATGGGGGAGGAGGTGGGCGGACGGGCCGGCGGCGCGCGCAGGGAGGTGGGCCCCGTGGAGGAGAACGGGCGGCGACCCGGGAGAAGAAGGAGGGGCGCGGGCGCCTCGATCCGGCCTGGCGGCGGCGGCGTGGGGGAGGAGGAGGGGCATGGCCGCTCGGATCCGGCCTCGCGGTGGCGGCATGGGGGAGGAGGTGGGCGGACGGGCCGGCGGCGCGGGTAGGGAGGCGGGCCCGGCGGCCAGCCCGATCCGAGGAGGCGGTGCGCACGGGGAGGCGGGGAAAGCGACGAGAGGAGAGGAAGGTTCGGGAAAAGAAAAAAGAGGAGAGGAGAAAAGTATTGGTGGTCGACGTGTGGGTTCCACGAGAGGTAGTTGGTATAGAGGATGAAATATATAGTATGACGAGTGCAGAGAAAGTTGGCATAGAGGATAGAATCTTGCCGACCAGGATAGAATATTACTTTTAGAGGATGAATTTAGAGAATGACGAGTGCGGATAGTCTTAGTATATCTCGCTGTCAGCCGGTGTCTGGTGCTCAAGGGATTCATACGCACAAGACGAGAAAATGTTAATAAGCGAGACGTTATTGTCACGACTACCGACGGCGGTGATGGCAACGTAACGACGGCCCACTTCAGAATATTCGGCTCCAGGCGCCCGTCCGCCGCCGGCTAATCCGGATTCGGATGAAAGAATCAGGCTCCGTTCGTTTCCACCCTCTAAAATTTATATACTTGTCATATCAAAGAGAATCTTACTATTTGGTAGTACTTTTAGTAATTTAATAACAAAACCTATGTCGCGACCCCCTCTAATTTGCGAGACGAATCTAATGATCCTAATTAATCTATGTTTTGCTACAGTGATGCTACAGTAAACATCTTCTAATAACACCATAATTACCCTCGTTGGATTCGTCTCGTGAATTAGATAGGGGGTCTGTAATTAGTTTCGAGATTAGACTTTATTTAGTACTCCAAAATGATAAAATTCTCTTTGATTTGACCCTCTAAAAATTATATAGCTGGAAACGAACGGGCCCTCAGTCAGTTGCATTTGACAGATCATTCTTAAAATTGACAAATGCGTACCCTGTCTCTTTTGAGTTGACCTGGGAGTTGGGACTCTCTCCGTACAGCAAGGTACAGGTCAGCAATGCTTATCATGTGTCTTAGAAGCAAATTGCTTAGATTGAATCCCTGTTTCGTTTATTTGATTGTTGATCACCTTCTTTGATCCCAAAGTGAAATTGCAAAAAGTACATAAACCGTCGACACATACATTTTGTCTTTTTGAAGGGAAAGTAACGGAATACTTTCTCTGTTCAAGAATGTAAATATTTGTTGACTTTCAGGTATCAGTTTTTACCACTCGTCTTATTCAAATCTTTTGTTAAAATGCTATTTATATTTTTACAATTTATATTAATATTGGATATATTTTAAGTATTAAGCATTAATTTTTATATTTGTATAAATATTTTAAATAAGACAAATGGTCAAATACAACAAGTAAAAGTCAACAAATCCTTACATTCTTGGACGGAGGGAGTAGTACTATGAAATAATTAGTTGTATTCATATTCTGATTATTATCATTAGTAGCTTAGTTATTCATACTGTCATATATATATGTAACCAGACTGTTGTCCGGTGTCAGCCTTTCCTATGAAATGACTGTCAACTTAAGTTGGTACAGTTAACTACCATCTGTTGCACACTATATTAGTAAACTATGCTCCGATCAAAACAAAATAGTACTACACTATGTTATCATCTGGCTTAGTTAACAAGTTGACGTGAGCTGATTTTCATTTTCTTTCCCTTTCTTTCGACGAATAGGGTACCCCGCATGTGCGTTGTGTGTAAGGACGACGTGCTAGGAAACAGCCATCGCATTTCACGTAAAGCCGTGCTGTGCACAATATGCAATATTCAGCCTTCATCTCTTAACGTAATGATAATTAACTTTTCCGGCGTTTAGTTGTGAACTTGTGATTGCTGTTGATGGCATCTGCCCCATGAGTATTGTTCAATTTTCCGTTTAAGATAGACCCAATCAGCGAAGAATGAACACAATAACGAAAGGTCAAACATTACGATGTCCTGATTGGTTCCCATCTGTAAATTGGAGAACCAGGTGTCCCCCCACACGCACCGTCTATATAAATACTAGCATACAGGCCGATCGCTGATCACAAATATTCTCAGCAGCCACCATCTCGCCATTGCCATATATCTCAATCCAAAAGAGAGACAGCAAAGCAGGTATTTGAAGCGGGCGAGAAAGATCGCGAAGGATCAATGGAGACTGCCGTTATTGCGTTTTCCATTGTAGCGAGATTGTTTGCGGTGGTGAGCGCAGTGCTGGGGTTCATCGCCGCGTCCAAAACGCTCACGGTAAGTAGGACGACGTCAGCTTGATGTATGCATCTGCTCAATGTGACCGCCCTGAACCCGCATTTATACCTTATATGTGTTTGTGGCATGGTTCCTGCATTAGAATCAAGGATATACAGGTAGTGATGAGGACTGAGGAATGAATTATATATAACGGATGTTTTTGCAGACGAATGACATCTACTATTCCAGCGGCGTGTGCGTCTATCCGGCCAACTCAGCTTTCGGTCTGGGGATAGCCGCGTTGTCCCTGCTCGTAGCAGCACAGATCATCGTCTCCCTGGCCGGCAGCTGCTCCGGAAACGGTGTGGCTTCCGGCTCCAGACGCATCTGGGGGAACGTCTGCTACGCCCTCTCATGGTGAGCACCGCGAGTCCGTACGTGCTGCGCACTTTCCATTGCTCGCGTCGGTATATGACACGCTGGCCCACACATCTGCAGGGTAGCGACGGTGATTTCGGTGGCGCTATACGTGCAAGGCGTGGTGTGGAACGCGGCGACGACGCGCGCCCCCGAATCCAGGGGCCTGTTCTTCGTGCACTGCAAGTACATGGCGAGCAGCGTGTTCACGAGAGCGGCCTTGCTGAGCCTCTCCGCCACCGGCCTCGGCGTCTTCTCTTACATCTTGCTACGCGCGCAGGCGCCGCCGGCTGCTACGCCGTCACCGACAACACCTGCTGCGCCGCCAGTATCGGGGCACCCTGGTCCAAAGCCCGACGCCCCGCCGGCGGGGGAAGCGGTCGCGATACCCATGGAACGGTACGGTCAGGCTTGGAACCCACAGAGCTCTCGCCAGCCTCAGCGTCAGGCACAACCTGCGTATGAAGTGATGATGGCCTGAAAGGGAAAAGACACGACCTCCTGCTCGTGTTGACTGTTGAACCGAATGTGTGCGTGTGTGCAAATTAGTTTGATATACGGGATCCTGTATTAGCGCCTAAACCCAGTGTGATAAAAGTGCATCTAATGTTTACGTATGTGTTAATTCTTGTAAAGTATCTTAGTGTCAAGTTATAATATATTGTGCGCATTAAGAGATAAAAAAGTTAAATCCAATCATTTCCACTGTAATAATGTGATAGGGACATTATGTGGAAAAAAATCTTGGTTTGCTTTTTTTTTTTTTTGCTTCTACATTATGTGGAAAACGGGCTAAAGTTAGTGGAAATGGTTCATGGTTAGCGTGCAAATATCTAACCCCGGATCTTTTTTCTATTAGAACTGGTTGAGATTTTATTAGGCCATGGTCAATATGTTGGCCTAAAATTTGATTACATATAGTTTCTCATCACAAAGCCCTCTGTACCTGACTTTATTTCTTCTTCTTTGAAAGCCTAAAACAAATTATTTCTGAACGTCCTCCAGACCAACATTTTTCATGTTTCAACCGATCCATAGAGTGAACTGAATGTAGCTCTCGGTGTTAGGTTTTCTGTGCTAGAACCAACCCACTCAGGTTCAAACCTCAGATTTAGCGAGTGTTGCGTTTGCAGCCAATAATCACTCTTTCAATGATAAGTGTTGTACGTCCCCATCGAAGACAAAACACTTGTGATGACTTCGTAAATCTCAGGATCAAGTCAGCTAAATCATAGGGTGCGTATACGTGCAATGATAGGAGTGAGCATGTATATGACTATATGAGTGGCTACTATGTTTAATTTGCAAAAAAAAAATCAATAAAGAAGAACAATGTTGGTTGAACAATTAGCATTATAAACATCCTTGTATTATAAACATCCTTGTTGACCAGTTCTTCTGTGCGTTCATGCAACGAGCAAACCTGCGACAATGGTGCTAATAAGGCAGACGTGATTAGCACCACAACAGCGGAGAAGAAAGTCGTGGGAGTGGGAAATAATATCCTGCAGTTAACTGACTTCATGACTGGTTCGAGGCATCCTTAGATTTTACATGAATTGCATCTTACATGTTGACTTAGGATAGTATAATATGAGGTAGCTGAGATTACTTGGCTGCAACGAACACACATTCTAGTTGTACTCATTATTAACATATTTGTTTTCCTCGGATAATAAATCACCGGATTGCATTCCATGACAACATCATCACAACTGCTATATCTATCTATATAGTGTTCAATGCAAGAACCGCTAATCAACATCATCACCCCGCATATGATAGAGATGGTACCTCTTAATTCCCAGTGTCAACTCAAGATACCACACGCAACAGCCAGGTAGCTAATGGAACTCTAGTAAACTATGTTATCAGGTGGCTCTCGGCATGAGTTGATTGGATTGACAAGGCTTATTATTAGAGGACTTTTACCATACTCCCAAATGGATGCATATCGTCCATTTCTTCCATCCAACGATTCATATCATCAACATGATACTTCTTGGACCCACTGATATCATGAGTGTCATAGGGATGTATCATAAGTATCATATGGGTAGTATTGTAAATGAAGTATGATGATCCAGAGCTAATCAATTTTCTTTTCTCTTAATTCATAACTATGGCCGGCACCCCTCTTCGTCAATCGTCGTCTTGGACATAGGCGCAACAGGTCCTGCAGGTGGAGGACGAGTAAAACAGGATCTGAGACCTCGCCTCATCACTCTGGCTGCTTGATTCCATATCCGTTGGTGGAGTCAATGATACCTTGATCTGGAACTACAGCTGGTCAGCGATGAGTTAATTGGTGCCATGGGCGCAAGCGTCGCTTGCAGGGCGGAAGTGGCCAACCTGAGCACCCTAAATGAAGGACAGTGCCAGGCGATGGCAAGAAACCAGGGACAGACAACGGCATGGAGCACGGACTGGATGGATGATGGCGGCGTTGAGGATCTGAACAGAAACAGCGGACTCTGGGCCTCGAAGAACTGCGATGCCGGCGAGATCCGAACGATGTTTGGTGACATTGTGGCGACGGAGCTAGGAGATAACGAAGGAACAAAATCGATGATTCATTTATCATTTTACCTGGACCTATTTATCCATAAAGGCCTAATTAAATGAACGGTTAGATTTGATGCATGATACATTTTACATAGAAGTATCATGGAGCACTGTAAAGGTGCTCTATTATTATGCATGTGTTTATCTGTCTAGACGATGTGCTAGGAGAAGATGCAGATCACGGCAATCTTCAGTCGTCGTCATCACTCTCGAACGCCGGCGGAAGCCTAACGACACAACCTACTAGCAGTTATCGGGAAAGAGAGAGGATTAATTGGCTAATTGCACACTGAAGCCTACATAAGAAGTAGATGATCGAGTAGTAGTGTAGTACTACTATAGCTTCCTTCACAAAGCTAAAATAGGCTGATATGTATTTTTGGTCCAAATTAGCTCTTTTTTTCTTAATAAAATGCGTGCTCAGACATGTTCTTGAAAAAAAAGGCTGGTGTATTCTAAGTGGGTCAACGATAGACCCAAATCAAATATAGAAGTGGTTGTGTGCTGATGAAGTGATGATGGGCACATCCTCCTTTGTTTTACCGATTACATTATATATAGCCCCAGTTGGAACTGCATAACCTATTAGATCGCGTGTTTCCTCCTGAGTATATAAACATGATGAGCGTTGATCGCACATGTACCCATACAGCCAGCCCACTCATCTTCTCTCCTAACTCGTAACCTCGGAGAGAGGAAGTAAGGCAACATTGAAGATTACCCATGGACGCTGGCGTAATCGTCCTGTCTATAGTGGTCGGGTTGTTCGGGGTGGCGAGCGCCGTGTTGGGGTTCATCGCTGAGGCCACGAAGCTCACTGTAAGCGCAATACATCACCCATTTCCACTTCATTAATCCTTCTTACGAAGCGTCATTTGTGACTGTTTCTTTCTCGCAGCCGGATGACATCGACGTCGTATATGGCGACACGTGCGACTACCCGCCCAACGCGGCGTTCGTGTTGTCGCTCATCGCGGCCCCCTGCTGATGGTGGCACAGATCATCGTCTCCGTCGCCAGCGGCTGCTGCGGCTGCTGCCGGCCGCTGCACGGCGCGTCAGAGTCCAAACGGGTCGTCGGCATCATCTCCGCTGTCCTCTCATGGTGAGTTCGCAACGAAATTATTATTTAGCTACGCGTCGTGGTCTCGTTGATCGTGGTCGTCAACTGACTGGTCGGAGCGGGTGGTGTTTAATTGTGATTTGAGCAGGATAGCGGCGCTGCTGGCAGTGGGATTCTACTTGAACGGCGCGGTGTGGAACGCGCCGATCAGCGGCAGGGACGAGACGTGGTGCAGGCTAGTCACGGACGGCTACTTCAGGCGGCCGGCCCTGCTGAGCCTCGCCGCCACCGCGCTCGGGATCCTGTCTTACATCATGCTCCGCGCGCAGGCGCCATCGGCGTCACCGGCGCCGGCGGCAGCACGAGGCTCCGAGCCCGGGCCCGACGCCCCGCAGCGGCCACCGGCTGGGGAAGCTGTCGCTGCTCCCCAGCAGCAGCAACAGCAGCAGCAGGTGTATGCTCATGGACATGATCAAAAGCTGGAAACATTCCCGGATGCCCCTAGGTATCCTGTGGGAGGATACGGTCGCGCATCAAACGCATAGAGCTCGCGTATCAAGCACAGCCTGGATACGAAGCCATGATGGCGTGAGAAAGACATATGCACGACCTGCCTGCATTTGAATTGATGAACCAGATGTGATAGATGTGTAACCTGTCGCGTGAATTGATGAACCAGATGTGCACGTTTCAATCTTTCGGAATGTTTCTGTTCTGCCGGCCCTACCTTAGAGGATCCATATCGTTTGCATTACTTTAGTCAACGCAGAGAAGAACTTCTCTATATTAGCTGGAATCTGAACCATTTACATACAGATGAAGCTTTGGGGTAGTTTGCAACCTTTTCAATTAAATAAAATGAAAAGCCTCGTCTGTCCATGACACTAGCTCCTCTGTTTCCTAGCCAATGCTCGTTGGCTGTGTGGCGTGGAAGGATGGTTAGGGACGAAGCCAGAAATCATCTATAAGGGTAAGGGGGACAGAGAGTGAAATTTGTCAATTGAGAGGGGCAATTTGAATTATTTTTCCTCCCTAGTTTACATGGTGAAAATTTGTGTTCAACAAAGAAGTTCATGAATCATTAGGGCGGGAAGGGGGGGGCACACCCACCTGGCTCCACCTTTGGTAGCCAGATGCCGCCACCGCTAGAGCTGGTAGCAAAGATATGAGATGGGAGCAACGCAAGGCACGATCACGTGAAGGCCAGTGGGGTGACCATGAGGAGAGATACTCATTGACGAGCATATAGTTGGACCTTAGGCTAGTTCGCCGCGGCATTCGGTTTATGCGGTTATTACGATTCGGTTATTTCGGTCTCACAAAAATTCGGTTTTAGTAAAATTGAAAACCAAAATTTTTTGTAGAAAATTCAAAACCGAACCTAATTAACCGAAATATTTTGGTTTGGTTATTTCGGTTTTAGGTTTTAACCTAAATTTGAAAATTAACCCTATTTCATATAAAATTTTTATAACTAAGAACTATATTTCAATAGAAATATTATAGTAAAAAATCAAACTAAGTACTAAATTTTAATATATGTGATGTTGAGTGTAATTAAATCTTTGTACATCAATCTTTCTTCTAGATAACTGGCAATTAAGCACGTAGCAAAACAAATAATATTTCTAAAATATGATATAAAAGAAGTTTGGTTATTTTGGTTATTTCGGGTTTGTAATATTAAAAACCTAAATAATTTTGGTTAACCTAATTACTCGACTTTAGTAACCAAAATATATTTCGGTTAACCAAATAAAGTAAAATATCAGTTAAATTGGTTTGATTTTGGTTTCAGTGCTCGAATTACTAATTTTTTGTCCAGTCCTACTAGCTAGTACGTGGGCGAGCATGATCGTGACATCTGGTGAGCATGAAGTGTGAGTTTGTGTATGAGCATGATCAAGACAAGTAATCCAATGCTATATTCCTAAGCGCAGTTCGCGCTGATGAATGAAAGTAGGTGGGGATCCCTCCCCCCGAGCTGCTCGAAAAAAGCATGATCAAGACATCCGAACAAAGTGCGGTAGAATGCGTGTGTGTCTTGAAAACTCGTGGTCGGACATGGCCGTGGCTTGTGGCATCAGCCTGGTGGCCTCCAACCAACTCTTGGCCTCTTGGACGAGCGACAGGCATGGTTGTGCCTCCGGCAAGAACACGGGCAGGAACTGAGGCATCTAGGTCGCCTTTGGCCAATTTGGGGGCTAGTATATGGTTGTCGCCACTGACAGGCAATCATATGGTTGGAGAAGAAAGCAAAGAGAAGCTTGATAACTGGATAAGAGGACTAGAGGTAGAGGAAAGAGTTGTGGGCCCTCATGTTTTTCTAATTTAAAAGTTGTAAGATATAGTAGTGTTTCATCTTCTTACCAATGGCCGACATTGTCTAATGTAGATAAAGATTCTCCTCTCTAGTGATTGAAGCAATGCAGAGGATACAAATCCCTGTCAATTTAAAGTTGTAGCAGAAGAAAGAGCTGGTCTTTCTGAACTGGATGTGATTATTTTTCATGTTAGATACATATTTTTTTATCTCGTTTCCAGTTAATTGATTCCTTGAGGAAGTATCTCTGTTTAATAGTAGAAAATAACATCTTTATCATAAAAAGGAATGATTATTCCGCTCTTTCGTTTTGATGTTCATCCAAGTGGCATTGGCATACCACGTAACTAACCTGTAGACGTGATCAACATTAGGCCTAATTAACATGAGGGTGGAAAATTATTATGCTGATCTGGGCATGGTGGAATGTTAGAAATAAGGCCAATGCAAGTGAAAGGTTACATTCCACAAATGAGGTAATCAGAAAAGCTATTCTTATGAAGGTAGATGTGATGAGTTCGCAAAAGAAATCCAAACATGTTGGCCAGCAAACTAGAGCAAAGTGGCATGCCCCTCCAAATATGGCATTCTGAAACTTAATATTGATGGTGCTTTCATGGAGAAGGAAAGAATAGGTGCTTGGGGTAATGTTCAGATCATCTGATGATCAAGCAATTATGGCAGGAGTGGGTAAGATGGCTGTTGTTCATGATGCTCTTTGCGTAGAAACGACTCCCCGTCTAGAAGCTCTAATGGCTTGCTCTAAGCAAGGTATGACAAGTTTACAAGTTGAAACAGATTGTGCAAACCTGGTGCAGGCGATAAAGGGGAATTCTTTTGATTATTCACCAGGAGCTGTGCTATTCAGATAGGCTAAAGCTTTTGTGCAACTGAATTTTAATAATGTTGAGTTTTTATTTTGTCCTAGAGCATGTAATTCTTGTGCTCATGAGCTGGCTCGTTTTGGCTTGAGTAGGGAACCAGACCGGCATGTCGCTGGCTGATCAGCCCCCACATTTTGTAAAGGATCGTGTTGATCCGCGATGTAGCTGGATCATTGTTGGATGAATAAAGACAGAGCGAGTTAAAGTAGAAAAAAAAACATGAGGGTGGAGGATGACGAGGACGTGGGCGCACTGACCTACTTGACCATTGGCTCAAGAGATCTGCCAGCTAGTCACAGTCAGGTCTCTCGCTCCATGGATATCCTATCAATGATTCAACTTTAAATTTGGCAAATCCACACTATCGAAATCAAGCAGTGACTTATGGGCGCTACGCATCTATTATGCTAAATGCAGACAACAAAAACATTGATTTAAAAATGTATTACTCCCTTACTAAATTGTTGTCGCCGTTGACTTTTTCTTAAGTTTGACCATTTGTCTTATTCAAATAAAGTTTAAAAAACATGATATTTTTTCTTAGAATATGTTTTATCACTAAAGAAACTTGAAATATAGCATATAACTTTTTATATTTAAAGAAATTTTTTGAATAAGACGAATGGTCAAACGTCACGAAAAAAGTCAATGGCGACAACAATTTAGTAAAGAAGGGAGTAATTAATTAGCCGGTTGTCAGTTGTCATCAATATAAAGTCAACTCAACTTACTATACTCAACCGTCATCATGCAGTAGGACTGCATCAGACTATGCTATCATCAGGTGATGTGCCAGGATTTTTGCTGGGTCAACAACACCTGGATATTATGCAATTCATGCAAGAATTGCACACACGACCAACGGAATGAAATCAGACAACGATTAGACTTCCGACGTTTTCTTGGCAAATTTTATAGATTATATTTGTTCAGAGTAGCATGAGGTGGCCGTTTTACAGAGCTTCTGAGTACTGTATAGTTCGCCCATGTATTCTGTAGAAACCCGACGTTCCAATCATAGGGTTAGGGGTTTTAGGATTGTTGTTATCCTCAATTTCAAGTCTCAGCAGAAGCGCTTCTGTGTTCCATTTCAAGACTGAAACGCGTGAGGCCAGTAATCAGCTTCGTTGTCAAGAAGGGCTCGATTTCATAAGCTAGTACTATTAATCAGTAATGATGAGATGATGCAAGTAGTATCACTGGATTATGAAAATTTGAGCATGGTGATGTTTTCACTATTTCATCATCAGGACCAGTTTTTCACTAAACTGAAATTGATTATTATTTAACAATCAATTTACATTTAACAGCTAAACTTTATAACATCATTGATTAAGAATGTCGGGATTTGTGCGACTAGAAATGTGATTTTATTTTGCACCGACTGTGCAGGATATTTAGGGCAAGTACAACGCCGGCGATATAGGTGTCTCTAAATTGTATGTTTTGCGCATAACCCCTGGCAAAGGGCCCAGACGGGGCACCCGTCGCCTGGCGAGGCGACGTGCTCGTCCCGTTCTCCAAGGTGGAGCAGACGGCGCCGCGGCCGTTGTGTACGGAGTCGTCTTCCCCGGGCGACAGGCTGCCGAATCTCGCGCGCCGCGCACTCTTCTCCCTCCCCAGCCGTGAGCGCTCCTCTCCCTCCCCCAGCCGTGAGCGCTCTTCTCCCTAGCAGCTTATTCCTTCTCACCATTAATGAGAGACAGCAGTCCATACAAGCCTCTCAATTTGTAGTTGTATATACAGGGAGAACTAATTTAAAAAGATAGCCATTCATGAGAAAGTTCGGATCAACATTCACAAAGCAGCACTATTATACTTTTTTTTAACAGAAAAAAGAGCGCTGCTCTGCTCATTGTGACATTCTACTGGTCATTTGCACAAACCAGAAAACTAATATGGAGTTCTTGATGCATATGAGACCATCCACAGGTCACACATCCGTTAGTGCTCCTAAAATGCCGTTGCCGGCACTTCAAAATAACTAGTACTAGTACTAGACTGGAGAGGAGCTGCCATAACTGATAGATAATACGAGCTACTACTAATTTTGGGAACTAATTCGAAGCACTGGTTGCGCAAACTGACCCTACCTTCCTTGCAGTAGATGCTAGTACTAGACGCTGGATTATCACAGGAGAGGCCGGCGGGGCTGTCAGTCTCTAGCAACATCCGGGTGATGAGCACGTCCATCTCTGCGGAAGCGCGAACCAAGCCACCGCCAGACCCACTGAAGTAGAGCAACTAACATCGCAAAGAGCATGGCCCAGACCTTCTCCATGAAGTCCAGTAGCGCGTCTAAGTCGGGAAGTCCGACCACGAGCTCTGGGACCACCTTGATCCTCGACGACCATGCAGTGTCGCGGGTGCGGCGCCACGCTGTAACAGCCAACAAGGCCGCCAGCAGCGCCACCGCCGAGGGGACGAGCCAGGTCATGGTCTCCGAATGCGGCGTCGAGGCAGTCGCCCGCGCAGGCGCAGGCGGCGCCCCGTCCAAGCTCCCCGACTCCACGTCCACGACGCCCTGGAGGAGCTCCTCGATCTCCGCGTCCCTGAGGCGCTGCTCCTCGACCGTGAGTGGCCAGCTCGTCACCCTCCGCAGCGGCGGCGGTGAGCTCAGCCTCAGGTCGGCCACGGCTGGTGCTCCGACGTCGGTGGGCTGATGAGCCGACGGGAGCTGCCGGTACTGCGCACGGGCAAGGCTACTGGTGAGATTGCCCATGGCTTCAGCGCGGTGTGGCTGTGGTGTGCTTGGGCTCGGGAGGCTGCTTGTGCCTTGTGCCAAGGGGACTCTGCGATTATCAAAAAAAAAAAAAGGGGACTCTGCGCTTCTTATGAGCCCACCGGCGGACCTTGCCCGTTCGCCCTGCTCCGGTTGCCAGTGCCACTGAAGTTCTGAGTGCACAGAAGAGATTGGACGTGTCGAGTCTCCTGCCCGTTGAGCAGGCACGCGCGTTTGAATTTCCAAGAAAAGAAACCTATTGCGCAGCTTTCTTTGACTATTTGTAGCTCGTTTCACACTAGAGCTTGCACTGCTGCACATCATCCTCCCTCACAAGAGCTACAATGAGGCAGCCTGTTGCCCTGCTGCCCTCCCGTCAGTTCATCTGGTTCTGGGCGTGAAAATGATCTTATCAGTTGCAACATGAATTGGATTATTGGAATCGTTCGGTGTCTTTTGGATTCTTGGTGCCTGTTTAGCTCGTTTCACACCATAGCTTGCATCTTTTCCAGCGTCACGTCATTCGGTCCTGACAAGAGCTAAACAAGCACAAGGCATCCTGCTCCCCCACTCCGCGGGTGTGTTCGTTTCATGGGGTATAAACTTTACAGCTGTCACATCAAGAAGAATCTTACTATTTATGAGTGCTTAAATAAAGTTCAATTATAAAATAAATTACAGGTTCCTAGACTAATTTACGAGACGAATCTAATGAGGTTAATTAAGTCATGATTAGAAGATGGTTACTGTAGCATCACTTTAGCAAAACATAAATTAATTAAGCTCATTAGATTCATCTCGAAAATTAGCACCGTCAATAGGGTTTTGTCATTAAATTGATCGAAATATTCTTAAATAATAAAATTCTCTTTGATGTGATAGTGCTAAATTTTAGAGGGTAGAAAACGAACAGGGCCTACAACTTCAAGCATTAACCGGTTCACAGTTAAGGTGACCGTAATGAAATCTCATGAAATTTACATAGGGAAGAGCTTGATTTCTAACCAATATTCCCTCTTGTTTTCTTAACTGTGATCAATGTTGGTCCGTGACGGCAGCTCTCCCGACTGCCGCGGTGTACACGGGACGGGGATGTACGTTAGGGCTCATTTGCGCTTGAGCTCTAATATTGGGCTAGAGTAACCTAAGAGCGTCCATGGTCTTACTAGAGCTTCAACTATCACATAACACTGCACGAAGCTATAATGCTTATTGTTTTCTCCTCCCAGAGCATCGGTACCCCAAGAAAAAAAAAGAATGTACAAAAAAATCTGTTATTTCCTTTCCCTCACGTTCTTTCACCTTAATTACTTTTCAATTGATAGGCATGTGTGCATCAACATTCATCGATGCCTAGTTTTTCACTTGAAGTACCCATAGTTGCAATGGGAACATCGATGCTTAAACAAGAATATTCCTACGAGATTCTTTGAACCACCGCTTGATCTAAGGCCAGTCTCAATGCAAAGTTTCATCACACTATTTCCAAGAGTGCCACATCAGATTTGAAGATTTAGTTTGATGTATGAAACGGTCTCTCTCAATGCATAGTTTCATCTCACTATTTTATAGGCAAGTTATACCATTAATTTAATATCCATTTGTTGCATTGAGATTGGTCAAAACGTATTGAGATGAAACTTTATGCTCTCAATGGGAGTTTCAATACAATTTTATACCTATGAAACAGTGCCAACCCATTTGCCCAGTTTTATATTAATTACTATGCCACGTCATCTCTTTTGCTTATGTGGCACCCTATTTAATGCAAATGAAACTCCCAATCGAGACTGGCCTAAGCTCAGTTGTTAGAACAATTTCAACAGTTCCACTAAAATTCATGCATCAAATTTAGGTTTAATGGAACATCAAAAATATTTTCAAAATTTGATGGAACACGTTGGCCTTTTCCTTTTTCTCTCTTATTTGTCACTTACATGTAGATCCCGCCTATCTATCCCTATAGCCTAATGGCAGCAAACATTGGTGAGCCGGGACAACCAAGGTGGGTCAGATCTCGACGGGGTCGATTTTTGGGGAATAAGCTATTTGTTTGTTAGGTGGGGAGCAAACTCCAAATCGAGTTAAGGTCACCGGGACAAATTGATGATGTAGTCAGGTGTACACGATCTCGTTTCATTCATCAACTTAAGCATTCTTAAGTATGTGTTCTCACTTTGAACACTCAGCAGAAACAATTGTCAGAACTTAAGCATGTGTTTTCTGTCGATTAAAGACTTAAAACTGGCGGGCTAACAGGGATGCAATGTCACATTGAGATTCTTAACACGCCAGTCATCACTGCAATGCGATCATTGTCATTCCCAAATGCGATTAGGCAAGTACTAGCACCCAACTATGAAAGATAGTTACATACAGAGAGTTTTTCGGTTTTTCCACACGCACAAAGTAAAAGTAGCAAGCGTCAGTGACCTCTGCCCTGCGCTCGAGCCGCCACCGCGCCGGTCGTTCATTCCCCGTCTTCAGAGCGCTGAGCCGCAGAAGGGGCAGAACCGGAACTGCGGGTCGACGGCGCGGCTGCACGCACCGCACCGCCCGTCCTGCGGCAGGAGCGAGGGCGGCGGCCCCGGCTCAGCCCCAAGGGACCTCGGCGCGAGAAGGCCGCACTCGCGGCAGAGGTAGGCGGGGTCCTTCCCGGGCCACCGCCAGACGGGGACGAAGAAGAGCTTGAGCACCTTCTCCGTCTCCACCAGGTCCGCCGTGCCGCCGCACCGCAGGCACCGCGCCGCCGCCTCCTTGAGCACCCGCCCGGCGCCCTGCTCCACGCCGCCCACGAAGAAGAAGAACATCTCGCCTCCCAGACTCTGCTTACAGTCTCTGTCGGCGATCGGTGCTCAGATGATCTATTTTGCGGGATCTCTCGGTTCGATTGTCTGGATTGGTTCAGGGCAGCTGGGGGTATTGTAATTTGTAGGCTTGATTTGCGTTTGCGCGGATCGGCTGTCAGGAGTTGGGGGAGGAATTCTCGCGAGAGGTCGGATTGGGATCACGAATTCACAAGAGTTCGAGATGCTTCAAGCACCATGCTTGTCTTGCCAGGCAAGATGGTGCTGGACCATGGAATGGGCCGTAGAGTGGGCATATTATCGGCTCCATCTAGTTTGACACTGGTAGCCTATTTTTGTGGTTGTGGTATCCAGCTGGGCTGAGACCTGAGAGCGATGCACGGTGGAATGAACTTCCAGGCCACACGGTAAAATAATCAAAGCCCAGTTTCGGCCCGGCGTCGTTCACGTGTGTGTGGCCAGCGTTTTGCTTTGGGGAAATTCCCTGTTAGACACTAAAAAACTTGTGGTTCCTCATTAACCGTTAAAATTTTGATCTTCCTTATTAACCATTGACGGAATCGTTTTTTTATATGTTAGCTATCTTCATTCATTGCATGGTTAAACTTCGTGATGTTGTTGGGGAAAAGACACATTTGTCCCTCGTAGCAGGACCAAAAGGCAAAGCAGTCATGAGCTTCCAAGAGCAGGCGAAGAAGGAAGGTGCTTGCAGCGACAGCCATCGCCCTGGTTAGCCTACGATGAAGGGACAAAAAGTCACATGAATGTAGGACTCTCTCCGTTCCTAAATGTAGGACTTTCTAGCGTTTAAATAATAAAATAGTCAATGTGTCAAAAGGCTACCATATCTTTTATTTTTATCTTCAGCCACTCATCCATTAACTCTTTTACCAAACTCAAATTTTGTCCTATCTACAAAACGTACTATATTTAGAAAAAGTTTAAACTGCAACCTACATTTAGGGATAGAGGGAGTAGTAGCCAACGTGCAGTGCATGTGTTGTTGCATAGTCAAGCTTGCCCAATGCAATGCAGGATCCTGTCTGACCTCGCTGTCGTAGTGTCGCATCGCTTCGCCTTGCGCTCCATGCACCCAGCTTGCCTTGCCCTGCTGCTTCCACTCGCGGGCAGAGATCACCCCGTCAATCTCCTGCCGGTCACTACTCACCTACACCCGTTCGCCAACCATTTGCGATGTTCGAGTGGTTGTAGAGTTAGGAAACAGATGAGAGCATACGGTTTTCCTTGAAAAGGGCAGACTATTAAAGGGGCAAACATGGATGAAAGCAAACGGAAGCAACAGATGACTACTATGAAATGTAGTTGAAGTTGATAGTTGATAAGGAATTTTGAAAAATTCAGTGGTTGATAAGTAACCATAATATTTTTTATGATTTTTCGAGCAAAACGAAAGTTTTACCCACCTTATATTGCATCGCAGAAGCGATTGATACTGCATTACATGAGAGTGGAAGCCTAGTCCAGTCAAGCCCTGTTATTCGAGAGAAAAAGTAGAAAAAAAAATACAAAATTTACATGAGATAGGACGAGAGATATGTACGCCAAACACGCAGCCCAACTACGTTAGCGCGCTTCCGGTAGCAGTAGCCCCAAAAGTCAAGATCTTGAAGGAGACGACGAAAGTTGGTCGTAGTGTCGATGTCGGAGCAGCTGAAGATCAAGTCAGTACGGCATTTCCATACTCGCGACAGAAGCATGATGGTGATGATGTCAGTCCAGACACCGTAGAGGTGTGGCGACGCGCAGATCAACGTCCAAGGTGAGAGCGCATTTGCCGTCGGGGAGGAGATGATTCGAAGAGCTAGGCAACAAGTTCACATCAGAAGAAGAGGTGTTGGACGCCATTAGACTCTTGAACGCCGGTGGAGACGAGGGATGTAGGAGAAAGTAGTGGTGTCATCCCGGACAAAAGTTTGTTTCGCCTGTTATCAAGTTCCTTACTGGTGGTTAGATGGCACAACACAGCTAGCTCAGAGTTAGCTACTCTAGTAAGTCTAGGCTGAAAAGGAACTCAAGCCCGCTAAGGGCCTTGGCAACGCTCGCGAGGCAGTTTGTAGAGTGGGAAAATAGGGTGGAAATATATACAAAGGAGGCCGACATGAAGCCAGTCGGCAAAATAAAATGAGGTGAAAGACATGCCATGGACATGGACGCGGCTAAGTTCCCGAAAGGTCCGATGGAGGCCGAATATCTTTTTATGGTTGCTAAGGAATTTCTCCTTTTTACTTTACTCAAACACATAACTTAAATTTATCCTGATTGGGCTGTTTATCTGTGCATCAGGGTGACGCTATCAACACAAAAAACTTTAGTGCCAACAATGTGACATGCCGATCGATCCACACTAACCTACAGTGCCCGTTCCTCTCCACCATCCGCAACGAGCCAATGCGACATGCCGGGCGACGGACGGCACCGATGGATGCGCGCCAAAGATCACGGTGAGTTGCTGCGTTGCGATCCGCACCCACACCGCGCTTCCAGCACCGGGCACACGACCGACGGAGACCCCCTTGATTCCTTCCGAGCGAGTAGCCGGACAAGTTCCACGCGCCCGCTCCGGCCGCCGGTGAATGCGCGCGCCGCTGTTGCGTGCACGTCACAGGTCACACTCGACTCGCGTCGTGCACACTAGCAAGCAAGCAGCTGGATACCAGTGCAGCGGCAGCGATCGAGTGGCCCCGAAACGGGACGACATTTTTGTCCCATTTTATCCCCACGAGAATATAAAGACCTTTGAACTGGTGGGGCGCCACCGTGTGTCTGCCTGTCCTTCGGACTCGTACCTGCTGTGATCTCTAATCATCCCCTTGTCTGATAGACTACTTACTAATCATCTCCGTGCCGCCGTCTAGACTAACAATCATCAACGGCGTGTGGGACCGTGATCTGCTTAATCCGTTGGAATCTCTCGTCGTCTCATGGATGGTCCATGCCTCGATCATTAGACGCATGTGATGCGTGGACGACAGGGCTAGATCAGGACGAATAACGTAACACGCATGCCAGCCGGGTGGTGCTGCCTGTGTCATCAGAGAAATTGCGGGGCACAGTGTCAATCAACGACTAAATATGCGTCCGTTTCCATTGGCTCGCCGTCACTGTCTGCTTCACAAATCTGAAAAGGGTGCCATTATTTGGCAGAAGCTCAAGTGGAAGGAACTGTTTGCGTAACCCACCTCCTGTAGGTCGTAGGACAATCCCTTTTCTTCGTGGAGTTCTTGCAGGACTAGCACGACGCTCAATATGCCCAGAAATGTCCGGTAGGATGCTCCATTTAAAAGAGTCAATCAGAGTAATCATCAGAACGCAGTCCTTACTATCTTCAATTTGCCACATGCCGTTTGAACGAGAGAATCTCTCCAGCAGAATCCCGCGCCAGAATGGGCACGGTTGTTGCTTTCTGATCATCATGGACGAGCTAGCTAAGGAACCAAAGCTACGGCACGGCGACGGTAGATGCATGATACGCTATCCTATACAATTGTAAAGTAGTAGCTTCCAGTTGTGTGAGGTCCGTGAGTACACGCCATGTGCTCCGGCACCACGCGCTCGCGGTTCGGCTCGCGAGTCGCAACGCGCGCAAAGCCGACGCAGGCGACGACGAGCGAGGCACATTCCGGTGGCTAAGCTTGTCCCCCAGTAGGGACTAGGGACTAGGCAACCACCGGGTCGGGTCGGTGAGACGTCCAACGCACATGGCCTGTACGGACCGTGCCATATATGCAGGATAAATACCCCGTGCACGACGGTGCTCATGCAGCGAGCGTCGTCTCCCAACACTATAGCTACACAGTCGTCGTCGCGGCGGCAATGGCGGCCGGCGCAGTTACAGGGCTGGCCTTGGTGCTGTTTGCGGTACTGTTGAGCGTGCCTGAAGCCACGTCGTCCGACGCGACGGCGGCGACATACATTGTGCACATGGACAAGTCGGCCATGCCGAGGGCGTTCACCAGCCACCTCCGCTGGTACGAGTCCACGCTCGCCGCCGCCGCCGTTCCGTCCGCCGCCATGCTCTACGTCTACGACCACGCGGCGCACGGGTTCGCCGCGCGGCTGACCGCCGCCGAGCACGCCGTGCTGCGCCGCACGCGCGGGTTCGTCTCGTCCTACCCGGACGACGCGGCGTCCGTGCGCCGCGACACCACGCACACGCCCGAGTTCCTCGGACTCAGCGCCGCCGGCGGGCTCTGGGAAGCCGCGAACTACGGCGACGACGTCATCGTCGGCGTGGTGGACACGGGCGTGTGGCCCGAGAGCGCGAGCTTCCGCGACGACGGGCTCCCGCCCGTGCCCGCGCGGTGGAAGGGGTTCTGCGAGTCCGGCACGGCCTTCGACGGCGCCAAGGCCTGCAACCGGAAGCTCATCGGCGCGCGGAAGTTCAACAAGGGGCTGATCGCCGCCACGAACGTGACCATCGCGATGAACTCCCCGCGCGACACGGAGGGCCACGGCACGCACACGTCGTCCACGGCGGCGGGCTCGCCCGTCCCCGGCGCGAGCTTCTTCGGGTACGCGCCGGGCGCGGCGCGAGGGATGGCCCCGCGCGCCCGGGTGGCCATGTACAAGGCGCTGTGGGACGAGGGGGCCTACACGTCGGACATCCTGGCGGCGATCGACCAGGCCATCGCCGACGGCGTGGACGTCATCTCGCTCTCCCTCGGGCTCGACGGCGCGCCGCTGTACAAGGACCCCGTGGCCATCGGCGCGTTCGCGGCGGTGCAGCGCGGCGTGTTCGTGTCCACCTCCGCGGGGAACGAGGGCCCCGACCTCGGCTTCCTCCACAACGGCACGCCCTGGACGCTCACCGTCGCGTCGGGCACCGCCGACCGCGAGTTCGCCGGCGTCGTCACCCTCGGCGACGGCGGCGCCACCCTCGTCGGCGAGTCGCTGTACCCGGGGACCCCGACGGCCATCGCCGCCACGGGGCTCGTCTTCCTCGGCGCCTGCGACAACGACACGCTGCTCGCCGCGAACCGCGACAAGGTCGTGCTCTGCGACGCCACCGGCGACGCCTCCTCCCTCGACTCCGCCATCTCCGCCGTCCAGGATGCCAAGGTGCGCGCGGGCCTGTTCCTCTCCAACGACTCGTTCCGGGAGCTCGAGGAACACTTCTCCTTCCCGGGCGTCATCCTCAGCCCGCAGGACGGGCCTCTACTCCTCCAATACATACGCAGCACGCGCTCCCCCAAGGCCGCCGTCAAGTTCAAGGTCACCGTGCTGGGCACGAAGCCCGCTCCAATGGTGGCCACCTACTCCTCGCGCGGCCCGTCGAGCAGCTGCCCGACGGTGCTCAAGCCCGACCTGCTCGGGCCGGGCTCGCTCATCCTCGCCTCCTGGGCGGCCAACACCAGCGTGGCCACCGTCGGCTCGACCTCTTTATACAGCAAGTTCAACATCATCTCCGGCACGTCCATGTCGTGCCCGCACGCGTCGGGGGTGGCCGCGCTGCTCCGGGCCGTGCACCCGGACTGGTCGCCGGCCATGGTGCGGTCCGCGATGATGACCACGGCCAGCGCGGTGGACAACACCGGGGCGCAAATCAAGGACATGGGCCGCGAGAACCGGCCCGCGACGCCGCTGGCGATGGGCTCGGGGCACCTCGACCCGGCCCGCGCCACGGACCCCGGCCTCGTGTACGACGCCGGGACCGAGGACTACGTGCGGCTCATGTGCGCCATGAACTTCACCGCGCAGCAGATCAGGACCGTCGCGCAGTCCGAGTCCGCCGCCGTGGACTGCACCGGCGCCTCGCTCGACCTCAACTACCCGTCATTCATCGCCTTCTTCGGCCCCAACGCCGTGGTGGAGAAGACGTTCACCAGGACCGTGACCAACGTGGCCGACGCGCCGGCGAGTTACAGTGCTAAGGTGGCCGGGTTGAGCGGGTTCACGGTCACCGTGGCGCCAGACAGGTTGGTGTTCGGAGCCAAGAACGAGAAGCAGAAGTACACGCTTGTGATCAGGGGGCAGATGAGGAACAAGACCGACGACGTGGTGCACGGGTCGTTGACGTGGGTCGACAACGCCGGCAAGCACACCGTCAGGAGCCCGATCGTGGTGACAACCACCAGCTCAGACCGGTTATAGAAACAACTGATGAATCAAGTATACAAACATATCCATAAATTTGATGCAACCGATGTAACCAAAATAACGACGACTCAAGATTGCAACCAAACTATATAGTTTTCAGAATTGGAAATGTCGAACCCTAGAGAATTACAGTTCAAGTGACCAACTTTGGTGGCTCTGAAAGACGACAGTTCATAACAAGCAAAGTTTCGATTTCCAATTAACTCTTTGAAATGGCTGTCAATTAACAGACATGCTTACCACCCATCACCCATACGAACATATACTCCCTGTAAGCTTGAGATGGAAGTGGGCATCTATTCAATGTGATCTATTCAAACCAGGAATGGTACAGTGAGGCAGTGACGGCAGGTCACAAGTGGATACCCCGATCAGTACCAAAAGGCAGATCACATTGCTATCACAGACGGTTGAAAACGACAGCTGTGGAAGGCAAATAAGACTATTCTACACTACACAGCTGAATTACAGCTGAAAAACTGCCATTACTCCGATCCAGTAGCCATCAGGAACTCCCCTTCGCATACAAGGTCGGCACCAACATAAGCTTTCCCTTCCATCTTTGCAATTCCAAATCGCTTCTGCAACTTGATTAGAGTCATTCTCATAATCAACGTGTCTCCAGGAACTACAGGCTTCCGAAACCTCACTTTATCAATCCCTGCAAAGAAGAAGTTCTCTCGAGATCCACCTACTTCAGGTTGCAACATTACTATACCTCCAACCTGGGCCATTGCCTGCAAATCAAGAGAAAACCTTCTTCTCACAAAAGCAATTTAGAAAGTAGACTACTTAATCTCTGAGCATATGTCGCTTAAGTAATGTCCTCAGACAAAGAACAGAGAACAAAACCAATATATAGCAAACTGTGTATCAGATATTCAACTTTCTATTCCAGTTCAGTTGTATATTGGGGGAAAATTGACTACAGCCTCTAGCTACGGACATCCCGGTTTATTACATGAACTTGTTCATTATTAAAATATTCAATCTACTAAATAAACTCAAAAGGAAACAATGGCCCAACAAAGTCTTATATTACTACAGTTGCATCATTATATTGCGTTTATTATAAACCTGTAGCAGTGTAGCACATGTCAAGCAAGCAAAAACGTGCTTAATTTTCATCAGGTCTATAGCTGCTTTTCAGGGTAGTTGCCCTGTTGTTGTACTTTTGTTATTCCTCCTTCTTAATGAAAGGGCAGCGCTCCTGCCTATTTTTTCAAAAAAAAAACGTGCTTAACAGTGTACAGGAATTTCAATTTTACAAAGGCCAAGAAATGTTGGAATATAACCATTCCTCAGCTTCAAAAAATAATAATAACTTCACTGTACAGCGGAGGAATGAAGTAATCAGTCCTGAGTTAAAAAGTATGGCATTCCAAGACTACAGCAATATAGTTTCAGGGAAATGATGATGAAATGCTTGCATCTCAGTAAACATGAAAACTGGACATAAAAAATGAAAAAAAAAGAATAATATACCTCAACCATCAGCACACCAGGCATTATGGGTCGATCTGGGAAATGCCCTTGGAAGAAGTCGTCATTAATTGACACGTTCTTGATGGCAACAGCATATTCTCCTGGTTTATAATCAATCACTCTATCAACAAGAAGAAACGGGTACCTAGCATGCACATCAACAGAAAAGCATTTAACATACACAGGAAATTGAGCATAAACTATCACACATCTTCACATTACAAATTTGGAACAACTGGATTTTTGTTACATTTTTATGGCATTGTCAACCACTGTGCACAAAATGTGATTAACGAAATTCAAAATAATTAAGCAACTTAAAAGCCTTTGTATGGGAAGGGAAGAAGACTTAGTATGCTCAGAAGCTAAGCCAACGCAAATACTTTAGCATGTGCCGTTGCACATACACGGTCCTGGAGGATTTTCCTCAGAACATTAGCAAACAACACATTTATCCAGGAGGCTAGAAATTAAAGGACTAGCTTATGAACCAAAGTACTATCTTTACAAATTGTTAGAGAAACCATGTGTTTCTCACGACCATGGTGGACTTATATTATCATTTAGATCTCCACCAATATAGATCAAAATACGATGAGGCCACAGTATAACTAGTTAGACAAAAATCCCACAACTACATAAGTCAGCGCCTCGGAGATGGCCCACAGTATATCCAGTAGACAAAAATCCCACACCTACAGAATTTGGGGCCAGAGGCCACAATAACATTTTTATGAAAAGTTAGAAAGAAGTATATGAGTTTTTACAATCATAGTTGATAATCTATATTTTATTCACTATATCAATATGATTCACTTAGACAGTTAGCATCAATCTTAAGAAGAGGCGACAGTATAACTAGGTAGACAGGAATCCCGAGCCTATGGTAATCTCGTTGTTAGTCCATCGTGTATGTTGTGTTCCAATTCCAACTGCAGGGATCCTTGAGTCTACACTTTGTATTGCAGCTCCAGCAAATGTTCAATCGGATTGGACAGTAGGAAACGGCTTTTTTAGATAATGTTAGCAGTAGTTGCAGGATAAGGGGGACATAGTTTTTTTCTCGAACAGAAGTACTGCAGATTAACAGGTATGGCAACAAGCGTTCAGAACCTCAGGTGGATCTTTCCTTCTAAAATTCCACGGTGTTTCTAAATTTCTTCATTATTTCTTCTGATTTCTAGTAAAAGAATGGATTGAGATGGGATCGTTTTCCACAGGGTTCAGTATTGCCACCCAAAATCTCCACCACGGCTGTTTAACATTGATTTGTTCCCCGAAAGGCCAGAGCAAGCTCCAATGTAGGTAAGTGTTCAACTTACTACTAGTACTACTAGGAAGGTTGCAAAACCATAGTTCACATGTTCAGAACGCATCATCATCCATTCTTAGTTAATTACTTGAATAAGTGTAAAATCATTTTGACAAGGTAAAATTTTCTACTGATATATCCTAGAATTCCCACTATGAAGTTCCTTCCACAAAATGTATCGGCAGAGTCAAGTGAAGTACTGCAACTATAGGAGTAACTACTTCTAATATCTTGGTAAATCAATGCTGAAAAACATATTCAAACGCAAATTCAATGAATAAACAAATAAATAAAACTCATAGCAACTCACCTATGCGGCAGGATATCGCGGATCTGGTTGATGTCTATAACAGTGGGGAATGAAGCAAAACCTGGAACGGATATCACATATTGGTATCGTGATTCAAATATATGACTAGTAGACCACTAAAGGCATAACTGCAAGTGAAAGAACGAGTAAAGAGAGAATGAGTCGAGGTTAAGGCACCAACTTTTCTCGATGGGCGTCTCGGCCTCGACTCTGTCTCCGGCGGCGGCGCACCGCGCGATGAGCCGCCTTGCGGGGGAAGAGAGAGCATGCGCACGGCGGTTCAGGGCGGCGAGGCGAACGGGGAGAAACGGAGACGGTGAAAGGGACGTTCGGGTGATGGCGGAGCACGGGGACCTCGCCAGGGCTGTTGATTCCATCGGTGAAGAGAGGGGATGATTGGGAAAACAGTTTGGTTTGAAGAGGAAGAGGGCAGCAAACGCGATACGTACGAGGTGGGAAGATGGTTTACACGGGCTTTGGAATATCAGCCCATTTCGAAGTCGTCTGTCAATAAATATGCCCAGCCCACGCCAGTTTCGCTTTGAGGGATTAAATCTAAATGAAAACTTTTTATTTGAAGTGGCTAAAAAACTTTTTATTTCCCTAAAACATTAAAGTGGCTAAAATAAAAACTTAAGGAAAACTCTACTCCACTCTACTCGGCTACTTATTAGTATCCCGGTCCACCAAGCCAGCTACCACGATCCAACCCGTAGAGAGAGAGAGAGAGAGAGAGAGATGGTCGAGGCACGTGTGTCGGGCGACGCGGCGTTGCCGACCACGGACGGCGGTGAGGACCCCTAGTGTCGTGATAAGAGTTTGGCTTTATCGGGGATTCATCTCCTCTAGACATGGAAGCAAGGGGAGAAGCTGGAGACATTAGCGGCAACGGGGTTGAAGGGTGGCGACAGGTGTGATGAAGAGGATGTCGCTGCCAGCGGGAGGTGAGAGAGGGCGGGGGAGGGGCTGAGGGGCGGACAGTGACGAGGTCGGGTGAGGTGCGAGTCACGAAATCTTAAGTTCACGACTGAATAATCGAAGAAAGTTACACTTTCGGGATAATATTTTAAAAAATAATACTTTTAGACATAAATCCAATAGTAGGTACTACTTATATATCTTTAATAGGTATTTACATGAACTATGCCTACGGTGTACGGTTGTCGGTGTACCGAAAACCGGGGTCCCGTAACCGACTCTAGGCCGGTTTAGGCGGCCCGTCTCGCAACACGCCTCCACGAAAGTACGGCGAGCCCACGTGGCCCAACCGGGGACGGGCGTGCGAAGGAAGCCGTCGCTCGTGGGCGACGCGGCGCGCCCGAAACCCTGTAGTGCCCGCGCGGCGCGGGACTAGGGATGGCAACGGGTACAAACCCACCGGGTTTTAGTGTTCCATACCCATACCCGTCGGAAGTAAACTATACCCATACCCATACCCATATCTCGTGACGAGTTAAAGTTTTATCCCATACGCATACCCGTCGGGTAATCGGGTACCCACGGGTTTTTATACCCGCGATATTTCATACAAATTCTTAATAGATCAATAAATTTTATCAATTTAATAAGAAATTTTGTCTAGCACATACATAACATGAGGTCATATTTTAGTCTAATCCATTTTATGGTGTTAATAGAGCATTAGAGTTACAACAAAAATGATGAATTCATGTTATCAACCATAAATCACACATAAATTTCGGTTTCATAGGTACACGGGTTTGGGTTTATGGTTCCCATACCCATACCCACGTACCCATCGGGTATAAGATTTTACCCATTTATATACCCATAGGTATAATAGATGTCCCATACCCACATCCTAATAGGGTTTTTACCCATCGGGTTTCGGTATCGGGTACTCATTGCCATCCCTACGCGGGACCCACGTAGGTGGGAGGAATATAACTTCCCTCCTTGGTTCCCATGGGCGACACGTGGCACTCCCATAGGGGCAGCCACGGCCCGTCCCGGACCACGGCGTGCGGGGAAACGGCATAACGGACGAGCAATTACGCCTTGCCTCTCCAACAAAGCGACGGGAAGAGGGGGGCATGTACGACGGGTCCCATCGTGCCTCCTCTCACTCTGGACAAGTCGTGCGGCGCCCGTATCGGGCAACGCGCGCCTTCAATTCTCGTATCGACGAAGGAATCGGACCAACAACCGGAAGATTTAGTTAAAAGGCACTCTAGCGCCCCCCTATAAAAGGGGAGCCCGACCATGTAATATATGGACTCTCTCAAACCCTAGAACTCAAGAAGTCATTTGTAATCCTTTGAGCTTAATACACACCGGACAAGCGGAACGTAGGGTATTACACCTTATGACGATCCGAATCTGGATAAAATATTTTTTAAATAAGAAGTAAAGATATTTTTAAATTTAAATATTTACATCCTTAATAAATTATATACATTCATTATTTAAGACAATATTAGTATCTTTAAGAGCCTTTTAGTATCTCTTAAGATTCTAAAGTTTTGAGGCCACTAACGATCTTTAGCACTAAACTTTAGTGCACTGTTCGAAAGCTAGCCACGAAAGTTTAGTGGCTAAAGGGCGTTGTGCCTTTTAGTGGGGGTATCCGAACACCCCCGCAGCCAGTCCTTACCCTCCACTTGATCCGTTATTTGGCTTTCTTCTTTTCCCGGAACTGATCCCACGAATTAAGCACAGGTACAACGACCAGTCAGACAGTTAGGAGAGATCAGAAGCAACAGCAAATAGCTGTCAGTTTAGGCCACTTGGAAAGTATGCCCTACTCATGATATGGTGCGATGTGATATGTGCTTGAGAACTTGGCCGGTCGGCCCCAAGCCCCCAATTGTCCGAAGACTGGATCTCTCCATCGCACTAGCAGCCTCTTTCAGAATCAGAGGTCTCTGTGTGGCAGGGGAGGGCAGTGTTTGATGCAGCCAATGCTTTTCCGTACATAGCGGATCGCAATACATGGATCGATCCGGCGATCAGCACGTAGTCCAGCGAAGGGTAGAAAGGTGTTTCCTGTCGATCAGAATTGGCCAATTTCCATCACTCGTGGGCTTGGACCAAACGTGGAAATGGGTTGCCTTGCCTCTGCCCAACTTGACAACTTGATCATGGCGCCTGATTCCGAAATCCTGAACCATGAGATCCGATCCGACAATGAGTTTTCGCCTGCTCTCATCGGATCCATTCGTCACCATCCAAAATGCAGTCTCGTGTTCCTCCAAAAAATGCAGAACAAATATTCTGTTAAAATAAATACTACTAGCTGATTCACGGTACCAGCATGGAGACCGGGTGCAGAGCTGCACATAGAAAATCACATAAATGAACATCAGCTCTGAGATAAGAACAGTTCACTATACACACAGTGGCAAAACTACGTCAACAACAGCAGAGTTCCAGACCTAGGATGTCAACCAACCACGCTTCCAACAAAAAGGTTATATCATCAACAAGGTAAGCAGAGAACCAGATCAAACGGCACCGACGAAACAGAGCCCGCAGGCAAAACCGCTAGCTACATGTCCTGGACCAGTCTTGAGGGCGTGCTGGCAGTGGTCGAGTTGCCCCCGTAGCAGCTGCTGTCGCATGATCCCGCCACCGGCTTCCCCGGCGTTCGTCCCTTCTCCAGGGGGCTGACGTTGCCCGGCCGAAGAGTTCGTCGATCCTGCAGCGAAATGTGTGAGAAAACTGAGATTAAAAGAAAGGAAAGAAACAACGGCAGGCAGGCAGATGCTCAGAGATGCTGAAATTTAAAACAGGTCTCTGAAAGTAGTACTAGATAAGAATAGAAACACGAAAAAGCATCTACGGTTCTGTCAGCATGACGCATCTCTGCATCCGGGGACAAAACTCATCAAAATGAGTACCAATAAAACATGCCGACACGAGGATTCCGAGTTTTTTAGTATTAAACGTTTATTCAAAATGGCAGATTCACTAACATCCCAACGGGTAGTTCAGACAGATTCAGGACAGTATTTAACGCCGGGTCTCGGGTCAGACATTGAGCTAGTAATCAGAGCCAGCAGTGTGCTATTTTAATCCTGATCCGCCAGCTGCCTATGTTTCTTAAAAACCCAGATGCAGAGGGATCGCCGTTTTAATATTGACAACGGTGCATACTAGAGGTTCAGCGGCGGGCACCACAACTTTTTTATGATGGTTCCCGGCAACGGCGCTGATTTCACCATATGTAACTTGGGATCGAGTTCAGTATGGGTATAGTATGTTCTTGAGAGCAAATGAGCAGCATGATTGACTTCGTAATAATAAGGACGGGGTTAAAAGAAGAAGCAACATGGCTCACCTCTCGATACGGGAAATCATCGACCTCCAGCATATGGATTACATGTCCCATCTTTGGCCGTTTCTGCGAATCGGGATCCACGCACCTCAGTGCGACGAGCAGAAGCCTTCTTCAGCGCCTTTGACGAAGGCTTTTCCGGCAATTTTGGGTCCAGAATTGCTTCGTAGTCCCTGTTGGACACCATGTTCTTGAGCCATTCTACAAGGTTAACCTGAAAGACAGCAACATGAGGCAGGTAAGCTTTTCAAGCCAAGTTTTGTGGCACACACAGAAGAGTGACTTCATAAGACCGGCAGCATTGCTAACCTCTCCGGGAGGTCTGGCATAGTCAACCGGGCTTCGACCGGAGATGATCTCCATTATAAGGATCCCGAAACTGTACACGTCGCTCCTCTCGTTCAGCATGCCGGTGCTCGCGTACTCTGGTGCCACATAACTGCCGAAACAGAGGGAATTTCAGAATTCAGATCACATATATGTTTCAGTTTGAGCATGCAGATCAGATAATTGGGTGTTGTAAAGCCAACTCACCCAAATGTACCCATCACTCTGGTGGTGACAAAGTTGCTATCGGATCCGAGGAGCTTGGCGAGGCCGAAATCCGATACCTTGGGGTTCCACCTCCTGTCCAGCAGAATGTTGCTGGACTTGATGTCCCTGTGCACCACCTTGGGCTCCAGCCCCTCGTGCAAGTACGTGATCCTGATTTTTTCCCGAAATTCAGTTCATGAACAAATCCCAAATTATACATGAGTGCAATAAAGTAAAAACAATGGAAATTGAGGCGGCACCCTTTGGCTGTCCCGAGCACGATGTTCATCCGGATGTCCCAGGTGAGCGGGCTGACAAGGCCAACATCGCCGTGAAGCCACTGCTCCAGGTTGCCATTATCGACGTACTCATAGACAAGTATCCTGAAATCACAAGCAACAATCGGTAGGTACGACGTACACCAAATACGTACTATGTTACTAGTAGTACGTATCACAACAAGCAATGCGATAATAACTGCGATGCGAAATGCAAGGTGCCATCAATGAGGCAGGGAGGGCTGTGCTTCTGTACCGGTGAGCTCCCTCGGCGCAGTATCCCAGCAGGCGGACCAGGTTCTTGTGGCGGACGCGGCCGATCGCCTCCACCTCCACCTTGAACTCCCTCTCGGCTTGGCCCCTGCGCCGACGAGCAGATGAGTCAACGTCAAAGAATTCTTTCCTTCGGCTGCTTGCGATGAAGAACACATGGAACTTGTTGAAAAAAAGGTGACCCAAGTTTGTGCACCTGTTGTTCATGAGGTTCTTGACGGCGACCTGGTAGCCGTCGGCGAAGACGCCGCGGTACACGATGCCGTAGCCGCCCTCGCCGACGACGTGCTCGGGCGCGAACGCGGCGGTGGCCTCCTCCAGCTCGCGCAGCGTGTACCAGTGGCCCCACCCGAGGTGCGACACCTCGGGGCCCACGGCCGCGGCCGCGTCGGCGCCGCCGCTCTCCCCGCCGTCGGCGACCATGCGGCGGCCCTTACCGGCCTCGATGTACACGCGCTGCGACCCGTGCGCGACGGACTCGCCGCCGTCGCCGCCGTCGTGCTGCTGCTGGGCGCCGTTGGTGTCCTTGAGGAAGGCGTGGGCGCCCATCTCGAGGTAGTGGCGGAGCGAGCCCACGTGGACGGCCACCTCCTGGATCTCCTTGGACACGGGCGGGATGGTGGCGGCCGCCGGGGACAGCGGCGCCGCCGGCGCGTGCGGGACGCCCTTCCGCGGGCGCCGGCGCCGCGCCGCCGCGAGGTGGAGGGAGATGAGCGCGAGGAGGAGCAGGAAGGCGAGCCCGACGGCCAGGCCCACGAGCACCCACAGGCGCAGGCCAAGCACGGCCGTCCTCCGCGACAGCTCGTCGCGCAGCAGCGGCGGGGGCGGCGGCGACATTGCCGGCCGGCCGACGACTGCGGCCTGCTGGACGTTCCCGCACACTTGGCGCTGCTCTGCTCACCCACGAGCTAGCTCTACAGCTGCACGGTCACCGGCCGGTCGCCAAGTGGTGCCGATAGCGAGAGGAGCGAGCGAGGAGTGAGGAGTGAGGTAGGAGGTAGCGAGAGCAGGAGACGACACGCGAGCTCGTAGTCGTAGCTTGGGTGGTTTCTGCGGGCCCGGGGCAGGGCGCTGAGCACGGAAGGTTGTCCGTTTCTGTGCGCGCGGGCCCACCGGCAGTGCGGAAGCCGGGGTTAAACTAGCATGGCATAATTAGTCTGCAAGTCAGAGCCGAGAGGATCTGGGATCGTTTTAACTTTTAAGCTGGGATTAAACTGGCCGCGATGCGGTTGGAACGTGCAGGCGCAGAAGCTGAACGTTTGGTGCGGTGAGGTCGTCGTGCCCATCGCCCTATCCAACTTCATCCCAGCCGTCGACGATGATCCATCCACCCAGGTTGGTCCAAAAGCGTTTGCAAAGGAATCTCCGCTGCCGACCTGCCCTGTGCCTGAGCGCGGTCGGTGTGCCCCTGCCTGCCTATCCTACGCCTAGCCAGGAACAGCTTTTTCGTTTCATGGAAAACAAACTTTTTAGCTTCACACCCGGACAAAATGTCCGGTAGATTCGCTGAAAGTTCTACCGCGACGACAGAGAAAGGTCAACAGTTCTCGCCTTTTCTGGCCACGACACAGCTGAACTCGTGGCACTATTCGAGATCGCTCAGGTAGCAAAACGCACAGTTTCACGGGGAATTGCATGTGGTTTGCCCGCTTTAACCAGCTTTGGCGTGTTGCATAAATAGTGTCGCGTCGGATTACCCGGCCGATGAAGGGGACCGGTCGATGGCGTCCCCGTTGGCATATTTATACGCTTACTCCTACGGTCCCTCCTCACGCAAGTCGCAGGGTAACCAACAAGCTATACGATCCGTCGCGAAGCACCCTCCTGCTTGGCTTGGCTCTACACGTTAGTTACGCCAACGGTTCCGAAACCCGTTGGCGATACGCTCGCTGCGGCGCACCGTGCCTGGTAGTGCCTCCGCCGCCACGGAACGGAAACACAGCCTGGTGGCTGGTGCGCCTGGTCGTGGCTGCCCTCTGTCCCGGCTCTCTGCATACGCACTTTATTTTTGACCGAAGTCAGCAATTTATTTTTCCGCAAACACCAATGACTTGATGACGTGATCCGACCTGGCTAATTAAGAGACAGAGATTTCTTGAAAAAAAGAATTTAACAGTCAGAAAAGAGGAGGATGCAGGTGCAGGAACGTACGCGCGTCCCCTTGCCCTTTTTGCTCGCATGAGTCGGAACGAGTGACGCCGTTCCACCGCGCGCGGTGACCCTGCTTTCCGGCGCTTGTCGACACACGAGAGCCGCAGCGCTCGATGACCCCCTGAGATCATCGATTGATGAGGCAATGGATGTGGCGTCCGTGCCAAGATTCCGGCGAGACAGTGCCCGCGTGTCGGTAATGAGTAGAAGCAGCGTCAACCGAGGACGGGCAATCAGTTGCCCTACCCCTGTTCTACGAACGTAGTAGAGCGAGATGGAGCCCCAGTAATTACAGCTGAGCATCGGATCACGCTGGGCTAATCGTACCACCACTCTGGCCCATGCGTGCAGTAATTCGGTATTACCTCCGTTTCAAAATGTAAGCATTTGTTGACTTTCTGAAATTGTTTTTGATCGTTCGTCTTATTCAAAAAATTATGAAAATAATAATATTTTTTGGTATTTTGATTTATTGTTAGATATATTTTAAATGCAATGTATTTGTTTTTATATTTTAATAAAAATATTGAATAAGACAAGTGGTCAAACGCAATCTGAAAAGTCAACAAATACTTATATTTTGGAACGGAGGAAGTACAGTTCAGTATCGATTGGTTCCTCGGGAGAGCAGGTTTTCAGTTCCACGGACATTATTGCTCCGAGGCCTGCAGGCGAACGAACTCGCTCAGATATCCGCACGCCGCTACCATTTCGGGAACGAAATAACTTGGCACGGTCCTCTCGAGCAGTACTGTGTGGCACGCAGGGCAGTGCTAGTGCTAACAGCGTCCTTGTGGAGGCATTAACCCCGTGCTGCAGATCATCCCTGCGCTCTGCGCGGGTTTATGAGCCGTCGAGGACGACACGGCCTAGCTAGTACCGCCCGTCCTCCTCCCGATCGGCCGCGCGCAGCCCCGGCACGATCCGCCGTCCGAAACGGGACGGGATAATGCGCACTTGATTACACCAGCGTCGTTACGGATGGAGGGATTAGATCGCGCTGCCTTACTGTGATGCAGATCTAATAAGCGGAGGACAGTGCCTGTCCTTGGGATAAGCAGTTACTACTACTGTGAGCGGACCTCCTTCACACAACGGGAGAGCCTCGTGCACGTCAGGGCCGGGGCCAAAACTGGGGAGCTGGCATGACAGCGAGCTGCTGCAGGCCTCGCTCTCCTCCGCGCGATCCCTTGAGGACAGCATCTCTGAGGAGCTGCAGGTAAACAGGATTGCCTGTTTATCAAAAAAAAAATGGTGTGCCTGTGGAATGCGCCGTGCGCTGTCAGCCGGAACACGGAGGCCACGGGCATTGCTCCATGCCCGGATCTCCATCCACTCCATTCGATCTGCTGCCGCATGCGAACCGACGGTGGACGGACAGCGGCAGGCAACCTCCCTCCGACGAGAATTCATTTCACTGCCCAGAGCAGACGCAAGTACTCCCTCCGTTCCAAAATGTAAGCATTTATCGACTTTTTATAATCGAGTTTGACCGTTTGTCTTATTTAAAAAATTTACAAGAATATTGATTATTTTGTTATATTTTGATTTATTGTTAGATATATTTTAAATATGATGTATTGTTTTTATTTTTTCACAAATTTTTTAAATAAGACAAGTCGGTCAAATAGAATTCTGAAAAGTCAACAAACGCTACATTTTGAACTGAGGTAATACAACACCTCGGAAGATCCGGGAACAGGCTTGCTTTGCATCAAAGGCAGTAACCACCTCCTCAGGAATCGAATCAGCAAAGACAGTCCCTTACTTCCTCCAGAGCGTTTACTCGATCTAGTACTAATTACCCGCGGCAGGGCAGTACGTACACCGTGCCAAGTGACCCGCGGAGGATCGTCGGATCGAAAGAAGCTTCTTTGCTGCCATCTCGTGTAACTGCCCACTTGCGCCGCATGAGCCCGTGGAGTTATGGGGCTGCCCCCTGAGCCTCCCTCCCGCCGGGTAGGTAGGTGAACGGCGATGCGACGAACGCGGAGGACCAGGCCCGGCCCTGTGCGCGCCTGGCGCGGTCGCGACCCGTGCTCAGCTTCTTGCGCGAAAATTATGGGGAGAGGCCGACGCTTCCGGTGCCGGTCGCTGTCGCTCGCACCGGCCTCACTTGCTGCCTTCTGTCCCTGCTCGTTCCTTCGTGGCCAAGTGTTGTTGGCACGCTGGGAGCCTTCAATCTACAACTACAAGAGGCGTACAGTATCCTAGGGTTGGCATAGATTAACATTTGTGCTTGTCTCATGGACTAGTAGTACTAGTAGATAATTACTGGAGGGCATTAACAGGGACCGGTGCAGAGTAGTACTAATCCTCTGCACCGGTGCCCTGCGGTCGAACAGGCGACAGGATCGAAGCGGTCCGGGGCGCGGCCACCAAGCCAACAACACCCATTGGTGAGGCGGTGTTGACCACCGTGCTCCGCGCTAATCGTCGTCGTCGCCATAATTTGGCCATGATCATGCGCGTTGGCGGGGGCGCTGTCTGCGGAGAGCAGCGGCACGAGGCCGTGGCCCTCTCTTGTCCCGCGTGCGCTACAATGTCCTTTCCCTCATCAGGAACAGCGTTGTTGCATTGTATTTCCGGGGTCAAACAGAGAAGGGGACGCCCAACTGATAAGACGCGGACCGTGGTGGCTTGGCCGTGGGAACGGCCTACTCCGGAAATGGATTCGTGCTACGCCATCGCGACGCCTTCAATTATTAGCAAGAGTAATGTGAGGTGTGCAAGTATAACGACTTCTTCTTTTCTTATTTATCCTTTGACCTTCTTTCTGCTGTGGCTGCGGCTGTTATAGGCAGCAAGTACAGTAAGAAGACAATGTATCCTATGAGAATCGGTTTTATTGGATCAAGAATATGTGGTTCAGATTGTAGTTCTCATAATTCTCATACGAACCTGATTCTAAGCACGCACACAAACAACCGTAGCCGCAGCTAAACGATCAGCCCAAAGAAATAAGACGAGCTACTATTTTTTTAGACAAGACGAGCTACTGTTACAACGTACATTGCTGCACTGATTAATGCAAACTGACCCGTTTTTAGCGGATTCCGTGAGTTGGGCCGATATTGGAAGTAAAAAGAGCACTGGAGCGATATTAGTCCAGCCCAATAATGGCCCGACTGTATTGGGCTGCCTTCTGTGTGTTGTCTGCTGACGGTCACTTTCAATTCCTTTGTAGGTTTGTAGGAGTATTTGACACGGAAAATAATTCTATTACTCCACAGTACCAAATCACGATAACTTTCCCAAGAGATAAAAGAAAGAGACCATCTATTTAGAAATCTGTTGAATGTCGTAATTGACAAGTGGACACCATCGTCTTCTTCGTGCCTTATTCTCCTAGGTCGTAATTTTTCGGTCACTCGCCTCATGGCCGCGGCTCCGACGGAGCGTGGCATCGTCTCGCTCTCGCCACACCGCCATTCCGACACCCACCACCTCACCGAAATGCTACCGCTATCTCACCAAACTTCTATAGCCGTCAGAATAGTGTTCGTTAGAGCCGTTGTCGTCCTCACAACCCAGAGCTCTAACTCCGTTACCAATAACCACCAATTGAGGACGTTGTGCCGCACCACCCACACCCTCTCGCGCTACATCACTCATCCTCGTTGCAGATGAACCTTGTCGACCAGCGATGCGATAACGACATTGCTGCCACCCCGCACGACCTTGCGCTCTCCCAACCTCCCTCGTTGTTCTTGTTTCAAAGAAGACAACATATTTTAAAATCTAAAAAAAAATGATAGCTTTCCCTTCTGAAAAAAATTGACAACTAAGTTCAGAATACAAAATAGAAGGAAATCTTCGAACCAAAAGAATTGTTTTCAAGCTATTCGATTTTCGTGGAATGTATATGTGAGCTCGATTAATAACTTTTTTATTTCTATTTAATGATAGACAGTTATTGCATTATATGCGAATAAAAATGACATTGGAACCAGATCCACTAGCGAGCACGAAGTCTTTTCAATTTCAAAAACTGGTATAGCCGTTCTTCCTCGCCTCCTCAGGTCCTGACCTAGGGGCTAGGGGCATCCAAACTGAATACTACTACGGCAGTAGTGCGCTCGGTCAGCTGCCAGCGGATCTGTAAATCGGTGGCTCGCGACCCGAGTAGTCTGGGCCAGCGAGGAGCTCGCCGAAAGCCGGAGAGGGGCGGACTGAGCAATCGCGGAGGGGTTGGGCTCTGGGCGCCGCACTGCCGCTTGGCCGGTGCGTCTTGCAGCATTGTTTCCGGCGGCTGCTTGGCCGGCGGAAGCGGCAGCAGCTGATGGCACGACGCCGGGGCCGTGTCCGAGATAGCATGTGGGCGGGGCGGTCCGGCGCAGTGGTGAGCTAGCGGTTTCCCCCTTTTCTGTTTATACATGTTCCCATATCAGATCCCCTTCATTTTTTTTTTGAATTCCTCTGATAAATCGAGCAATCATCAGCATGAATGATCATTTTGTGAAAGATATTGTTCGTTCGTTTGTTTTGTTCTTGGTAGCAGTTGTTTTATGGCCGCTATACCTAACATTTAGCTGTGGATCCACCCTTGGGACCAGGAACAGGGAACCCCGGTCGCCCGTGGCACGCCATGGAAGGGGCGGCTGCGTTCTCATCACGAAACACCTCAAAGTGCGCCCGCGCAGAGGCTCCATTCCCGGGCCATGAACCATAAGAAGACAGAGGATGTCCAAACACCCAAGAGTCAAGCCGCACGACAGAACAAGGGAAGAGGTTGCAATGCTGGAGCTCCTCGACGTCAATCGCTGCAGCTCACTGGCAGTGATCCAGAGCACCCGATCGTTGTCGATGAAGTAAGCGAGGTAAGAGCTGTTCTTTCTTGATTTCAGTGTTTTTTTTTCTGTCACCACCATCCATTTCATGTCTGTTCAACCCTAATACTTTCATGTTCGTTAATTGGAAGGATTGAGTCAATTCACAACTGATCCACAGCTTATGAAAGATAGCGTTGTAATTTGCACTCAATCTTGCAGGAATGTAAGGACAGGGATAGTCAATTCACAATCAAACCTCTCCGCAGGTCCCCGCGGTTACAACCTGAGAATAAGAATTTGGATGAGCAGGTACTGCTACCAGATCCCAGGGAAATTCCTCAGAACAGAAAGACTGAAAATGCTCTTAGAAAAGATGAAAGTCAAAAGAGTCTCAAAAGGAATAAGAGAAATTCGGAAATTAAAAGACAGAAAGAGCTTCAGGAACACAGTCACAGTCTTGATGATATTCCTCCACGGAACAAGATTGCAGATGTATCTCACAAAAAGAGTGGAAAGCAAGAGGTGAAGCCCAGTGATTGTGAGGTGCTGACAGGAAAGAGGAAGAGAGGCACCAGAGAGAAGTCATTGAAGAGTCAAAGATGTCAGGATCTCAAATCATTGCCTCCAGATTGCCAAGAAATTGTGCGTAATAAGGAATCCAAAAAATCCATTGGTAAAGAGATAGAAAATGTTCCTCCTATTATAAGGAATCCTAAAATTGGTGATAAAAGATTGATAAATAATGACGAAAACAACATAATGGCAAGTGATGACTGGACAGAAGAGCAGGACATGGCATTGCGCAATGCTTACTTCAGTGCTCGACCATCTCCACATTTCTGGAAGAGAGTGTCAAAAATGGTATATCCATCTACAGACATCATTTACATTAGTGATTTGGTCATTTCTTCATGATTTAAACTGCTACTACATAATACTAACATATTGGTAAAGCTTTCTTACATAAATACTACCTCCATACGCACAATCATGACATCAAGACAAAGATGTTAGTTTAGAACTGAACTAACTTTCTTGGTCTAATGTCATGATTATGGATAAATAGGGGTTAAATGAGAATGCTTCCAATAGGTATTGTGGCCAAAACCATCTTTATAGGCCAAAACCATTTTTGTATTTCTCAGAAATGGACTTTGCGTCTATAGACTGTTCATTGTGTTGTTGCTTGCAATATTTAGCTTGTGTTCTTCAACATACACAAAAACCAGTTATTTGATATTTTATTAGGAAGGCAAGATATTTTCATAATTGTTCTATCTACAATTTTTCAAGATGTGACACCATTAGGCAATAGTGAGCTCCTCAATTATTTTAAGTTGTGCAGTTAAGCCCGTAAAGTCTATGCCCTCCGTTCTCTTGTTGTTGTTATTAGGACAATAACTCTAGCTAATTTTTGAACTAGAATTCTAGTCCTTCGACAACAATTTTAAAATGGAGTGACTTAAATAAAACAATTGAGCTATATTTATAGTTTGTGTTCAAGTCTTCCATGTCGGACTTATTGATTTGAGCCACTTTACTATTTTAGTATGTTTAAAATCAACCCTATCTACTATCAATATTTAACCCTTCAACCCAATCAAATGTATGATGTAGGTGTTATTTGAGCAAACAAGGATTTCAGCTGAAATTAATTAAATATTTTCTGAACTTGTTCATGTTCTATGTAGAAAAGTTTAAATGAACAACCAAATTTATTTATTCATTTTTTGTTCAGCCACTCCAATGTATCATTTTAGCAGAAATTTTTTCCCTAAACACCTTTAAAACTTATTTTAAATAGGAGAATTGCATGCCCCTACTTTGTACCTCAATTACGAATTCACCCTCATTTCGTTCAACTTTGCAATATTGCCCCTGTTTTGACCAAGTCATTGCACCATTGCCCCTTCTTTGATGGCAAAATTGTAATATGGTAACAACTTGGAAGAAAACAAAGGTAGTGGTGCAAAGTTAAAGAATTGTCATAGTTGACACCCCAAACAAGGGTAACCATGCAATTGCCCTTGTAAGCAAAGGACATGATAAGAAAAATGCAAATAATACGACACTAAAACAAAAGAAAATGTCTGTAGTTAGGGCTTAAATCAACATTTAATATAGATTTTTTTTGCTGCCGAGGGATTAAAATAATTTGAATATTCTCGTATGCCAACTTTGTCTTCCTTTTTGTCCTTAACTGAAATATTGAAGTGCTAGGAACTATATTTTATTCAATATACTTCTTTTCATAGATGTGAAGTTCTGGTATTATCATTTATTAGTTCATTGATTTGTGACACAATCTTTTTCAGGTTCCAGGGAGATCTGCTGAAGAGTGCTTCAATAGAATTCATGCTGACCTCACAACACCCACTCCAATTGCCGCACGTCCCAGAACAAGTAAAGCATTTTCCCCTCTTGGAAAATTCACTTTATCTGATGCAAAACTTCCAAATATCCTGGAAACTACAATTGGAAGGAAAAGAAGTACAAAGCGAAAGAGCTTAGTAGCACAGAAGACAGTTAGACATTTATTGCGGAAGAATTGCCTCAGTGACCAAGCTCAAGAGGCTGATCACTTCTCCATATTTGAAACCTCACCAAGTGCTATACAATTGAACATCTCTCTGGATGATTCTCCTGGGACTCCAGATAGTTATTTGAGCTTAGGTTCTTTAAACAAGTCCAGTGGCAGCTCTAATGCACGAAAGAAGCCCCTTTCAAGGTTGAGAACTAAGCAATCTGAACCAAGCCCACCAGTTCTGAAGCCTGTAAAGAATGTTATCTTGCATGAGAGGTACATAAACCAGTTGTCCCGACGAGAAGCTGCAAAAAGGCCTCGCAAACGGACTCCAGGCTCTAAAGCTGCTGATGTCGAGAAATTTATTTCTCAGAAGCAAGCTAATGGGATGAAGGCTGCAAAAAATGCTCTTATCTCAGAAGCAACCGATTTTATAGGCCGTTTCAAGAAGTTGCAAGCTAATTCCCATGCACACGTTGTCGAGAATAGCGAGGATGATGAGAATGATTCTATTTATTGTGATGCTAGTGATGATAAAGAATAAGGAGGTGCTTACAGTTTTCAAGCCTTCTATTGTAACCTTCAGTACTAAAGCAGCCTGATAAGCAGTTGGATTGACCGATGTTAATCATCAATGCTTTCCTAGTCACCAAGAGCTATAACATGTAATTTGCTTCAGCCTGACTTATGAAAATCGAAATAATTAGAAATACAACACCCCTGGTTCTCTTGCGTTTTTGTAATCAGAAAGCCTCACTAACTTTTGGTCAATTTATGTGAATTTTGCACCATGTTATGTTAGAACAATGTGAGTTACTAGTAACTTCACTTTTTTTCATGACCTCATGAACCAGGTTAAGATATGTAGATCTCAAGCACAGATGAACCAATGCTTTTGAGTTATGCACAACATTTCCTGTTTTGAGCTTACAATGTGACATATTGCATGCATGGTACCATTGCCGATTTTTGTGATTGATACCTGAGGAGACATTCAGCACTGATCCAGGAAATGTTGATATGTTTGGGAAGGTGGGCTAAGTATTGCTTTGCTGCATTGGCCTATGGTGTTATGGTGATCCACTGTATTCATTATCTATCTCATTAACCAATGAAAATGTCTTCTTTCACTTGTAAGAGAACTGGCAAACTACCCATTCTTGTTTTTCTATGGTGTTGTTTAGCAGCTAGGATCCAATGAAGCAAAATATTACCTGGCTTTCCACTAATATTGAAGTATGAGCTCATAATAACAAATCCATGTACAGATGGTTCAAAGCCTGCTAAGGTAGGGAGTAGACATTGTATAGCATGATCTATATAGATAGGTATGTGTAAAGTACTTAACAAATCCCCACAACTTATTTTCAGAAGTTGATTCAGTGTCCAAATTGCAATTTAATGTATGTGTGTCAACTGGTGCTTCAGCATCAGAACATAAGGAGTGTGCATCACCAGTTTTGTACAACTAAGTATAGCTCACAAAGTATTTATGTCCTGAGTAAATGAACTTGTCACCTGTGGAAAAGAACCATCTCCAGTAGTTGTATTCCAGACTTCCAGTATATTTTTATAAAAGAAACTTCCTATAGACCTATATGCTTCAGGTACTGCATGATATTGTTGCAATTGGAAACATGTCCTTTTTTTTGTTAATCAATTTGTTTTGGGGTAGATGACCAGTAAGCTTGTTATCATTGATTAACCACGAAATATATTCCATTGGTAGCCTCCATCACAACTTTCGTTTCACTGTCTATACTACACTAGTGCAAAGGTACATTGTTTCCCTGATTCAGGTGAGGAATATATAAGACATTCCAAATTAATCTCCTTATAGACTATGGCAATTTACGAGTTATTATTATAGTTGGGAGCTTGGGAGTGCCCTTTGTAGTCAACTACTGATGGAAGTTTGACAGTTGATCTTTGAGACCTTGCTTAGTGGTGCAGATGAAAAGGAGGTATGTCGAAATAGGGAATCATAGTGCTTAATGAAGACTCAAGATATTTATCCTTGCCTTTTCTTCATTGTATTTGTTACTGTTCCTTTTCTCTTTTTGCAATACTACCATGATAATTATCAGCTGACATTCAGGATTGGAAATCACCTTATATTTAGGCCTGTTAAGGTTGTTTAGTTTGAAATGGATTTTTTTGGCTAAAACAGCAGGAGATGCTCCTACTTGAAATATTATTGGAAAAAAGGATATACATAAGTTGGTGCATTTAAGCTAATAAAACCAGAAAACGCTGAAGAACCTAAAGCAACTAGCTCATAATGGATGTGAAATTTGGTTAATCTAAGCCGATATTCAATCTTTTAGAGGCTAAGACCCTAGGCAGCTGAAGATGAACTTCATCAACAAAACCCCTTTTTTCATTCCATAAGAAATGAGGTTTTGGTGTTTTTGTAGAGGTGCCATTTCTGTAGTGTTCTTCTATAATACAAGAAGTAGCCGTAAATTGTCATGAGCCTAGGTTGGTAGAGATCGAATTATGTGCTTTCCATAACTCTGCTCTTATTACTACCAGAACTAACTTAACTCTAGAATGTCATTGGTGGTTAACAGGTTCCTGAAGGGCCTTGCTTCACAACTGACTTTTCTGGTACTCTGTTTATTAGGTTCCTTGAAGCTTGAAAGAGTAGAGCAAAATGGTTTCGCTAAATGCTCTGCTGTTATTTCTCTCTGCAGGTATTTTAAGAAATTACTCCTTCCTTTTCGTAGTTGCACAGTTGCATACCTGTTTCTGCTTTCAAATAATAGTTCAGAAAAGTCTATCTATAGTACTGTTATTTTTTTCTCTACACTATCTATTCCCTCGTGGAATTTGAAGATTCACAAACTGACAAAAACAATAAGGCCTTTGAGGTTTCGTATGAGCTCAAAGCATAAGGTACCTAGCGTTGTACAACTCATTTTCCGTGAAGCTGTAAGAGGTTGACAATACTGAGAAGCCGAAAAGGGATCTCAAAATTTGGATGATTGACATGGACTATTAACTATAGGCGTCATAGCATGTTTCTCTTTGTATATGCTTTTAGTTTTTGCTTACTCGGATGAAGCAAATTCACATGTTTTCTGTACTCCTACAATTGACTTATACTATACTTACAAAGTACAAAGGAATTAGTTCGGTGTGGCTCAGCAACTTCGCTTAGAGAACGAGGTGTTCTAGGTGACCTGCTGTGCTTGTGCCGTATATGTTCAGTGTGTCGGTGTATGTTGTGCAGGCTGCCTCCTGTTACCTTGTGATGTTGCACTTGACTAGGGTCTTTTGTCCCATTGTAAAAAATACTGTGCTATGGCTTGATATTTAGTTGGACTGATAGACGTGGATTTCCATGGAGATAGATTCTGCAGCACTGCAGGCTAACTTTAGCATCAACAGTGACATACACAAGATAGATGTGCATTTTGGTGGGTTCAGTCTGATGGGATTGCAGCTTTTAATTTTGATGGCTATTACTTCAGCTCCTAGCGGTTTTAGTCTGATGGTTTGTAGCTTTTCATGGGTCAATCAAACACTATAAAATGGACCAGATTCCGTATGAAGTAGTCCATTATCTCGAGGAAGTTGAATCCACTTATGAGGAATGAAAAAAAGAAGCGGATGAAAAAACCACTCATTCAGCACTAGCCTATTGGTAGAGGGACTTGGAGCTGGAATCGCTAATATTTTAAACAAAAGCTTATTGCAATAAAACTCCAGAGTATTTGATTTGGCTTTGAGCCTATTAAAAACTTACATTTCACCGTAAGAACTGAGTAATGAGTGATTAAAGCCAAGTCTTTTACATATTATTGCACTCTGTCCCAATGCCGATGTCCTGTTATTCTAAATTATTGCAATCCCTCTGTAAATTTGTTGGCTGTCAATCCGTGTATGCACATCGTACTATGCACCAGACACCTGTCATATGATTGACAAGGGTACATGTGTTCTCTGATTCCCATATGCACTACATGATGTTTATATTTTTCAATATACAGGTAGTGATGATCTGAAAGATGGAACAGAGAAGGAAAAAAAGTGACACAAAGGAGTTTGTTCCAAAGCATATGTTTAATGTACAAAGTACTTTTGTTCCAGGCATATGGTAATCTTTTCTGGTACACCAGTTGTTCCGGTGTGTTCGTTTCCTGGGGTCTAAATTTTATAGCTATCACATAAAAAAAAATCTTACTATTTAAGAGTACAAAATAAAGTTTAATTATAAAATAAATTACCGGCTCCTAGACAAATTTACGAGACGAATCTAATGAGATTAATTAAGTCATGATTAGACGACGGTTACTCGTAGCATCACTTTAGTAAAATATAAATTAATTAAGCTCATTAGATTCATCTCGAAAATTAACACCAATCTGTCGATAGGGTTTTGTCATTAAATTGATCGAAATATTCATAAATAGTAAGATTCTCTTTGATGTGACAGTGCTAAATTTTAGAGGGCAGGAAACGAACAGGGCCTTAGTATAACTTTCTAAGCTTTCAATCATGAAAGGTATTTGATTTAACGATTTAATCTTGGACATCGTCATCACTGAATCTTGCCTGTTTCTTGGAGAACCATCTCAACATCTCGACCTGTTGAGTCTTCGGAGTTCGGACTATGGGCAAGGAAGTAAGCAGCCGGGCATTGATGCTATCCAGCTCATTGATGCCACAGTAGTTAACCAGCAACAGGTCAGTACTCACTCAGTACTCCCTACTGCTTTACCTTTGTTGCTAGCATCTTTTATTTTATGGGCAAATTCCTTATTTGCCATCAAGAATTATACCGTTCCCTTATTCGTCATCGAAAATTTACTTTTCCCTTATCTGCCACTAAATCTAATTTTACTTTCCTTATTTGCCATGATGGTTATTTACTAACAAAGTGGCTGTTAATTCATACTGAAAAAGACAGAACTGCCCCTCCATGAGTAAAGTAAAATTTGACCATATCCCTTTCATGCCATTATTAGACTTGAGTGCACATGTCGTGAGTATACATACACTAGTTTTTTAGTTATCGCATGGGGCCTTGATACGATTTCACACAGTGTACATACAACATGTACAAAACCAAGCTGCAATTTACACAGTAGCGATCAACTTCATACAAATCTAACTATATTATGTCAATAATAAGGTAGCCACAAACATCATTTGCCCATCTGGTTACAGCGAGGATCAAGTTCAAGCAAAATAACCACATTATGTCACTAACTACAAGGGCCAAGCAAAATAACCACCTTTCAAGTTAGTAACTATGTACACTATGACCATTCAAAATAACTAAAGCACAACTGGGCATTCAGTCTAGAATTTTTCTTTTGCTTCTTGTGCCTTGTGCAGGACTCCTAGTCTTGCTTCGTGTGAACATGGAAGGACTATCAGGCTGCACTGAAGCCTGCTTCTTTTTGCTTTTCGCTCCGGCGCCTCTTCGGTTGGCTCATGTTGGTTTTCAGTTGGTCCTAGCTGTCAGTGTAACAAGGGCAAAAGGGTCAGCAAAGTCTACGTAATTGACGGTTTAAACCAGAAAACTGCTACTATCTCTTAACAAATGGCCATCATGGCAAATAAGGGAAGTAAATTTAGATTTAGTGGCAGATAAGGGAAGAGTAAATTTTCGATGGCGAATAAGGGAACAGTATAATTCTTGATGGTATCTGTCCGGAGGCCGTTTGCTTGTTCTGAAAGTCTTGAGAGAGCAACTGGCAGAATGTTTACACAGTGGCCCACGTCCCCACACTTAGCTACCAAACTCTAAAATGTGCTGTCCATGACTAGATTATGGGTTTGTTTATATTATATGATTTCATGGACCACACCTGCTAAGAGTTCAGACAAAAAAACTTTAGAATGGGTAGCAGAAAAAACACTTGCATGTTGCCTCATTAAGGTATACGTATGAAAAAAAAACTCCAGAAATTCTGTCTGGAATGTATGAAGTACAACGAGGAGGCGCGACCTTGATTCATCTGGAAAGAATTTCATTCTGGGGGCACGCTCAGGTCCCATCTATTCTGTCTGCAGATTCTGTAGCGAAGAGACCAAAGCTGAGAGTGTCCTTCCCTGGTTCCTGGACAGCCGAAAAGGAGCTTTTTCATAGGACTAGTCTTGCTCTTGTTCTCTCACACTACATGCACAAACAGTTTTTTTTTTATAGGAAAAACAAATATAGCGTTCTCAAATACTACTGCAGAAAGATAGGACAGATATCCGGGGAGCCGAGAAGAGCAGCCAGTTCTGGTCGCCCTAAACAAATCGTTAAACATCGATTACAATATTCTACTACTGCGTTTCCGCCAGTGGATTGGCGATGGACACACGTGCGGTTATTATCTAAATCGCTATCAGCTCTCGAGCAAATCATCTCCTACCGAGATTAGTGAGCAAGTACGCTAGCCTATGGTAGGACTCTGATTTGCCCGTAGGCCTCTTCTGGCGCCTGTCCTATGGGCCCACCACTGCGTCCCCCGCCTAACTTCGATGCTCCCCGGCGCTTCGCTGGATGGGCCCGGTCCACGGTGCGGCACGAATAGTGCCGGGCTGCTTGACATTCGTGGGCCCGTCATCTGTCAACACACCTGGCACTGACGATGTAGACCCGGTGTAGGAGTCTCTGCCGCCGCTTTGCATTTCCTGTCATGTTTGCCCGCAGCCCCTCACAACTGCTGGATTTTAGCACAGCAGCGATTTGATGCTTGGCACTGGCATCATTTTGGTTTATTAATTATGACAATGGCACAATGCGCACTTGACAACTTGACATTCCTTGCAAGTGAGTTTTAAAACTGTACCAACACTACATTATGCAGGATCAATAGAGGCCTAACAAATATTTTGGAATGCTTTAATTCCTCAATTGGCTTATCTTATTTTTTCATGTGTCGTCTCTCTATTTCAATGTTTGCCTTAACCATTCATGTTCTCTGTAGCATTGTTTTCACTCTTTGATCATACATTTATTACAGGTTCTAACACCCACATAAAGGCATATTGTTGTTCTTACCTTCTCAAACTAAGAAGTACAGAGAAATGGAAGCTCCAATATTGCTATGGCTCCATCCAATACATAAAAGCTCTCCTTTTTGCAGAGAGTTTTATAGAAGCTGATTTTGCTACGCATTCTCATTACTGTTCAATTAAAGGCTTTGTTTCGAAAGCGGCACTTTTTCCATTGCCAGGAAGTGAACAGTTTTCTTTACTGAAAAAGGCTGGTAGTAGGACACTAGCATCCAGTTTTTGTAACACACAGGGTGTCATATGCAAGAAAAGCGATGAGCTGAGAAGTGAGAACACACTCTTCTCGGGCCCCTTTGCCAGCTTGTATCTTTCAATTTCTTACGTATTTTTCCGTTGAAAAAGAAAAACCTTTGGTTTTACACCTCATCACCGCCCCGTCCCCCACGCACAAAGGCGACGCAAGTAGCTTTGCTTTTCCCTGCTCGCCCTCGCTGTTTCTCCATCCCGTTCCTCAACAATTTCCCTCGGTTTATTCTGCTTTGCCTTTTCCAAATCGCCGCTTTCCTCGTGCGCGTGTCGATTCCGTCGTGTCCGCCGCCGGCTCTGAGGCGGTCGGATGTGGCCGAGCTGACCGGAGAAGAACACCTCGCCTGCCATGGCTCCGCCGCGGCGGGTCTACGAGACATGGAAAGGGAACAATGTAAAGATCCTGCCTTCCCTCACCTCTGCCCCGTATCTGGAGTTGCTCTGATGGGTTCTTTCTTTGGAAATTCCGCTTCTTGCTGTATCTTTTGGTAGACTTGGTGTCTTGTACTCTGTACTGCGTCAATGTATGCTCTACTGTTCTTGGAGCTCGAGGCATGAACAGTGCATCGCTTCGGATGCCCTTGCTATCATGTCACGTGCTGTGTATGTGGAATTGCCCGTGTGCCTGCATTCTGACGTGTTTAGCTTGCTGTCTGCAGAAATTCTTTTGTGGTGGGAGGCTGATTTTCGGACCTGACGCCAAGTCCCTCATCCTCTCTGTCTCTCTCATCGTAATACCGGTGGTGGTCTTCTGCGTGTTTGTCGCGCGACATCTCCGTCACCACTTCTCGGCTTACAATGCAGGATATGCAATTCCTGCAGTAGCAGTTGTGTTTATGATCTATGTAAGTGCATTTTGCTGGTTCCTGCAGGTAGTAGCCACTGACTAAAAGGGGAACAGATTCAACTGAACAAGGGCGTTTGTTTCGTGTTGTGTACATTGTAGGTGCTTGTATTGCTCTTGATTACCTCAGCTCAGGATCCAGGGATTGTACCTCGTGCATTGCATCCACCAGAGGAAGAGTTTACATATGGGAATTCATTATCCGGAGCCACACCAGGGAGGCTGCAATTTCCCCGTGTAAAGGAAGTAATGGTTAACGGGATGCTTGTGAAAGTAAAGTACTGTGATACCTGTATGATTTATCGGCCTCCCCGGTGTTCTCATTGTTCAATATGCAATAATTGCGTAGAGCGTTTTGATCATCACTGCCCATGGGTTGGACAGTGCATTGGACAGGTACACAATCTTCTTTACACTGAAAGTTATCACAGCTTGTAATTTAATATTTCAATAAACTCATTGAACCATGTCTGTTAATTCCATACTTCTACCGGAAACAAGCATGCTACTTTCATACACTATGTTTTGTTTGTTTACTTGAAAGACTACACATAAGACAAGTTAGAACGTTTATTGTCCACTTAAATCTTAGCTACACTCAAGACCTTGGAAAAGACAAGGCATGATACTTTCACATACTTAGGCTGCTTGAAAGACTAGTTCAGCTTTGAGCCAGCCGACAATAACAAAATTGGAACGGAGGAGTACCTGAGACCAATTACATGATATTCTTGTAGTTATTTTTTAGAAGTATTAGTTTCGTTGTTTTGAGAAATGCATTCCACAGATATTGCTTATGAATTTATTTGATTCACATTGTTATACGGTGTAACATTAGTCAGCCTGCTTTTAGTTAAGGAAATTCCAAATGCTGTAAGGAACAAAAAGTTCAAATGCTGTAGTAATTATTTAGTAAGTTACTGATGTTTGTAGTACATTCCATATAAATTTATATGATAGGTTAAAGATGCAGTGTGATGTAATGCCCCCATTCAGTGCACTTATATCTCTTTAAATTTCAATCGGATGAATGTTATGAAATTGGATGTGGCATTCCATAGTGTCTCCTTTTGTGCTCGAAGACCAGTAGAAAGACAAGATAGGTTATCAAACAGCAGTCATACCAGTATAGGTTGGTTAATTAGCTGGTACAATTTTGACCTGGTTAACACAGTTTTTGGTGTTATCTGATGCAAACCTTTTGTTGTTAACTAAACACCATTTAATCGACATGTTTCTAAATCAATCATTATTTTCTCAATATAGGCCGTGATTCTGTTTGTTAGTTGGAATTGAAGTTGGCCTTTTTCCATCCTAACCAGTTTCACACATCACACGCATACTGATTCGTTTCACACATGCATAACTGATCAGTTTCACATCATAGGAACACACATTATATTAACTGACTGTAATCCTGCTCGAATCTACGTGTAACTAGATCAACTGCATGATGTATCTCATTTAGGTTTGTAAAGAAAAAAGTGTTCTGTACTTTCTTTCATGTTTATGTAGGAATTTGATATTATGTTGATCTTTTCTTCCTTTTTGTGTCCTGATCTTTGTTTGCTTACTTTTAAATTGTGCAGCGCAATTATCGGTTCTTTTTCCTGTTTGTTTCTTCCTCGACTCTTCTCTGCATTTATGTATTTGCAATGTCAGCATTCTACATCAAAGTTCTCATGGACGAGGGTTATCCAACAGTATGGAAGGCCTTGAAACACTCCCCAGCTTCTTGGGCGCTTCTGATATATTGTTTCATAGCTCTTTGGTTTGTTGGTGGACTTACTGGATTCCATTTGTATCTCATTAGTACCAACCAGGTTAGTTTGTTGATAAAAGATTTCATAATCCATCCTTTTTTCCCTCCACCAGGCTGTTTCACTCATGAATGCAAGTTCTTTTGATGTATTTGTTCAACAAGTCAAATATCAACCAAAATGTGCTGATACATTCATTGACATTAAATTACGATATAGATTTGTGAATTGTGATGCCTAAAAGTGAGATGGTTCATATCCTACAACAAACAAGCTTCGCTATAGCTATTATTTTTGTGTTTCTTCATGAACAAAAGTGAAAAAGAAATTCAGTTTAATGAATTTACCAAACAAATTTTTAGGCACACTTGGTTTTAACTTTTAAGTACGCTTTACCATTTGATATTTAACTTATCAAGACTCACTGTATAATGTACAGAACGACATGCACATCTCTATTTATATATGTATTTTGCGATGTAACTTAATTTTGGTTGGATTATAGGCTCAATATTTATATCCTCTCTAAAAAAGCTTTAATATCTATAACTATAGGAAAAGGATTTTTATCATTGTTCAAACTTCGATGATATATCTATGAAAATGAACTAGTGGCGCTAACATTTCTGCTCTGGTGCTTCTATTTTGTAGACCACATATGAGAATTTTCGATACAGATCAGACAACAGGCCTAATATCTATGATCAAGGATGTTTAAATAACTTCCTAGAAGTCTTCTGTAGTAAGACTAAACCTTCCAAACACAAGTTTCGGGCCTATGCACAAGAGGATGTGCGGCCTCCAACTGTTAACTTTGGTCGAGTTGCAGAAGAGGAACCAGTTGGTGGTCCTAGGTCAAAGGTAGAAGACGATCTTGAAATTGGTAGTGATCTCTTGAAGATTTCTCAGCGGCGCAATTATGAGGATGTTGATGTTGAAATGGGAGGTCGTTGCAGCAATGATTTGGAAGGCATAGCCACACAGATTCCTGCAGTTGGAAGTGATGTGCGTGTTCGACATTCGAGCTGGGATCGGAGAAGTGGGAACTGGGACATGTCATCAGATGTACTTACAAGAAGTGCATCAGATGTGATTCGAAGTAGTGTATTGGGCACCGAGGCTGCACCTCCGTCTTGAACAGAAACTCATTAGTCAATTGTGCATTAATAGCATGCATCAGCGTTTTGGATAGCAAGACTGTTAAACTCATGACGGCATAGCCAAAGATCAAGGAAGAAAAATCCCCATCATGCATTTGACTTTGAATGCCATGACATTTTTTCGATCATTGAAATGTAGAACAATTGTTTAGTCAAAAAAATGGTGCTATTGGTTTCGTATATTCATGATTTTGAGCTACTAATTCACTTTTACGCAACGTTATCTATGTGGTCCATTCTGTAAATTAATTGCTGTTGCTCAATTCTCATTCTCAAACTATTCTTTAAAAATGTTCAGCCCACATCTCAACTAGCCTTTTCATCGTCATGCGCCTTCCAAATTGTTCAGCAATCCAATTGGATGTATGTCCAGTTAGGCCTCACAAAACTTTGTGATTCCACTGAGTTCAATCCTGAACTCATCATCCAATCAGTTCAAAGCATGCAACAAGAAGCTGTCATCATCCCTTTGTTTGCAAGCATGACTAGTCATTTGTTTCTTACCGGAATTGACTCTTTGAAGGTTGATATTTGTCTTGTTTGCAATGGGAACTCGTTTTGAGGAGCATCTTTCTATTGGCTTCTGTATTCTGACTACGGCAAAAGGACATGTACTGTTGGACCAGACCAGAGCATGAAGCCTGGTGACAGGGACAAACGAGAAGACCTCAGAATCGCCAGGTCCATGTCTCGGACTAGACCAGAGCTTGAGGCTAGCAGGAAAATGCATGGCTTTTTCAGGGTTGTTTTCATTGAGTTCTTGAGAGGTTGAAAAAATATATACTGGGAAGCTGGTCCTTTCAATCATTTGCATTCCAGTTGCAGTATGTTCTGAAAGTGACTGCCACTTGCTGCTAGTTTTGAAGCGCCTATGCGAAGTCCACTCGAGAGTGGTGTAGAATCGTTGACGTAATTAAAAATAATCCATGCGCTGTACCCCCAAGAAACAAGCAGACACTCACACAATTTTGTTGTGTTGCTAATATGTCACATTCCTAACCAACTTCTTAGTACTACAACCATTTTCAAGTTTCAACTGCTAAGAATCTTGCGGCAGGGAGGATACCACATTCCTTTTTCAACTTTCTTAACGCGCTTTTTTGCTTCATGCTGACTCCTGGCCAAACTCTTTTCTTTCTTAAAAAATAAAAAATGAACCAAATATAACATTGTTAGTGACGATTCCATGAAAGCAACCTTGTTCAGTGACCAAGACCTCACTGCACTATCCACTTCGTCCATAGCTCGTTGTCGATTTCGCGTAAATTACGTTCCGTGCGATTCCACGTCGGAGGCCCAGAAAACACCAGCAGCAAAGGAGGAACGTCGTCGCAACTCGTTTGACCGGAAGACATTTTTGTCCTGGTTTGCGTTGTGCATGGAACGTAGCAATGCCGTTATTATCCATTCGAGCCCTGACATTGTAGCTGATGTGGTTTGAATGACAAGCTGGCGTTGAATGTGACCGGACTCCTGTGCCAACGGCGGCGCTACAGCAGTTTGACGTCCACGCTACCTTCAAAAACTGTTTAACTCGTTTTGCCTGACGGGTTAGTGGATTGTAAAACATTTGAATCTTTCAGATTTTTTTTTGCCGGTGTTTGTTTGGGTTCAGCGAAACCTTCTTTACCCAGTTGTCAAAATTTTACTCGAGTCCCCCGCACCGTCCGTGTACTGTTCATACCAACATTCCATCGTTGTTGCCTTGTCTTGGCTCATACACGGGGTCAGTTTCGACATGTCATAGGGAAAATCCTGATAGGAGCTCTATTGTATTCAGCTTTGCAGCTCAAATGATGTATGTTTGTAATTAAGAGAAAGTCTCCCTTCACGCATCCTATTTTCACTGATTAATAAATACTATCTCTGTCCAAAAATATAAGCATCATCTTGATCACTCGTCTTATTCAAATTTTTTGTTAAAATATTTTTTTATAATTTGTTTTATCATCGGCTATATTTTAAGTATCAATTAGTAATTTTTATTTTTATAAATATTATGAATAAGACGAATGGTCAAACACCATAGTTGAAAATCAACAAATAATTATATTCTTAGATGGAGGGAGTACAAATACACCCTTAAAAAAACATGCATTCCTATTTTTGATAGGACCAGTGCAATCTCTTCCTCGTGTGTTTCTTTCCTCACGACTTGGCGTCTACAGTACTACTCCTGTGATTTGGTTAGGGAAAAAAAGTATTTTCTTTACCAATGTCTTTAAAGATGGCATTTTCCTTACCACTATTCCTGCATTTTCGTGTGTTCAAATAGGGCTTAAGAAATTTGTACTTTTTAAGAGAATAAATTTGTATTTGTGCTGTTATCTGGTCCATAATTTTTTTGGCTACCGTTTTAATATTCAGAAATGTACATGAATATTTTATTATAGAAATTTAGTACCCTCTTGCCGCTCTCCCTTGTCCTATACTTCCTTGCCCGGCCCTTGCTTGTGACTAAATAATTCTGCTATATGTACAAGTATTTAGTTTTAAATTGAAAAAAAGTAGTCAAAAGCTTAATTTAGGTAGCGTGAAAAGCGAGACAATGATCGATGTTTTGTCACGGAATATCTTCTGGAAACTCTGATGCAAGAGAAAGCATGGCATATGTAGGATATCGCGAAGTAGATTGATGTTCTATTATGAACTGCACATACGAACACTCTCCTGTAATGTTTGATGTTTCCATGAATGGGCCCCTCACATTGCAGGACTATTGACATGGACGATGTGTGCAAGTTCCCCTGACATGCCAATCAGGCAAAGCAAGTTTCCTGACAATGCACGCTCCCATTGAAAAGAAAAGAGACAATGCGCGCTCACTCGCTTAGAGTGTAAGCAGGGACTACTATCGTCAAAAAAGGAATGTAAATGGAGACTTTTTCGTTTTAATCTACATATATTTGTCGGTGATAAAACCCTCCAATTAGGAAGGTTGAACTGTTGCTTCAAAGGTTTTGACTCCAGAAAGGCGCACGCCACAACCTACTTTTTCAAACAATAGCAAGCTTGCCTCCCTTCTCATGATGCCCTCAGCCCTGTGATTAAAAAGGATCTGGCTTTTGCCGTGCGTTCAGCAACGCTTCTTGCCTCGTCTTTCCAAGACAAGCTTTGCGGACCTGTTAATTTTTTACAAGATCAAATGTTCTGATTTAGTTAATTAATACTGCAAACAAAACCAGCAGCCTGAAAACCTAACTGAGACGTGTGAACCCGACCCGATGTTATTAGCAACAACGATTTCAACTCCACGCTCATGCATGCCTTCCTGGCCCTAGTAATCATGCTCTGAGATGGAATGTCGCTTTTGTTTCGTTTTCCTTTGTGTCCTCCAGTTTTCAATTAGCTCCCGTACGAATCGATCTAGAAGTTCGAACAGGATTAATTCATGCTTGACGAAATGTGGATGGATTCGCAGCGCTTTGCGTGCATGCCTGGCCTCCTCGAGCTAAGAAACTTGACCTCGTCGATCAGATTTGCCGATCCCGATCCCCACGCACTTTGCAGCAAATTGTGCAGTCCTCTAACCAGATGAAGTTTAATTAAATATCATTACTTCTTCATGCTTATGCAAAGTTCATACTCGCCGTCAAAGTATTGAATTCGATTTGGAGCACGGGAATTTGACGGTGTTCGATTGCATTCTTGCAGAGAGGACCAACACCGCATCTGTTTATTTATTTATTCTGACGAAGAGGAAAAAAAATTGTATTCGTAATGTGTGTTTGATACGGCATGTCTGTTGTTGGGTTAGCCTGAACGTCAGAGCGCACGCGCGCGCCCACGCCGTTTTCCCTGTTTTTTTTATAATCAGACACTGGAACTGTTGTAATCTCAGATTACAAGTGTAGAGCAGAGTGCAGCGTCCGTTGACCATACACTAGCTGTCTAGCTCTAGTATAGTCAGTAAGTAGTCTAGTGCCGGCCATGCGGATGTGAATTATACTGGTACCAGCGTTTAACACTGCTTACATTTATTTTGCTTATAATGTTGATTTTTTTCTGTTAATATTACTTATTCTGTTCAGTTGAGTAAAACTGTTTATATTTATTTATCAAAACTGCTTGTTTTTACCTATGAACACCAGAACATACAGTTTCTCTGCTTTGTCAAGAGTGTTTATGGGTAAGCATTTTTGCAATTCTAGCAATCTAAGATATTTATTGAATGTAAGTACTTCCAATAAGCAGTGCCAACAATGGCATCCTAATGTTGCAAGAAGCAAAAGCATTATAAAAATACGGTGCACACACACTTGTTAACATTTTTCAGCTTTTCTTTAATTTGATTGGATCGCCAGTCAAGGGTTGACTACACATGTTTTTAAAAAGAAGAAACAAGCGTATACGTTGGGGAGAGAGACACACGCGTAGCGCTGCTGTACAAAGAAAAAGTATACTCTGGATCTATTTGCGTTGATTAAAAAAGTAACCCTTTCGGTGCTTAATTATAAATTATACTAGTATACTAGTACTGTGCATGCAACAGGAAGTATGATCCAGTTCCAGACTACCGCCGAGATGCCACGTCAGACCACAAACAGCGCCGTACGTTGACCTGGGATCAACGCTGGGACACGCTGCCTGTGCCTGCATACCGAGCTCGAAGACGCCGAGGTGGCCTTTTCTGCCCGTGGAAACGCAACTCGCTGGAGTTTTTGCGTGCCGGGGACGTACTACCCAGGTGCCCCACCAGCAACAGGAGGTACATTGGCTTTCGCCATGCAATGCTTGGACGAACATTTACGGCTGAAAATAATTGTCGGTCACATTTTTTTTGTGCGAGGAATTCTCGGTTAGATTATTCGTGCTAAACGAGGGATGTATCAGGGAATGTGTTTTCTTCCTCGTGTTTGTTTTCGAAACTCAGAGCAGACTAGCAGAGATCGAATGGCACATGTGCGAGAGAACGTTTGCCCGATCGATCGAGCGGTGGGCTCCAGAGCTCATATGCCAGAGGCATGCGTGCCGACTGAACTGATTTCCGGGCGCGTGCATGGACCATGTCGGTCGTGTCGTCGTAGCGAGCCTGAGAGGTGCACGCCGGCACCGGCTCTTGCTCTGTTTCTAGAAGACGTTCTAGTGGTGAAGGCAGATTATTCATCTATCCACGTTTTTTTCCCGAAAAAGCGCTGTCATTCCTTTCATTAATAATGAAATAGAGGGAAACCCAAAGCCCAAAGGTAAGAGATTCAAAATAGAACTTGCCTGACCACGTTAGTGGTCCTCGTTTCAGCTTCTCCTTCGTCCTTGCCTGACCAAGCATCCTTTATAATTACTCCCACCGTTTTTTATTTGATGACGTTTCGACAGCTTGACTAGTTATTTTCTAGTTTATTCTTTGTGTCCCAACGTTAACATTTTATCGAAGGAGGAGTATAGTAAATATGGAGCATTTGAACACAAGCCAGATTAGGAAAAAAAATTGGAATTTTGCAGAAATTTCGTAGGAAGCACACAGTCTAGGGACATACCCCGTGGCGAGTATTTTGTACGTACTACTAGGGGCATCCCATGCAAAGGTTTGACGCGCGGTGATTAATAATTAGGAACGGATAGAGCACTTGATTTGACCTAGGTTGACTGACCCATGTCGGCACAACGCAAATTGGTGTCTTGATGCTAGTAGGGGGTAGTACTTGTACACTCGCTAATCGTCGCATCCGGATACATGCATGCGAACCCCTTGGGCAAGGTAGCCATCATGCTTTGACTCTCACAATAAGACAGTATTGGCAACAAGCAGCCATGCTGTAGCTGTATAATTACCAGCGAAAACCTCCAAATTAAACTCGATCGCCCGGTGGTGGACCTAATTAGGTCGACAATCAATGTCATTTCTTCTCTAGTCGTAGAGGCGGGGGCCGGGGTACGTTCAAGTTCGACCAAGATCCGATCGACGTACAGCTTATTTATTTATTTTCTTTCTCGTTATAGGCAGCGGCAGTCAGCGGGAAGACTCGGTCCAATCTGAACCCCACCTTTTCCCGGCGGCGGCGAAGAGGCGAGAGACGGCGGCACGACGCCGAGCACATGTTCTCCCTCTCGCCTCGTAGGTCTCTCTCTGAAGTCTGTACACAAGTTTCAGTCGCATATACATGTCCATCGCATCTATATCTACTATCTATATATATAAGTAGCAGCTGGCTAGTCCTCCTCGTGCCACGAACGGAATCGACGTGTGTCTTTGAATCCCATCGTGTCTTCTTCGTCTATTCAAAGTCTCCTCACGTCGTCGTACGTGCGTGCCGTCTAGCTGTTAGCCAGACCTTGCATTCGAGATCGATCGATCGCGCAGCCCGGCGACGGCGACCGCGCGTGTGTGTCGTGTGCGCGGCCCGGAGAGAGAGAGAGATGGCTGGAGGATGGTGGTGGACGCCGGCGGCGGAGGAGGATGACGGCGCCGCGCCGAGCTCGCCGCCGGTGCTGTCCGGGGAGTACCAGGCGCTGGAGATGTCCACGATGGTGTCGGCGCTGGCCCACGTCGTCGCCGGCGGCGACGACGACGACCCGGCGGCGGCAATGTCCGGCGGGTACGCGCACGGAAGCTCCCACTACCCGGCTGCTTCCGCACCGACACCCGAGTTCGCAGCAGGTGAGCACGCAGCATGCACCATTATTCTATTTCCAGAGATCGTTAGCATTAAGTTGCTGGTTACCAAGCCACTGAGGAACACAATCCCAACAAAAAAAAGCAACACCTTGGCGTGACGTGGCGCTTTACGCTTTTTTAGTTGATGAGGTTTCTTCTCGCAACGGTTTCGTGTTTTGCATGTGTTACTCATGCACCAAGAATCTAAGGTTGGTGGATTTGGTGGTGCCACGCACACAGAAGCAATTTTTGTTTCATAAGATTTGATGCGAGGATGCTTTCCTTGCGAAAGGAGGAATGCTACCTACGCCATGAACTACACGCCGGGAGCCCACGTGTTGATTCATGATTAATTACTCGGTTAGATTTTTATTTATAACAAAAAGGACCAGGCAATGCCGAACTTTTTAACAAGTGTTTTTAGACTCTTTGATTTTAGGGATAAAACAAAAAAATAAAGTAAGTTATAGGACAGCTTAGAACTTGCTGCATAGCGCGCGCAGGTGCCGAATCAGAATACAATTAATACCTAAACGTCGATTTGACTGGAACGAGAAGCCAAACCATTTTGCCGTTATCTGGAGATGCGATGCGACATTATTACGAACTAGTTCGATACCATGTGTGCACAACATGCATGCGAATGAGGCTGTGCATGTAGATATCACACACAAGAAAGATTAGGCAAGCCTAACCCTCTTCCAACTCCCACCAAACTAATAATCCAATAGAGTGTAGAGAGATATCTCATTCACTGCTAGTTGCAGCTCAAGAAAGGTACTTGCAATACGTAGGTACTCGCAAGTGTCTCGCGAACTGTATTAGTAGCATACTCCCTCCCGTCGTTAGGAGAATAGAACTGAAAAACTAAGTCGGCTATCCGGACGACAAGAATTCAAAAATGGAGGGAGTATATCGTTTCTACAAATATATACTTCCACCGTTTTCTGATATATAAGGCTCGTCATCTAAAAATTAAACCAGCGTTAGTTTATTGCAATAACCTTGTGTGGAACTATTCATCTTTTTAGAAAAAGTCGTGCATTATTTTATATTGGTATACTGAGTTTATAGCCGCCGATTAGTTATACCCTCGGACGTACGATAGGAGGCTAGAGTATGCAACTGGTAGGTATATAGTATACGGATATGCACGTATTGAATACCATTCACAACCAAAATACGACCCGGCCTGATGGCTCCAGAGTCCAAACAAAGCAGAAGTCAAATGTCACGCACTATATATCCATGACCATGACCTTACAAGAGCATACGAACCGTACTCACCTATCGCCGATCGACGCCACATACACAGGTGATCATCACGACGTGCAGCGAGGAGCGGCAGCGGCGGCCATGGACGAGCACCAGTCTTCCCCACGGCCGCGGGCGGCGGCGACGGCGGGCGGCGGTACCGCGGCGTGCGGCAGCGGCCGTGGGGCAAGTGGGCGGCGGAGATCCGCGACCCGCACAAGGCGGCGCGCGTGTGGCTGGGCACGTTCGAGACCGCCGAGGCGGCGGCGCGCGCCTACGACGAGGCGGCGCTCCGGTTCCGCGGCAGCCGCGCCAAGCTCAACTTCCCCGAGGACGCGCGCCTCACTCCGGTCGCCGCCGCCACCGCGGTCACGCCGTCGCCCGCCCCGTCGGCGGCGGCGGCGTACCCGACCAGCAGCGCGGTCTCCGAGTACCTGCAGTACCAGATGCTGCTGCAGGGCGGCGGCCACGGAGGCTTTCCTCATCATCAGTACTACGGCGACGGCGGCGCCATGAGCAGTTCGTCGGGCTCGTACTCGTTCCCGGCCTCCTCTGTCACCGTGGCCTCCGTGCCGTCCTCGTCGTCCTCTGCTTCTGGCTACGGGGCCGACGCGGCGCAGTGGAGCTGGCCGGCGGAGAGCGCGTGGAGCTACCCGGCGACGACGGGTTCCTGGTCCGGTTCCAGCAGCTACTATCCGCCGCCATCCCAATAGCCCACGTTCGTCGTTCGGTACTTATTACTTGCATGATCTTCTTCCTTTCCTCCTGTTTCAATCTAAAGAAACCTTCAAAAGCTAGTACTAGCAAAGAGTTGGTTGTGAGCCGGCCAGAAAACCATTTCGTTCGACTTTTGTGTATCCGTGCAAGAATCCAAAGAAGGTTGCACGATGGTGTTTTCCTTCTTCCCTCGGTGGTGTTCATCTTGTATTAGTCATGCAATTAGGGTGGTTTTGGTTGCAACTTAATGGAAAAGGCACGTGATAAATAACTTTCTTATTAGAATACTTTGTTCGTGAGGCATGTGGTGCTTATTTTGTGAACCAGTTGGACGGGATCACTTTTCATGGCCACGGCTTCTCCCATCAAATAATTCCTCAGTTTTGATCGAAATTTCTATTATGTTATTAGGAATTAATGCAAAGTAAGTAGGGTGCTTCTCATACAACACTCTTGTTAAATGATTTTAATTGAAAGATTTCTACATGCTTCATTGGTTTTGTTTACTTCCCTCAAAAAATTGGTTTTGTTTATCTAGAAAAACATTTCACTCTGTCAAACAATGAAATTGAACTTTTAATGACAGTTTAATTTGAGAGAAAACATTATCATCGTCCTTTTATGGTTGTGATACCATGTCAAGATTAATCTAACCAAAGAAGATATTCGTGCCTTACAAATAAAAGATACAGGACATACTAGAGAATACAAAGTGATTTTCGAGTCCTAACCAAAATATATCATCCACGCATATACGAACGTGCCACATTCTGAAGGTTGTTAATTACTCTCTACAGTGATAGTAACATGGTAACAAAAAAAAGAGATATACACATAATTAAAACATGTGCATGTGCTATCCAACAATGTAGCTATACATACACCACATAAATATTGTGCAATCAAGCATCATGCAAGGACAACTACAATATATATTGTTCCACTAATGAATATATATAGGTAGCGGTCCATGTGTGTAAATTTTAGTTATTAGTTTATTACCAGAATCACAATATGTATGGCATAATGTATAGCCCACGATGATGCTCACATGTTGCAGAATGTATGAGGTGGGAACTATCGCGTGAACAGAGAGAACAAAGAGAAGATAATTAATTATGGATGACTTCTGTCATCAATACTACAAAAACTACTTGTGCCGTGAACATGGATTGGTGGAAGTGAAGGAAAGGGAATACGCTCGTATTTTCCTTGCTGCTTATGAAATGTTTTCTTTTCTTCACTATATTGCAAGTATCTCTACCATTCAACGGTAGGTCTGTGTTAAGCTACTACTCCTATGCAAATATAGGCAAATAGAAATGAGTTCGCGACGCTGACTCCATGCTGTAGACAAAGGGGCATACCGAGATAACCTCTGGGTGATGATACATATCCTTCAGGTTGGCGAACCAATGAGAAAAATCAGTTGTGTGTAATCCCCACAATTCTACCACGTTTGCAACCCCTTGCATTCAGAAGAAAATAAATAGAAAAAATAGCTAACAACCCGGCCAAGACCATCCTTTGATTTTCCTCTTACCTTCGTCACTGATCCTGCTGCAGTCGCCAACACGCAAGTCTGCTTCGAACTTGCCTCCCTCCTGATTCCTCCCAGGTCTGGCGCAGCCAGCGACCGGCCTTCGAAACCATGGACTCGAACGCGACGGCTGTTTTGAAACCCAACCGACCCACGCCACCCCACACCGGGCGCCACGTACGCACGTGCCCCGCATCCCAGTGACAAGCGGGCCCCACACCGCGCCGCCCGCGGTCACCGGGGGACCCAGGCGAGGGCAGTCCTGTCACTTCAGCCGCCGTGTCGCTTTCGAGCTCCTCCACCAACCGCTCCCGCAGGTACCGTTTGGTAATTTGGTCAGCTGCCGCCGTTGCAGCTGGTAGCCACCAGCGGAGCCCGGAACCACCTGCCTGCCCTTCCTTCTCCCTCCACTCGACGCTTCCAGAAGCTTCGGGAACTGGTTGCCGTCCCATCGCCAGCTCTCGATCGCGCAATGCCGGAGGAGAAGGATTACGCGCCCGTGCCGCTCGGCCAGGCGGCGGCGGAGGCGGCCGCTGCGGCGGCCGACCCCGAGGACCCCGTCAAGTCGCCGCCGCGGCCCAGCTCGCCAGCGACGTCCACACGCAAGGTCCGGATCCGTCTCGCTATCCAACCCGCTCCTGTTACTCGACCCTAGCCGCTCGGATCTAGTAGTCGCGCCTGCGTGGCCGCGCTGTTCCAGTGCCCCGCTTCCGCTTTTGGGAGGGCAGAGGGCAAAGTCTGCAATGCGTGCACTAGCAGATCTTGCACCGCGTGAAGCAGGCACACGACCTTAAATGTGGGATTGCTTTAGTTGATCCTCAGGGAAATTTTATGCCAATGTTCCTGGTTCGGAACGAGTTTTGAACTTGTAACACCTTTCCGGTGCTGTACAGAAGGAATGCATATATGAACCAGTCATATAGTCATTTTTAGAGCTGCGCTTGAGTTTCTTGAAAATCAGAATTGTTTAAACTCAACACTGGAATTTTTTCATCGGATAAATGGAGATAGAAGATCATATGGCTTGGTATTCATAGTAATTTCAATTTTAAAATTTATTTGCTAAACCGGCAGTATCTTTTTTTTGCTTCATTAGTTTACTGGACTGAAAGTAATACACATATTCAAGCAAATTACACGAAACCTGACAGCGTTACTTTCTGTATCCAAACACTTGAATGCATCTTCTGCTCTCATCTGCTAGATGGTTTTTCAAGCAGTGGTTTCATACTTGATACACTTTACAGGCATGCTTCGCTGTCCTTCAAAGTTGGGTGTCAAGGAAGTTTATGACTGGATGGTATGTGTCACACAGAACTAGTTAGACATTTTTCAAGGGCTACAATGATTTTTCTATACTCATATCCTCTTTTGCCTACTTTTCAGTGTAGTTCTTTTCCCTATTGCTGTCACGTTCTTCCTCACATGGTGGTTTATTCAATTTGTTGATGGGTTCTTCAGCCCACTCTACGCAAAACTTGGCTTTGACATATTTGGTAATTGTTTGTGCTCATACCTTGTTCTCGTCATGGCAGTAATTATTTACGCTCATACCTTGTTATTTTCATGATAATTACTATGAGTGTAGTATTCGAAATGTGCTAATTTGCATATTTAAACCTTTTTATAAAAGTATTTGTTTACAAGACATTCCCCCCATGGCTCTTATTTGGATTTCATCTACATTTAAGCTCCCAAAGGACCTACTCAGGGAAATATTGGTGGTTTCCTTAGAAATTTAGTTTGTATACTGCTTCCATTTTCTCTGTGGTGGAAAAAAAACTGGCCCTGAAATTTCCTGATTGGTCACATGATGCCTTGAACCTGTGGAATACCTGATGGACATTTATGATTAGTAGAGCCCTCTTTCCTAAATTCTTTTTTTTTGTTCATGACAAATGCTTGTGTCAATATTACTGTGATTGTAGTATGTGAAATGTGCTAATTTGCGTATTTATTCTTTTCATATAAATACTTTTTTTTGCAAGGAATTTTCTCCTATGGTTCTTATTTATATTCCATCTAAACAACTTGACCTGCCCTTTAGAGAAGATCTCTCACGCAGATCAGGATCAGCAAAATCCCCGAACCTCCTTTCCTCCACCCGTTCATGATGGCCATATTGCCCGTGTGAGCGTGGGCGGGCCTTAAGTTGTTTTTTGGTGTAGAGTGGGACGAGGGGATCTATTACCCAGGCCATGTAAATGTGCTCCCACTGGGATTCAAACTCGGGTCTCTGGGGTGCTACTCGGAAGCCTTAGCCACTACGCTAAGAGCCCCACATTTAAGATTCAGAAGGAATGCAATATTGGCGGTTTGGTTAGGAAATTTAGCTTGTACTGCAGTGAAAAATTGGTCCTGAACTTTCCTGATTGAATACCTTATCCCTTAAACTTGAATACCTGATGAACATTCATGATTAATACTAAGTTCTCTTTCTTAAATTCATTTTTCTTGTGTTCATGGTAAATGTTTACGTCAATATTTCAGGTCTTGGATTCTTGACCTCCCTGGTATTTATACTTCTTATTGGGATATTTGTGTCATCTTGGGTGGGTTCAACTGTCTTCTGGATTGGAGAATGGTTTATAAAGAAAATGCCATTTGTGAGGCATATATATTCTGCATCCAAGCAAGTTAGTACTGCTGTTTCACCAGGTAATGTAATTCATACATGGTTTCCAGACCTATGTTCACCAGAATGTTGACTATTGGTATCCTTCTTTTCTTTAAAGCAGTCATTTGCATACTTTTTTAGGAGCTTCCTTTAATTTTTCATTGCATGCATGCCACTCCTTACATCAAACTAAGCGAACTTTAAATCAGGTAAACATAATGAGTACTGAATTTCAAAAGGAACCGGACCACTCTTGGCTTTGCAATATAATTTTTGAAGCTACATGCTGTCATGGGCACTATTTTTTATCTGTTTGCTTATTGACTGCCATATAAACCATGACTTCTCTCCACAACATATTTGTATGCACCATATGTATCTTTATGTAGATGCAGACACATTATTGATGAATTAATTCTTTATTTCCAGTTTTCTTGCGGGTTCTTTCTTCAATCAAAACAGTTTCTTATAATATTTTTTCTCTCTCTTTCCTTTTGACAGATCAAAATACAACAGCATTTAAGGAAGTAGCAATAATCAGCCACCCTCGTGTTGGTGAATATGCATTTGGATTTATAACATCGACTATGATTCTTCAGGTACTTTTTGCACATTTGTTATTCAGAAGCATGTATCTGATGAGTCATTCCACTATCTCTGTAGTCTCCGTTTCTGTTGATGAGATTAGCTCTGTTTAACCTATAATGATTCTAATGTGAGTCCTATATATTTTAATCAAATAGGATAGGTCTTTCTCTTGCATTACTAACTGTATAACGGTTAAAAATTGCAACTGTAGTGCCAACTTTTGTGGGATTACTTATATCTCTTTGTTACAAATAACCAAAGACTCATAATTATTTGGTTATTTAAAGCACTGATGATGTTTCCTGGTGCACTCTGAGGTGATGATATTATTGCATTGCAGACCGACAAAGGTGATGAAGAACTGTGTAGTGTTTATGTGCCAACCAATCATCTGTATATTGGTGACATCTTTTTGGTGAACTCTGCCGAAATTATAAGGCCCAACCTGTCCATTCGAGAAGGCATAGGTTGGTTTCTTGCTCTCTGTTTCAGCATATTCTTTTCTGCTTCTGTGCAGTGAAATGAAAAGATTCTGCACCCACCCTTAAACTTTCAAATGATTCAGTTTAAGAGATAGTAAAGCTATTATTAGGTTGCTCCACCCTTGTATAAATTATTCAGATGTTTATGTTTCCAGTGCTAATACATCCTTGCAGCTGGCTTATGATGGATTATTCTTTTATGATTTTGCATTTATGTTTTTTTTCCAGAAATTATTGTTTCTGGAGGAATGACTATGCCACAAGTGATCACATCACTAGAACCAACACCTCATAAGAGCCAGGTCCGATTAGACAGAGTGATGACTGTATGATGCATGAAAGTCTGTCAGGTATATCCTTATGCTGCAAGCAGAAGTCGAAAGTTATTTGCTTTTTCAAAGTTGGTTCCACCTTATCGTTTCACTGGAACCAACTTTATTCATTCGAATATGAATGCAGCCAAAATGTGAAAGAGGTGAAAATGCTATTTGCCAATGAAGTTCTGCTTGATTTCAGTAAAAACTGTTTACTGCTTGGAGGGTAGAACTGATACATTGACTTCTTCATCAGATTGTAGGATTTCTGAGAGGCTGTCTGTAGCTACACTCCTGAAATATTAGAAGCAGTGACACGGACCACAATCTGAAGTAACAACTGTTTGTAGGTTGCATCTAGTGTGCGGAGCTAGTAGAGGCAGGAACAAGGATCACAATGAAGCAACTGTTTGTAGATTGCATTCAGTGCAAGGAGCTCCGTCCTTAAATAGTATCCTGCACAATGCTCCCACTGCCACCCGGGGCTGGCCAGTAACAAAAAATTGTGTCTTCAGTTGAAGAGATACATGTTCTCAATTTCACAGTAAAATAGCGTGCTAAATCGTTGGATTGTATTTTGTACTGTAGTTATTTGTGACTCGCCCTGTGATCTTTGGACGACCGCGACATATATCCATGACTTAGCATGTGGTGATGCTGAGGCCCCGTTTGGCACAAATTATATGCAACTTCTATTGGATTTAATCTGCTTGAGGAGCCAAACAGACAGATTGCGCTTCCTACCGAAGCGATTCTCCCTCGATGCCTTTTTTTTCCTACGGCGCAGAATCGGGTCGATCCTTGGATACTCCCAACCGCGGTCGATTTCCAGTTAGAGCTCTGCCTAGCCTCTAGCTGCCAGACCCATCGAGCCAGCCTCCGGTCCCTTGAGCTACGACTGGCTCCGGTCCCTCAAGCTACGATGTAGATCCGCCTCCGATCCAAGCTCTACCGTCGGCCACAACTCGTTTGTCGCTGGACCCATCTCCGGCCCCGAGCTCTGCTGTAGTCCCCGCCTCTGCTGCCGCCAGACGTTGAACTCCGCCCCGTCCTTGAGCTCCGCTCCAGCCCCGAGCCACCGGAGCCACGAGGAGGATGATTTCGACCTTGGTCTTCCTCGATGGCATTGTCGCGCAGGCGACGCGTGAGGCTGAGGTGTGATCGTCGGGTGCAGATGCAGGCTGTGATACGAGCGTCCGACGATGGCGGCTTGCGCACGAGCCCTAGGCAGCGGCGGTTTGCACACGAGTGCTAAGGGGCGGCGGCTTGACCAACGGACCACCTCGCTTCTCCTCGACACATTAGAGCCAAATAGGTTGCTTCTTCTGGACAGGATTTTGTTGGCAGCGGCTTTTCCAGGAAATCGACTTTGAAGAGAAGCGCTTTGGAAAGCAGATGTCCCAAATGGGGCCTGAATGCCTTTATTCAATCTCCTAATAATGACACAGCATTTTTAAAATTCATGTCCTAGTCTATTTGCATGGCGCCTTCTCCTAGATTCCAGCAGCTGCATATCTCTCACCAGTTTTTACCATCACATCAATTTCTTCGGCAAAATATCATGTGAGACTTTGTTTGCAATTATCTCAGGCTTAAGAATATATTTGATTTTCAACTGCGATGGTTTAGCCATATGACTTATCTAATGGCAATATTCCTTAATATTTTAAAAGAGAACGGAATATTTGGAAAGAGTGGGTCAAAAAGTCAATCTTATTTATTCCCGGAATCAGTATAAGGAGCACTTCAAACCACATAACATAACTTCAATAGTAAAATTCATGTACTAACATCTACACATCAGAAAAAGGGAAAACAACTAGTGTAACTCTCAAGCTATATCAAGCAGTTTGTGCATGCGAAAACAAATGCATCAGTCGATCGCTGAAAAATAAAAGAAATGCAGTACTGTAGGGCTTTGTTGCATCCAAGCCTGCATGGAAAGGTGCACAAAAAATATTAGATCGAAAACAACTTAAGTCTAGTTACAGAGATAAGAGTACAATGCTCTGTGTATTGACCCATAGTTGTGTAAGATACTGTTGGACTCTGCAAAAAATATTAGTAACTAATAAGGAGAAACAAAATAATTCAGTTCTTGCAAAAATTTCAAATGTATATAATCTAATCGCACATAGTGTAAAGGTAGATAATTTTCACAAACATGATCCAAAACCTGGGCTATCTTCGGCAGAAGGGAAAGGAGCATTCAGATAACAAACATATTTTTTCAGATTAATAAGATGTGAAGTGCGGCTGAGTCCGCCTCACCTTCTCCTTCCAATCCCCATCGGATTAGGCTTCCCTGCCGCTACATATACAAGCTAGATCCACCCAAACACAAGCTAAATCGAGGATCGATGGCGTCGACGAGGCAGTCCCAGTTTAGGTTGCAAAATGCTACCTTGCACCCGCCTGCCCTCTCGCCGGACGACGACGATGCTGAAATCCCTTGGGTGCTTCTGGATGAGCGCGCCTACGTCGCCGACTGCACAAACGACACCACCGCCGAATCCACGACCTGGGACAACAAGGGTATCCAGGTGACCTTCTGTCTTGCCCGCCCTCCGCAAGTCTCCTACATATGCGTCTTCTGCCCTGGGCTGGAGCACACAGAGTTTCCCTTGGAGCCCAAGATCCTCACCACAGAGCAGGATCTCGTGCTCCTTTGCATCATCGTCAGCTCTAAACAGCACGTGTATAAGGATATGGATTACTTCATCTACCAGGCCGCAGACAGGTCCGCCGGCCGAGGGCCGTCACTCAAACGGCTCCCGCGGCCCCCGCCGCCCTGTGTATTGGGATCAACTAATGCTGGCATCCTGCGCTGCGGTTTCAGCCACCAAAACAGGGTCTTTATGCGCCGCCATGGCAACATTGCAGATGAAGATTTCTACGTTGTCGCTGGACTCTGTACAGCACGGGACCCTAAACCTCTGCCTCTACAACTCCAAGGTCCCCACTCATTGGAGTACCACCAGTGTCATCCTGAACAAACAACAAATTGACCGGCATGGCCGCTGCCATTTCAACTTCAAGGTGATCTCTATAGGAGGAGATGGTGGCACCATGGGCTTTGTTGACCTCTGGAAGGGTATCCTATTCTGTGATGTGCTCAAAATCCTGGACGGAGGAAACAAATCCGTTTCCCCAATTGGCTATGTAGCATTGCCTACAACGCCATTCATGACAAACTCAATGCCCACAGGAGATGGACGCAATTGTCGGGACATTGCTGTCATCGAAACGGAAGAGGGCACCATGATCAAGTACGTCGACATGCAAGTGCAGCGGAAGCCTAACGAAACACCGGGTTTCTACGTCATAGATGGTTGGGTGTCCAGAACATGGAAAATCCCGGTGTCTGCTACTTATTTAGAGCATAGTTGGGTTCTGGAATGCAGATGTGAATCATCCCTTTTATGTATTGATAAAAACCAGCATTTTCAACTGCTGCCTAAGATGGTGGATAGTATAGGGAGGCCTCTGCCACCATTCAAGGGGCTCAATATACGTCAACCCACACTCAGCTTGATTGATGATGGTGTTGTTTGCTTCATGATCAAGAAGGCTCGGGTGGATGACAGGGCATGGGCGATTGTTGTGGACATGAGGGAGAATTCATTACAGGGAGCATGTGAGTTTGCTGCAGAGAGAACTTTTGATTCAAGTTTCACCTATATGCACAGTAGGATATCAAAATATCTGACAAGACCTCCAGGTAGTTATATTCCAGCGTTGCATCTCTTTTTCTGCAGTTAAATCTATAAAACTTCTAGTTTCCCTACTTTAGTCTAGAAAACAAAGTCCACTGCCATGCATCTGGAGATATAAGTTATTATTATGTTGTAACAACTAACTTTTGAATGATTCTGTTTGAGATATAAGTTATTATTATGTTGCTCCACCTAGAAAATTATTCGCTGATACAACCTAACCAATGGTTTCTAATGCATTCGCTGATTCTTCTTCTCTTATGATTTTGGACCGTGTGTGATGTATAGTTTTCTGTCTCTGGCCTCTGATCTTTGGATGTATCTGGTGATGATATTCATGACTTAGCATGTTGAATCCATCTAACGCTTATACATCCATCATGTTTTTTGTTGTAATACACACCCCAGTCTATTGGCATGCATATTTCCAAGTTTTGATTCCAATTTGATAGTTGCAGTTTGAGAAGGTAGCACTGTCCCAATGATCAACTTCAAACAATTTAGATATATTACAACTGAGGTAGCACTGTCCCAAGGATCAAAGCTGCATGCTTCCCAGCTGTCATAGGTCGGTACTAGGTAGTGTGCTTCGAGATAAATTACCATCTCTCCTTCTACAATCAAAGATTCAGAGGCATAAATATTCGGAACTGTTGGGAATAGTGAGGGATTTCAGCATACATGTTTAAGCTGCATTCTAAGGTCATATTTGCTGAATTTGCACATTGATAATAAGTTAGCTTTATATTGAAGATGTTAGTATAGTAATGTGTGCCTTTGAGGCAAGAACATAGGTGCATTTTTGGTGGATTGTGATGACATGATTTTGCTTAGGAGGCTGCATAATTTTTATGTACGTGAGCTTATAATGATGGATCAGACTGTAGTGACTAAAGGTTTTGCCTGGTGCAGGCACAAAGGGAACCCTGAAACGACATGGGACAGCGCTGCTAGGATCCTCTTCCAAGAGGCATCTAGGGATGTTAATAGACTGGGAAATTGCACACCCAGAAGATGCTGAAATGGAAGACTTTGGTATGGAATTGGATTAGAGTGAGTGTGGTGAGTATTACTTGTCTTACTATTGTAGTATATATATTTTGTGCGGAGCCAGGGATCGAGAGGTCTGCCATTTGGTTTCCGATACACTATTTATTCACTAAGTTTATATCTGGTTAGGATGTAAGGGATACATGTGATTGCCACTAGCCCACTAGTAGGTATAACTAAGGCCAAAATAGAAGATTTTAAGCCTACGATACACATGGTGGAAAGAAGAATGATCTACCTGTCTTTCTTACACAAGCTAGCAAACTAGAGATAGTCAACTCTGTATTATTCTCACTGCCTACATACTACATGACCTGTCTCAAAATACCAGCAACAGTCATCAATCAGATAGACTAGTGTTCAAGCCATTGTTTATGGCGAGGTTTTGATGTAAATGCAAGAAAGCTGAAGGTGTGGATTAGTGGTTCGACTTAAAATTCACTAACGATGACGAAAGCATTGCACAAAGTCCTTAACGGAGTTACCATGGGCCCATCTCATTTGGCTCGATGATGCGAGCTTCCTCGACGACGAGTACCCATTGTTTTTTGTGCTGCAGATTCAGCCATCGGCCTCTGTGGAGTGCGCCAGTGCATAGCTCGTCCTCATCACGTCCAACTACCCCAATGGCAGTGCCATTTCGTTGAGAGGAAAGTTTACCAAGATAGTAACCAACGTGTGGGAGACGTGCCGGAGAGGTTGGTGTTTCGCTCCACGAATGGGAAGCAGAAGTACGCTCGTGATCAAGGGCAGATGAAGAACTAGAGCAGCTGCCTAGCAGGTTATAGGAGGGAACGCAAGTCCAGTTTGCAATGCCGGTCCCCTAAAACTCAGATGAATTAACCCAGGTCCAGTTTGCAATGCCGGTCCCCTAAAACTCTTAAAACATTAAAGCTAGGGTAAGAAGACCTGAACTCATAAGTGTGATGGTATAAGATTGTCTCACCCGTGCTTCCTTGTGTTTTGCATACAAGAACTGCAGGAAAAATACAAATATAGGAACTGCAATATCTCAGTATTATCATAGAATGGAACATCTGACATGAGGAATGAGCACCAGGTAGCTATTCTCTTGTGGTGCATCTTGTACTTAGTGGTTACATCTTCAAAGCTTTTGGTCGTCCTACTCTAGAAAACGTAGTACACTGACTTGCATCTAATTAATGATACTATATAACAGTTAAAAATTTTAACTGTAATGTCAACTTTTGTAGTTTTGTGTGGCTTAAGTATTTATAGCTCTTTGTGACAAATAATCAAAGAGCCGCGTTGATTTGGTGATTCTGATTCTCTATAGTCAGCACATTGATGATTTTTCCTGTTGAACTCTGAGGTGATCATATTATTGCTTTGCAGACCGACAATGCGTTTATGTGCCAACCAATTATTTGTCTATCGGTGACATCTTTTTTATGAACTCTGCTGAAATTATAAGGCTCAATCTGTCAATTCGAGAAGGTATAGGTTGGTTCCCCGGTCTCCGTTTCAGCATTTTCTTGAAACAACAAACTTTCGAATGATTCATTATGAGAGGATGCTATTAACTAGGTTGCTCCACCCCTTGTAGAAATTATTCAGACTGTTATGTTTCAGGTGCTAATATAACCTCACCACTGGCTTCTAATGGCATTGTGTATTAGCTGATTATTCTTCTATTCTGATTTTTCTTTTATTTTTTCTACAGAACTATTGGTTCTGGAGGAATGATTATGTCACAAGTGATCACATCACTAGAATCATTTGCATATGAATGCAGCAAAAAAAGAAAAAAAAGGTGAGAGGCAAAATTGCTATTTACCAATGAAGTTCTGATCCATATCAGAAAAACCTGTCTACTTCTTGGAGCATAGAACTAATATATGGACTTATTCATCGGATTGCAAGATTGCTGAGAGAACACAGTGAAGTAGGCACTAGGCAGGAACATGGATCAAACTGATATATGGACTTATTCATCGGATTGTTCAGCATTCAGTGTAAGGAAATCTGTACTTGACAGTGACCAGCAACACAATAGTCGTACACTGCCACCTGGGGCTGGCCAGTAACAAAAAATTACAGCCTTATTTGAAGCGATATATGGATTCTAATTCACGTTTCAGCAGTTTGCTAAATCATGTTTACCTGTAATGCTGAACAAGAACAAGACTCTGGCTCCTGATCTTTTGATATTTCTGGTGATGGTAACTATGAGTTGCAGTTTGCCATGGAAGCAGATTTTTCGACTTTGCTGAAAGGTCTGTACGCAGCGAGGAGTGACTATGGTCCTTAAAGAAGAGAGCACGTTGGGTGCGTTTGGTTGAACGTCATCCTATCCACATTTTTTCGGACTAGATCATCCACATTGTTTGTTTGACTGGGTAGGGTCATCCATTGTTTGTAAACGATTGAATGGTCGAGAAAATATTGAATGAGAGTAATTGAATCTTATTTACAAATAATAGTAGTTAATATTTATTAATTAGCTTACTTTAATTTTTATAAACAGTAATCTTGTTACAACAATTCATAATTAATACTAAAACATGCTAATTATGCATATTTATATTCTAATCCACATGATTTTTGCACATTAATTAATATATTAATGTTTATTTATTCTAATCTCATAATAACATATACTAATTGATATCACAATAATAATTATCTTTAATTGTTTACTAATGATCATGCTTAGACAGGTTGGATAGCCCTAAACGGCCAAATTTCCGGGATATGCTCATCTAGCATCTTTGAAGCATATTCTCTATTCCTATCCACCCTATCCAGTCCAACGGTGAAACAAACACTGAATTGAACAGCCCTGTCCAAGCCAATCCAAGTCAATCCAGTGAAACAAACACACCCTAGTGTTTCACGGTGATGAATGGAAGCCTTTAGCAAATCCATGGCGGCCGGATGGTGTTTGAGTTACGTTTTTCATCTGTTTTTTTTCAGCCGGAGAGAGAAAAATAACCCATGAGATTTTGAAGGTGAATATATAGGTATTGCACGAATGACGTTCCCTTTAGCAATATCACTCGTACCATTCGCTAATATAATGTGACCCCCAAAAAAAAAGGAATTTTTTAACTCAAAGTTAGGAACAAAATTCTATGCAGCACTGCTGTAATACAACCTATTTACAGCACCACTTGGATGTTTAACACCTGGCAGCCAATCAAATCTGGGCCTTCCCTTATTCTCCCGTAAAACCTGCCACAAGTCAATCAAGGAGCCGCATCCCCTCAGGACTCATGCGGGCAAAACTGATCGAAGAGCCGGAGCCGATCAATGAGCCGGAGCCGAGTATCGAGAAAGGATCCTCGAAGAGTTTCGATCAGATCAAAACCGTCATCGTCCAGGAAGACAGGAAAAAGATTTCCATCTTCTTTGCGCCGCCGCCGCATCGCTCGATGAAATAATAATCGCTGACCTGCAACCCTAACACTCGACGGAGGCGCCAATGGAAAATCATCGTGGCTTGACTGACACAGAAGCCAATAACGAGGTTCAACCTGTTCTTGCCGTCGCAGACGGTTCAGATATGTTCATGCATACTTTGCTGCCATCCAGTGTCACCAGGTTATCCTATAAACATCGCTTGTAGTTTTATCTTCTTCGAGGAGTAGATGTTACAGTGAAATAATATGGGCTTCTCTACATGTTGAATATCAAACATTATATGATGATAATTTCTAAATGCATTTTGATTGTTATTTTTACAGCAACACTTATGGATCCTTCCAACTATCATCCGTCCAAGAGCATGATGCTACCATAATGAAGTTTCAGTGTAGTTCCTCTCCTGTGATCTCCACTTCAGGTCCACCGCCATCATCAGTCCCGAACACTCACGTCATGCAACCACTTACATCCACTTCAGTTCCAGAAATTTATCAAGTCATGGAACCTCAACAGGATTCATCAACTGAGGTAATATTAGAGATAACATAACTGAGTTTAGTTCATTTTGTTTTAATGTTGTAGTTATACTATAATCATTCATGCTCCAGTTATACCATATTTGTACCATTATATTGTAGGTCAACGAGGAACGTGTAGAAAAAGTTACCATACTAGAAGTTGGCATGTGTTTCGAATCAGAGGATGATGCATATGATATGTACAACTTTTATGCTAGCAAGATTGGGTTTAGCATCAGGAAGCATGACATAAGGCGTAGAGGAGATAAAACTATATATCGGAAGATTATAGTTTGCAGTAACCAAGGAAAACGAGGTAATCACTCATCGCATGAAACTTTAAAGGAAAACGATACTACTAGAACTGAATGCAAGGCTCGTATTCAGTTTAGTGTTTCTCGAGATGGAATTTGGAAAGTCCAAAAGGTTGTGCTTGAACATAATCATTATCTTACGAGTCCAAATAAGACACCAATGTTGAGGTCCCATCGTCGCATTACTAAGGCAGATAATATCTAATCAGTACAATACGACAAGCCGGGGTAAGGCCAGCCCAAGTGTATGACTTTTTCAAGCAGTGGTATGGCGGAGCTGAGAATGTACCCTTTCGCGGGTTGATTGTAATAATGAGATAGGTCGTGAGCGCAAGAAGTATTTGCCAGCCAATGATACAGATACCCTACTAGAATATTTGAAAAATAAACAATTAGAGGATCCTACATTTTTTTATGCAATAGAAATAGACAAAGACACTGGAGAGATAGCTAATTTCTTTTGGGCAGATGGTCAAGCTATCATGGACTATTCATGCTTTGGTGATGCTGTGTCATTTGATACAACTTTTCAAACTAATAAATTTGAAATGCCTTTTGCTCCACTCCTTGGAACCAACCATCATAAGCAGACAATTATTTTTGGAGCTGCATTACTATACAATGAGACAACTGCATCATTTATTTGGCTCTTCAAAACATTTCTAACAGCAATGTCTGGGAAGCATCCTAGTACAATTTTCACAGATCAATGTGCAGCCATGGCAGCAGCAATTAATGAAGTATTTCCCAACACAAGGCACCGTCTCTGTTTGTGGCACATTTTTCAAAATGCCGCTAAACATCTCGGTCATGTTATTGCTGAACATCGTGAGTTTCTTGCTGAGTTTAAGATATGTGTATATGAAGAAAATTCAATGACACACTTTGAGCAGTTGTGGCATGACATGTTGGTTTGCTATAATCTTACAGAAAACAAATGGTTGCAAAGTCTATATGAGCTAAGATATCATTGGGCCGCTGTTACACGAGACTCTTTCACGGCTGATATGACATCAACTCAAAGGAGTGAAGGTATGAATAATGTTTACAAGACAAGGTTCCGTAGAAAACTATGTCTTTCTGAACTCTTAGAGGAATGCGAGAAGTGTGCAGCTAGTCTTCGCGAAAATGAGTTGGCTGCAGATTTAAAGTCCAGACGTTCTAATCCAGTTACTTATATAGATTTACCAATGTTGAAGACAGCAGCAGAAGCATACACGAGACAGATTTATTTGGATTTTGAAGGGCAGTTTAAAGACCAATTTTCCTTCTCTTGCAAAGTAATAGAAACCCAAGGAGCAGTCATTTTTTATAGGGTTATGCCTATGAAATTTCAAGATGAAGCAACAGTTGTCTTCAACTCTGAAGATAAAACAGTTACATGTTCATGTAGAAAGTTTGAATCAGTTGGTAAGTATGCATATTTTGTAATTATATTACCTTACAGTAAATACAAATATGAATTATTTCAATTGTATGTTATAGGTATATTGTGCAAGCATGCTCTTAGAGTCTTCAATATAAATGAAGTTTTTATCTTGCCAACTCAATATATATTGCATAGATGGACAAAATACGCAAAAAGAGGATTTCTTTGTGAGAAACAAAGAAGCAAGAACGAGCCTTTGGCAGCACAAGCTGCACGCATCTCTAGAAAGGCGACATCTATTGCATTAAAGTGCTCATTTTCAGAAGAACTTCTTGATGCTTTGGAGAAGGCTATAGATAATTTGGACTTGGAAGCAGATAACTCACTAGGAAAAATACCTACTGAACCATGTTTGGTTCCTCAAAGTTCTAATGATTATGTTGAAGACATACTAAAAGGAAAAGTATCAATAAGAGTGCCTCAGGTCGTAAAAGGTCCAAAGACTAAAAGAGCAAGAGACCCACTAGAAAAGAATAGAAGAAAGAATAAGAAGACCGCTAACAAAAAAGGTGCTCCTTTAAACATGATACCTGACAGATCTTATTCTAGTGTTTTATAATTTTTTGCATATTTTTTTGTGTAATAACATAGGTGAAGATCCAAGACAAGATGCAAAAAATCCGAATTGTCAAGACGAACCAGATGTAAGGGAGATTCATCTGCTTATTATTTTTTTCAGTAATACATTCTAATTACTTATGTTCTGAACACACTTTCATATTTTTTTTAACACAGACATCCTTCGGTTTAAGCATCGGTGCTAATTGTTGGAACTAAGAACTAGAACACAAGCTGAAAACTTAGAGTTGTGAATGATTGCAGTGCTTGATGGCTGCTGCATTGGTCCCTTTATATAGGCAAAGATATGAGTTGTAACAACCAACAAAAGCAAAGGATAGTAAGAAACAAAGTGGCTAGTGTAACAACCAACCAAAAGCAAAGGATACTAAGAAACTAAATGGACCATATACCAAAGGATACTAAGAAACAAAATGGTTGTGGTCACCCCTATTGTTTGTAACCCTCACACAAGCTTATCTATCAATCTCCCCCTAAGCCTTGTGTGTTGTCTCCGACTTGTGGTGAACCGGACCGATGCGAGTTCTCGGTTCAAGAAATTTCACTCGCCCGAGAGACTTGGTGAGGATGTCGGCAAGCTGGTCCACGGTATTGATGTAGCTGGCCTTGACGCTCCCCTCTTCCAAGCAGCTCCCGATGAAGTGGTACTTGATGCGGATATGCTTGCTTCTCTCATGGAAGACATGGTTCTTGGCCGGTGCGAGGGCAGATTTGCTATCTACCCTAAGCTCGACCGCTTCGGGCCTCTTGCCGAGTAATTCGCCCAAAAGCCGAGCTAGCCGAGTGCTTGTGTGGCGGCTGAGGTGGCGGCGATGTACTGCGCTTCACAGCTTGAGAGCGCCACCACTCGTTGCTTGAGTGATTGCCAGCTGACAGGACAATTTCCGAGGAAGAACAGCGTGCCGCTTGTGCTCTTGCTCGTGTCGATGTCACCGGCGAGGTCACTGTCGCAGTATCCGATGAAGTGTGCAGCACCGGGGTTCTTCGAGTAGTGTAGACCGTAGTCGTAAGTGCCCGCGATGTAGCGCAGGATACGCTTGACAGCTTGCTGGTGCTCGGTTGTTGGCCGTTCCATGAACCGGTCGACGTACCCGACGGCGAACGCCAAGTCCGGCCGAGTGTGAACCAAGTAGCGCAAGCTGCCGACGATGCGCCGATATCGTGTCGGGTCCACTTCCTCTCGCCTCACCGTAACGACTCGGCTTGAGCCGCTCCTCCATTGGAGTGTGGGCCGGATTGCATCCGGACAAGTCGCCTAACTCGACAATGTGCTTGGCATAGCGAGCTTGGCGAAGCGAGATGCCGGCGTTGTTCGCAAAACCTCGATGCCAAGGTAGAAGGTAAGAAGGCCGAGGTCACTCATCCGGAAGGTGGCCCTCATTTGCGCCTTGAATGCCTTCACTTCTTCTTCCCTGGTGCCGGTGATGACGAGGTCATCGACGTAGACGCCCACCAGCAGAACGGAGTAGTTGTGGCCACGTCGGTATACCGCCGCCTCATGTGTGCTCTGCTGGAAGCCCATCTCCTTGAGGGTGTTGTCCAGCTTAGCGTTCCATGCGCGCGGGGCTTGTCGTAGACCGTAGAGTGCCTTGCGCAGCCGCGGAACCTTGTTCTCTTGGCCGGCAATGACAAATCCGGGTGGTTGTCGCACGTACACCTCCTCTTTCAGGTCGCCATTGAGGAACGCCGACTTGACGTCCATGTGGTGGACGTGCCACCCCTCCTGGGCAGCAAGGGCGAGGAGGATGCGGATGGACTCGATGCGGGCCACGGGTGCGAACGCGTCGTCGTAGTCGATCCCTTCTTGCTGGACGAAACCGCGTGCGACAAGCCGTGCCTTGTGCTTGACCACCTCCCCGCCTCATTCTTCTTGAGCTTGAACACCCATTTCGAGTGATTGGACGATGACCAGCCGGCAGGTCGACGAGTTCCCATGTGCGGTTACTGCTCGATGGAGTCCATCTCCTGTTGCATTGCCGCGCACCAAGCCGCATCACCTTTAGCTTCCACGAACGAGCAAGGCTCGCCGGTGTGCGTTAGGTGCAGCTCGGCGTCGATGTTCCGCTGCACGAACCCGGGTGCCGGCTGCTCGTCGAGGATGTCGCTCATGGTGCGGTAGCGCGGAGGAGTGTCATTGTGCGCAACATCGATGCGGTCCTCATCATTCTCCAATGGCGTCGCTAGGACGGGAGCGCGCATGCCACCAGTGCATCGGATCAGCTGCCGGTGTGGCCGGTGGCGTGGTAGAGCGCGATGTTGAGCCCGAAGCGGTGCCCTGGCTCATGGTCGGTGTCGACGGCGCATGCGAGCTTGATGACGATGAGTGTCCGCCAGCTCCCCCGGCTCCTGCAAGCTGCAAGTACTCGACGGTGAAGTCGCTTGTTGTCGTCGTCGAGCCGCGGCTGGTGTCGTTGGTCTAGTCCCGGCCACGCCCTTCATCGAACACGACGTCGCGCGATGTGCGCACGCGTCGGGTCACCGGGTCAAGGATGCGGTAGGCCTTGGCACCCTCGGCGTAGCCGATGAAGACGCCGGGCGTGCTCCGGTCCTCCGGCTTGCCGACGCGGTTGAGCTCCTTCACGTACGCCGGGCAGCCGAACGTTCGTAGGTGTCCGACCGCCGGCGTACGCCCATGCCAGGCCTCGTATGGGGTTTTGCCCTCTAGGCCCTTGGTCGGTGACCGGTTCAACAAATGTACCGCGGTCATCACGGCCTCACCCCGAACTCTGCCGGCATGCCGCGTTGCTTGAGCAGGGCACGGGCGGTGGCGACCACGGTTTGGTTGCGGCGCTCGACGACGCCGTTCTGCTGCGGCGAGTACGGCGCGGAGTAGTGCCGCTGGATCCCTTCTTCCATGCAATAAGCAACAAACTCGGTCACGGTGAACTCACCGCCATTGTCGGTGCGCAATACTCGGAACTTGTGGCCGCACTCCTTCTCTGTTGTTGCCTGTACATGCTTGATAGCGTCCGCGGCAGCCGCCTTCGTCGGGAGAAGGACGACCCACATGTACCGTGAGGCATCATCCACAAGCAGCAGGAAGAAGCGCCGTCCTCCGGGTGTTGCCGGTGTGATGGGGCCGCAGAGATCACCATGAACGAGCTCTAATGGCTTTTCCGCGCGGTATTTGGCCTCACGGGGAAAAGGACGCCGCTTGAGCTTGGTCATCACGCAGGTGTCGCAGAGCTGCTCGACGTGGTCGATCCGCGGCATCCCTCGTACCATTTCCTCACGCCCGAGCTTGCCTAGTGCGTCGAAGTGGAGGTGGCCGTACCGCTCATGCCGGCGCCGGGCATCATCATTGCGTCGAGCGGCGAGGCGGACCGGTCGGGTGACCCTCATGCGGAGGATGTAGAGCATGCCGCTGCCCCGGTTGACCTTGACGAGGAGACGGCTCCGCGAGTCCCATATCCGGAGCACCCCTTGGTCGATCACCACCTTCGCGCCACCTTTGTCGAGCTGGCCGAGGCTGATGATGGAGTTCCGCAGGGCCGGGATGTAGTAGACTCCATGGAGCAGCTTGTGCTCACCGGTTTTGGCCTCGAACGGAACGGAGCCCACGCCGCATATCTCGACCGCGGACTCATCGCCGAACTTGACGGAGCCTCGAATGCTGCGGTCTAGGTCGGAGAAGTGCTCGAGGCGGCCGGTCATGTGGTGGGTGGCGCCGCTGTCGAGGTACCATCCTTCAAGCTTGTCACCACCCGAGTCGGTGCCGAGGTAGACGCGTGCATGCGGCTCGTCGAGGTGGAGCAGCGCGGAGCCGGATGGAGCGGGTGGCGACATGGAGCTGGAGGCGGGGAGGCTAGGGTTGCATCAAAACCCTCCCGCGTGGGCTGAAACTCCGGGCTCACGTGGGCCGAAGCGATGATGGTTCATGATCATCATCCGCTTGGGCCGGATGAGCGGCACCGCGCTTGGGCTGCCTGCGGTCCTTGGCCCGGTGCCCGCGGCGGCTGCAATTGAGGCACCGGTCATCACGGGTCGCCTTGCGTTCTCCGCCGCGACCGGTACCACAGCCGCCATCACCACCGCCAGCCTGCCTAGCGGAACTACCACCGCCGGACTTGTCCTTCCTGCGGGGCCGTCGGCGTTGGTCCTTGACCGGAGTTCCGCCTCGCCGGCTTTCCTTCCGGCGTGCGAGCCACTGCTCCTCGGTGTAGAGCAGCTTGCCACCTATGGAGACGGGGTCGGCGGAGGGCGCCTCGTCTCGACCGTCGACGGCCTTGAGCCGGCCCGCCGCGTCCTCAATCGACGGGGTCGAGAGATCCAAGAGGGTCTCTATCGACAAAGCGATTTGTGTGTACCTGGAGGGGACGACGCGGAGAAGCTTCTCGACCGCCTTCTGCTCGTTGATGTCGCCATCACCGTGCCTTGCTAGCTGCTGCACCAGGCCGTTGAGGCGGAGCGCGAAGTCGTCGATGTCCTCCCCGGGCTTGAAGCCGAGGCGGTCCCACTCTTGACGTAGCCTTTGCGAGTGGCCCTCCGCGCGTGGTCGACGCCGATGCGCGATGCGGCGATGGAGTCCCGGGCATCCTTGGCGGAGGGCTTGTCCGCGAGAGAGGAGACCATCTCCGGTGGGACGAGAGGCCAGGAGTGCGTCGAGCGCCGGCCGATCCTCGTGGAACTCAACATCCCCGTAGGCGATGGCATCCCACAGCCGACGTGCCTGCAATTTCACTTTCATCAATAAGCTCCGGTCGTTGTAGTTCGTCTTGGTGAGCATGGGCCATGGCGTGCTCCCGCCGGACTCCTTGATGACGCGCTGGACGACCGGTGAGTCGCCACGACGAACACGTCGGCCGCGGCGGCGGACAGGGGAGGGAGACGCCCGGCGGTTCCTGTGAAGGTCTCGCGGTGCGTCCACCACCTCCTGATCGTCCTCCTCTCGGCACAGGGCAGCAGCGGCAGCGGCGGCAGCCTCGGCTGCAGCAACCGCGGCACGCGCAGCTTCAGCCGCGTGCTGTGCCGTTCGCTCGGCCGCAGCGATGCGTGCCTCACGAGCCTCAGCGTCGGCGGTAGTAGCAGCAGCGACAGCGGCTCTCCGGCGAGTGGACGAGGTAGACATCCTCACCAAAACTCACACCTTGCTCTGGTACCAATTGTTGGAACTAAGAACTAGAACACAAGCTGAAAACTTAGAGTTGTGAATGATTGCAGTGCTTGATGGTTGCTGCATTGGTCCCTTTATATAGGCAAAGATACGAGTTGTAACAACCAACAAAAGCAAAGGATAGTAAGAAACAAAGTGGCTAGTGTAACAACCAACCAAAAGCAAAGGATACTAAGAAACTAAATGGACCATATGCCAAAGGATACTAAGAAACAAAATGGTTGTGGTCACCCCTATTGTTTGTAACCCTCACACAAGCTTATCTATCACTAATATGATAGTACCAAATGTGGCCACCAATGATATGTATGCAAATGTTTCATCTATGGATGGTCCTCTTATGCGAGGAGGATATACAAGCCTTTTGTTAGGAGTTGATCAAGATGCATCAGCTGCTCGAAGATTACAATTTCATGAATCAAGAAGCACACAACATGAATAGAGAGCCCTTTGATGGAGCCATGAATTATAATATTTCATATATTTTTTACATGCTTGTAGTTTGCAATAAAAAAACTCATATACAATTGGGCCTGCTGTGGCATTTTATTATGGTATAATATTTTACATGTACAATAACTGGTAGCTTGAGATTTTGATGTCTTCCTTGGTTGTCAGTATGTTCCCAACAATTGTGAGAAGTTTTTTTTATGAAAACAGTTGTGAGATGTTGGTTGCTCAGATGAACAGAACTCACAAGCTCTCATGCCTCTTATCCAATCAGCCGTATTTCATCTGTCTTTGTCTAGCCCAACACACCAATGATTATGTTGTTTGTAATTTATAAACCTTGAACGATTAAACAACAGGGGCAGCAGGGATGGTAGACTATGGAGGCTATGACTGACGACAAGCTCTTCTTTTTATTTTCCTAAGCGAGATTTGATGATGGAGGCGTGATGTGGGAGAAGGGAGCAGGCAAGGACGGTCGGAGCGCCGTCGTAGTTCATCGTATCAAAGAAGCTGGGGGCGAGCGGACCAAGGATAGAGTAGCGACGGGAACGATGTTATGGCCGGCGGCGAGATCATCTTTTTATTTTTCTAGGAAAGACTCGATGCTCCTGATTTACAATGAGCCGGCTCATCTTTTTTAATCTAAATCGGCTCCGGCTCTTCGATTGGTTTTGCCCACATGAATCGTGAGAGGATGCGGCTCCTTGGTTGACTTGCGGCAGGTTTCACGGGAGAATAAAGGAAGGCTCAAATTTGATTGGCTGCCAGGTGTCAAACATCCAAGTGGTGCTGTAAATAAGTTGTATTACAGCAGTGCTGTATAGAATTTTGCTCCCAAAGTTATTAGTTGTGTCTGCCTACTGCCACTAGTCCGAGTCGGAGTCTCAGCCGCCGCCGGGCGAGTCCGCCTCACAATTGTCGTTCCAATCCCCGTCGGTTTCGGCTTCCCTCTGCTCCTCCCTGCCGCTACATATAATACTGCACTAGATCCATCTCAACACAAGCTAAATCGAGAGAAGAGATCAATCGATGGCGACCAGGAGGAGGCACTTGTTTAGGTTGGAAAATGCCACCTTGCGCCCGCCTGCCCTCTCTCCGGACGACGACGCTGCTGAACTCCCCTGGGTGCTCCTCGACGAGCACGCCTACGTCGCTGACCGCACCAACAGCACCACCGCCACCTCCGAGACCTGGGACAACAAGGTTATCAAGGTTACCTTCTGCCTCGCCGCCCCGCCGCGCGTCTCCTACGTCTGCGTCTTCTGCCCCGGGCTATCGCATACCGAGTTCCCCCTGCCGCCCAAGATCCTCGCCATGGACGAGGACCTCGTGCTCCTTCGCATCATCGTCAGCTCGAAACAGGACGTGTTCGAGGACATGGACTACTACATGTACCAAGCTGCCAGTGCCGGCGGGGGCCCATCTCTGATGCGGCTCCCTCGGCCCCCTTGGCCCTATGCATTCGAGTCAACCGATATTGGCATCCTGAGGCGCGGCATCAGCTACAGGGAGCACCCCGAGGGCCCGAGTAATAAGTGTATCTTTCGCCCCCGCAGAGACACCACCAGTGATGGTTCCTACGTTGTAGCTGGGCTTTGTAAGGCACGCAGTGCGAAACCCGGGCAGTTCGTCCTCTGCCGCTACAGCTCCGAGCTCCCAACTCATTGGACTACCGACACCGTCTCGCTGAATGATCGACAGCTCCGGAATGGCTGCTACTCTTACCATATCAACAGCACGGTGATCGCCATAGGAGGAAATGCTGGCACCATGGGCTTTGTCGACCTCTGGCGGGGTATCCTCTTGTGTGATGTGCTCAATGTTGAAGGCAAACCTATCCCCCGCTTCGCTATGTAGCACTGCCTCCAGAGCTCCAACCTGACACAATCGCTACGGGAGATGCACGCCTTGGTCGGGACATTGCCGTTGTGGAAGATGAAAAAGGCCGCATGATGATCAAGTATGTTGAGATGGAGGTTCAGTGGAAGCCTGGCCAAGGCTTCGGTGGTTCCCATGCCATAGATGGTTGGGTGGCCAGGACTTGGAAGCGGCCGGTTTCTGCAACTTATTTGGAGGATGCTTGGGTTGAGGACTGCATATGCAAATCATCTCTTATCCCAGCTAACGAAAACCCGCATTTTGAACAACTGCCTAAGGTGCTGGATCGTGAAGGCAAGCCGAAGCCTCCATTCACTGGACTTGATGTCTGCCAACCCACCCTCAGCATCCATGACGATGCTGTTTGCTTCATGGTCAAGAAGAATCGTGGGGATGCCAAGGCTTGGGTGATTGCTGTAGACATGATGAGCAGCACATTACTAGAAGTGGCTGAGTTTGCTGCAGAAAGAACAGTTGGCGCGACTTTCGCCTATGTGTACAGTAGGATATCAAAACATCTGAGATGAGGGATGAGCACCAGAGATACTCTTGTGATGCATCTTGTATTAAGTGGTTGCCTTCAAATCTTTTGGTCATCCAATATATATAATCACGCTAGCTATACCCGGGCGACGTGCGGTGATCACGCTTGCGGCCTCAATCCAATTGAACGAGAGGTGTGTTGATAGGAATAGGATGCGCTAGACCGGATGTGCAGAGACTTCAGAGAGAGATACGGGAAGAGGCGAACCTCTGGGCAATAGCCAGAGCGCGTGGCCTTCGGGACATGCTGTAGATTATGGAGGTTGATTAGGTTGTTTCACTCAGTCACAGGCGCGAATGTAAAAAAATTTGAACCCCAACCCCGAGTCTCCTTGTATATATAATAGCGTGCAGTTCTCTCACGCGTGTTTGAGAAAAAATAGGTAAGAATAGGATGAAAATAAAAGAAAAAGTAACGACAGAACAGCATGAAACATAAATCTCAACATAGTTGTCTGGAGCTGCTGCAACAGAGATATGTTCACTCGTAAGAAATGTTAGGTAGGCAGAGCGGTGAAGTCACTACACAAATTTGAACCATACAAGTGTACACACATATATAGAGAGAGCAAGACACCAATCAAGATAGCACCTTTTGTTTAAAAGAGTAAATATGTAGTACATGATTTTTTTCTTTTTGACATCAATACACAATAATATTTGAACATAATTTTTACGTATAAATAAACTTCACCCTCGTTCCCCCACCCACGAACAACATCAATGGCCGATTCTTGTGCTCGGCCTTGACCGCGCCCTGCCCGGCCTGTTCGCAGTTAGAACGCCCCGCCATTTTGCTCGCTTGCAAGTTGCAACGTGGCCATGCCCATCACCGGAGTCCGACACGCTGGCGTCGCCTTCAGTCAACACCATTGCGGCAGTGAGCGAGTGTGCTAGCGTTCAAGCCGTTGTCAATTTTAGGAATTTCGATGGGATTTTTTTAGGGAGCGAATTGATTCAATTGATTGTAGTCAAGGAACATGCTAATGATTTTCTTCTTGCCGGATGCTGCACGTACGAGCAGGTTTTCAAGCGGTTCAGGTATTGAGGCCCATTGCCTGTTGGCTAAAAGCCCCAAAATAGCAGGCCCACTATACCCCTTCGTTCCCAGAAAAGAAGAGAATCGCCGCCTGCTGTTGGGAGATCCGCCTCTGGCGGTTTACGTGTTTTGACTGATTTCAACCTTTAGAGTTAGAAGTGTGTGTTGAGGATTGCAGTACATCTAAAACATGCAAGGTGTAAAGAACACACAGATAGTTTTCCATTATAGGACTATTACATATGGCAGGACAAAACCTGACACACTGTTATTGCCAAACCAAGTGCATCCTTCATGCTTGCAGGCAAGAAACAGCTAACAAAATCTTATATAGGAATACCATCTGGAAGTTTGGCTGCATTACCATGTATTCTCAACACCTCACTACACAGCCAGCCCACCAGCAATAATATTCATCTCCTCCTGAATACGAAAAATGCAATCTTTTAGTTTGCCCTTGCTCACAACATTACTTTGAATTATATATATATAATATGATGCATATACATGCATGCAACGAACGACTATGAAGTCACCTCGGTCACCGGGGCTACATTAGATGAGCCATCAAAATGACGACAGAATAGCGCACAATATGCACCGGTTCTCTTCCTACACAAAATAAAAAGTAATGGTAATTATTACTCAGCGCAACCAAAAACACAATAACTAAATAGAGGAAATGTTATGTTTACTAAATGCTCACCATGAAACATCACATTTCTGCTGAACATATAACTTAACGACAACATCCAACCAAAATTCCATCCTACAAACATCTTAGAGGCAACCTCCTTCATACTCCGCTTCAATGCTGAAGCGACACGACAGATGGAAGTCAAACTGTTCAGAATGTGTATACTGTTCTAGGAGAGGATCATACACTATAATCACATTATCAGCAAAATTCCATGCATAGCACACCCAATGATTTCTTACATTGGCATGGAAGAAGACCTGTAACACGATTACATGAAAGTGGAACGATCAAATGTCAAATGATAACTTACCCTACATTTTTAGGTAATTTATAATTAATAATGTTGGTGTATGTAATACCATATTGAATTTTGACACATCATAACCGAGATGGTCGCCAAGTAGTTGATCCCGAATGGAACAATGCCCCAATAATGGAATTCCAGCAAGAGCATGGACCTATGTTTTTAAAAAATGGGAACATCATATAATTATCCTTTACAACTAAAATTGCCCAATATACATCAACTACACGTCCACACTACCAATATGTAGTAAACAATACCACCATTTCAAATTTTGCTGCTTTATTAAGTTGTTTGTAATAGGACACGCACTTTAATTCCATATCTGCGACCAAGAGCGACATAAATACCATTCAAAAAAATAAATACATAAATTCCACAATTCCATCTTACCATTACGTCGGACTCCATAAAGTGTCTCCATCGTGCCCGAGCACGAGAAGCATATACATCATTGTCAAGCTGAATAAAACGCCTCATTATAGCATCCATCATGTCGTGATCAAAGTCAGATAGACCCAACATTTGATTATTGAATGCATCCCCTCTGACCTCAATAACCTTTGGTATGTTGTGCTCTATCCATGGCCTTCAATTACATAGCCATAAAGAGAACTCATCAGTACCACGATTATATGGAAATACTACACGGACAGAACATGTGAATTCAATGCCCACATCACTTACTCTTGAGTCTCTAACAAAGATATGTTGGACTCCAACCATTTCAAGAAGCGGCTGGTATCTGGCTCATGGTAAGTAGAAAGCAAGTTTGTACTCCATGTATCTTTAGGAGTATGGCATGGTATATAATGATCCATGACAATTCCTTCCTTCGACAGTGATGGCTCATTTCCATTATCATTACTTGGATTGAAACCTCCATGCCTTGCTTTGGTTGACTAAAGCCATTAGCTCGGACATTGCTTTAGTAGCAAGTAAATCTCCATGGATCATGGAAGAAGTGCTCTCATTTCGCAATATATTTCGCAATATATTGTGGGCACCATGATTCATATACATACATGAGCACGTTGCACAACTGCCTACATTGGCAAAATCTGTAAAACTGACATCATCTGGACCTTTCCGTTTTTCAAATACGAACCTTCAATACCAGATCTGCCTCTCTCTTCAGCAGCAGCAGACATAATAAGTATAGGATTCCCCAGTTCAACCATTGCCCATCTACACCTTATAACTTTGCCTGAAATATAATGGAATACATAAATCATCGTACCAGTTACATATAGCAATATTGTCGCATGGCAAGAATTATTTATTGTGATATACTAACACTGTGCTTAAATGTCAAAAACTCAAAACCAAAAACAAACACAACATACCTGTGCTTGCAATCAAATCCGTGGCCCAGGCGTAACACACATTCCTTGGGTTCCTTAACTGCAATATTTAGTTCCAATATATCCGTAATTCTAAAGTGACTCCATCGATAACTATACATTGTGGACAACTTAATTTCAACATCAATAACATAAACATCATGCCAACAGTACCAACCTTCATAGACCGGAACCCAGCATTATCTAATGACCCATCCTTCCTAGCCTTAGCTAAGTATGTCATAGACGATCAAGCGTAATGCTTGCAATGCAAAGCAACAATCTATGGTCCATGTTTAGGTCTCCAAGATCAATGCTATCTAAGTACAACACCTGCATGTAGATAGGTTAAATAATTACCAGCTAAAAATGATAAGGAGGATCACTGTATACAACATATTTGCATATATCAGGCATATCCTATGAGCATCATAAAATTGTGATGTAGCCAATACATAAATAATCACTATAAATAACAGTAGCATTGGTCTAACCTGCAGGAATAAGGGACATCCAGTAACATTCGGAACCCGGATACCTTTAGATATATCACTTTGTAATTTTCTAGCAGACTCAATAACCTTTCAAAAACATATCCTGCCCAGTCGAACTTGTGTATCTCGTCACGATCTTGGAGAGCAAGCCCGCACTCGTAAGATACATAATTGTGGTTTGCACAAGGACACAGAAAAGTCGACATCACGAACACCACAAAGGCTACAGAGAATGCGTCTTCCTCCTCCCTTGACATCGTGGGTCCATATTCCTTCCGTAAAACTTCTTGGACCACCTTCAGACTACAGCCTTTGACGGCAGAACCAAGACATTTAATGAAGAAATTATCACCATCCGGCTTCTTGCTTCTTTTTTCCCCAACCAATCTACCTGAAGCTGGTACCCCAAAAACCAATCTGACGTCCTCCTTCCTAAGCATCAACCTTAACTTAGGGGGTGTTTGGATCCTCTAGTTGGCTAAAGTTTAGCCAACTAAAGTTTAGTCAAGTAAAGTTTAGGAGATGCATGTTTGGATCCATGACTAAAGTTCATGACTAAACAAAAAGTGGACATATATAACCCTCAATAAATGTTTCTCTACCTTTACTTTTTCTATCCCTAACATGTGATGAGGGGTACATTTGACTTTATTTGCCTTTATCCAAAGTTTAGGAGAGTTTAGCAAGGTTGAGATGACTAGTGGTCTAAAGTTTAGAAGGTGACTTGCTAAAGTTTAGGAGGTCATATTTGGAGAAAAATTAGCTAAACTTTAGTCAACTAATGTTTAGGAGGTGGATACAAACAGGGCCTTATCCCCTAGCACTAATGTTTTAGATTTGACATCTACACGCATCATCCGCCATACGGAAAAGTTACGGTGGATCTTGTTCAAGTTAGGACATCTTAACAGCCCGCCGAACCCAATCCAGAAATAACCTCGTGAAGCAGCTTAGTCGAGCTCCTAGACGTAACGAGAGGCGATTCCAATGTCTCGCCGATCCAAATAGATTGATCATCAGTAGATCCAGCCACCGCGTCGGAGTCGGAGGTCGCCATAGAACACTTAAATCACACACGATACAAACCTATACCAGAGGAAGTAACGAATCCGTCTATACGAAGATAGAACTACAGTATATATGGAAACGCGAGATCCACGAGAGAACAAAATTGCATGGGAAGTTCAATCTTACCAGAAAACTAATCTTTGTCTGCTCTTTGCTACCACTGCTCAACTGGACGCAAAATCGAGCATCTCAAATTGCAAATGAAGCTTACCTTCCAGAGCTTCACCTCGACTTGAAGGCTTGAAGTTGAAGCACTCCCAAACTCACCCCAAATATACGAGTGAAAAAAAAAATGAACTTTAAACTCATGTCCATTTTTCCCAGCCCTGCCTCAAACTGAGTACAACGGGATCCTCATCGGCACTGTTTTAATGTAAACACGCGGCCTACATTTTCTACCATGAACTTCTGCCCTGCATTTCCCTGGCACAGCTTTTAAGGATTCCTTTGACTCCCCGTGCCCTAGAATAAGAACGGCAATCTCCACATCAGCTCCGTGTAAGCAGTTAAATGAGTCCGGCTCTACTTCACGCGTTCGGATCCTCTGCGAGTAACGCACTCTCACCGACATGTGGGTCCGGACCCACATGTCGATGCTGTTAATGCACAGCTTTTAAGGATTCCTTTAACTCCCCGTGCCCTAGAATAAGAACGGCAATCTCCACATCAGCTCCGTGTAAGCAGTTAAATGAGTCCGGCTCTACTTCACGCGTTCGGATCCTCTCGCGATAACGCACTCTCACCGACATGTAGGTCCGGACCCACATGTCGATGAATCGTTAATACACGGTGCATTACTGCAATAATGCAGGACTTAAAATGACGGTGGTACGCACACCCATACCCATGAGGCCACGATGCACGTCCGCCCAGTGGAAGCCTGGCAAGGCTCAGGGACCCCCCCCGCGAATCCAACGGAACCAGGTCCACTACACCAGCTCCCTATCCACTATTATCAGAGTGCTAAGCACAAATAGTTAAGGACCAGCTGCCATTTACTAGAGAAATTATAATCCAATAGCTTTCCAATCCGGTACCGTTTTCAGACAGACGTCGACACATTGGTTGCAGTACCGCATAGGCATAGTGAAAGATTTAAAGATACATACATGGCAACCTGCAATACCATTACGTTATCTTCACAACCCGTAGTTTATCACTGAAAGAAATTTTAGTTTACACTTGCAAAAACCAGATGTAACAAAATAGTACTTCCAGCAATGGGATCATGCCTGTGTGATCGTGCTGTGTTACAATTTTACTATCGCACAGCTTCAGTTAGTCAAACATATACTGATTGTGATATACGAAATCGGTAAGACAATGCACAACCAACGGGCCTTGTAATTTAGAACAGCACAACATCAGGGGTAAAATCCTTTTAATAACCTAAAATGGGAGGAAAAAATTTAGCGGGGGACGGAAAGAGACAATTAGGCCCCAGTGTTGAGGAAAGCAAGAGAAAACAAGGTTGGGATAGTACAGCAGAGATAAAGCAACAGTGTAGGAGAACATCACATAGGATTCACATTTGAAGTTCAATGCTTCCAGAATAAAGCTCCGAACCGCTGAGTAGCTTGAGCTTTCCATGGAATAGCAGCTATATACTCTGCATCTGGGAGAAGGAAATCCGGATCGTGTTCCCCTCGAGTGAGCTAGCATGTTTTGATACAAGGGCCTCTGTTGCCTCCTCTTCAGTCTCAAACAAGACGAGAGCCTGCCTCTTTCCGTTCACCTCAAACAGCTTAGTGTTGACAACTGAACCATGTTCGGACACGTGGTTGAGGATTGCTTCCTCAGAGATCTCTTGTGGAAGAGCAGAAATGTGGATCATCTTTGTTGGAGCACAGCAATGTCGGTAGTTCTTGACAACATTGCTGTTGAACCGGTTAAGGCTTGAATTTAAGTAGTCATGGGCATCGGGGGCAGGAGTAATGTTGGGATATTTTGAGTAGTTAACTTCCAGTTTCTTCCCAAACAGTATAGCCCCCTAAAAAAATTTGGCATCCAAATAAAAGGTGTTTCAATCTACCTTCAGATAACATGTGAACAAGAAAATAGGAATGCAATTGGATTTAACAAATTACCTTTAGATAAGTCACAGCTAGCTCTGCCTGCAACCCATCAGCCATCTCAACAAGGGCATGATCTGGTTTGTTACGCAATATCTTGATCCGTACTATATTTCCATACAAAGAAAACAGATTGAAAAGCTTATCCTCGTCAATTTTCTGCAAAGAACATTGAATCATTGCCGTAATAAGCCAAGGCTTTCTCACAATAGTACTTGAATGCTATATGATAAGTATTAATTAAGTTAACAAAATCTTACAGGAATAGGGAAATAGAGAGGGAGGGAGGGAGGGAGGGAGGGAGAGAGAGAGAGAGAGAGGGGGAGGGAGGGAGGGAGAGGGAGAGGGAGCGGGAGGGAGAGGGAGAGGGAGAGGGAGGGAGGGAGGGAGGGAGAGAGAGAGAGTATGAAACCAAAGGCCTTCAGCTAGGAGAAGCTTGATGATAACAAGACAAAGTAGCAGATAATCTTGAAGAGGTAAAACAGGCCAAAACTTACATCAGTGTTCAAATTACTGACTATGAGTGTGCACCGCTCATTGGTACCAGTCACTCCATGAGGTAAACTTCCACCAAATGCAGCAGCAATCATTGCAGCCCTTCCCATCTGGCATACGAAATGCAAATGTTTTGTATTAATATTCAAAGAAACTGGACAAGCCACAAAGGGAGCAGCATATTTAACTAATGAAGTTTCTGCTCAAAATACATCACCGAGGAAACCATTCAGACACTAACCTGTGCATATGAAGCTGTAAACCAAAAAATAAGGTAATGTCAGGTTCTTTTTTTCACAAATATCAGTGAGATGCTAATGTAAGGTTGAAGTGAAATACCTCCAGGTTGTTGGAAAGCAAAGAGACCAGCTGGATCAGGATAACCTTGCTGCTCCAGGAAACACTAATCAGAATTGCATCAAGATGATCTAGGCAGAAAAGTGTAGACAAGAAAAGCATAACCCAACCTGAGAGTTTCTTGGACGTTGTTCTGTAGGTAATGATGGATTAGTGAAGTCCCTGAAAGAAAAATGTGGAATCCCAATCAGGCAACTTTCATGTTTTAGGAAAATAAAATGTTACAGGAAAGGCCAAGCTGCTAACTGATGTTACACGTGTAACAAGTTACGTGTACAAAGGAATACCGAAAAGTCAACTCACCTAGACCGATCATTGTTGTAGTGGACTTGCAGTTCACTGAGACTGGATATTCAAGAAAAAGAACAAAATATAAGGAATAGAAATTGGGCAATAAATGAATTTGTGAATACGTATGTCACAGCCCATACTTTGAGTATTGAATGTCTAGCTGGCAGCAACCATCATATATGTTCCTTCCCTGGGATATTTTCGTTATGTAAGTATAGAGTTGATATCACATAAAGATGCACAATTGAAGGACATTAGAGCAACCATGTAACATTACATGCAAGGAGCCAAATGCTTCCACAGCTTCTTGGCGGGACTGATACTGGATAAGGGCTTGAAAACCTGAATGCAACAAGCAAACTGTAAAGACAAAGAACGAGCCTTTTGTATAACTATTAATAAAGGTAACAAATTTTCTTATCTCTGGGGCAAAGTTGGTAACACACTGTTTTGGTACAAACATCATACAATATGTACAATGTGACAACAGAATTAGATAATCCGTAATTAATTGCAATGTATGATACATCTTGTTAGTTTTTACACTAGTTTTAGAATTTACTTTATGAAACAGGGAACAATCTTGTAGGCCCACATTAGAAAATATATAGAAAGCTTATATAATACAGATCCACCTTACCATTCACATGCAATCTGTAAGTGAGTCAGGAAATGCATATCAGGTGTACGTGTGTGTGTGGAGAAAGAGAGAGAGAAGGAAAATCTGACCAGCTGACTTTTGAAATGTGACAATCTTCTCCACAAATCCATAAGCTTTGAAAACTTGGTGAAGAACCTCCACTGTTATAGGATAGATCATGTGGTGGATAGTAACTAAGAGGATTCGGTTGGGTTCAGATTCCTGAGGCCAAGCACCGAGGCAGAAAAGAGGAGATAGAAAGAAAAGAATAAATAGGGAGGAATGTGCATATCTTGCTAGAAAGTAAGAGAGTAGATAAGACATGAAATCTAACTGAGCTATCTAAAAGAGGAGGTAGGATATAAAGTACAACTAATCATACTTCCAACCAATTCAAATGCTTAATCTAGCAGTATATGTCAAAAAAAAAATTAGTTTTAGCACTATTGTGATTGTATGTCCAACTTCTAGGAACCTTTCCCCATTTTAGCCCTATGTGTTAAAATGGGTTGCTTCAACTCAGGGTATTACTCAATCAGAGTCAATCCACAACTGAAGTACTAGACTAAACGAAAAAGAAAATAAACAGATGCAACCAACAGAACCAATAGTGCAGAACATCATGAAGTAAAAAAGAAAGTTTCATAGGCACAAATTATTTGTTTGGTAACTTATTAATCGATTTATTTACTAAATGAGGCTATTAACATGGACATAATATATGCGGCTCCTTTGTTTCCTTTTTCTTTGCATAAGACGATAGAACCCACATTACAAGTTGGATGTCATTATCATGCAACTAAATGCCAATCAAGATCATCAAGAAAAAATAAAGAACCATGTAACAGCCATAAGTAATATGTTTGCTGACAAAACAAAATAGTGATATTGACGGATTGAGTCATTTCATGGAATGTAATAGACTAATAGCTGATTTGCATGGCATACCTGATCAGAATTTCTTCCATGGGAGCTCTGATCAGTGGTAAGCTCTTGGTGGGATGAGAATTGCATGTATACATTCCGTCCCCTGAAATGGCGACAACAGTGATGCAAAGAAATGATTTATTAGATATGAAAGCCAAATTGAAAAGATAAAAGTTATTCGGATGCTTGAAAATAAGATAATCAGAGTAGGAAGCCTAAATCGTCTTTCTCAGCATTTATAAATTTCAAGATTCAAAAAACAAGTGTGATATTCAGCATGGCCTAACTACACAGCAGCTTACATTGCCAAACGTGTAGGAAAGCACGCCATAACTATATAGCAGTTTACATGTCTGATGTGTATTAAACTATGTTTTTGGATCCCTTGGCATGCATAAATCATCAGCCAATGGGCAATAGCTGTACCTAACACTAGGTTGAACGGTGCTGTAATATTGCAGCGCGCTCACAGAGGCATGCATGTCTTCCATCTGCAGAAGAGCCTGAACCACCAATACAACAACAGCTTAGCAACAGAAAAATAAAACGATCTATTGTAAGAGCACGAGGGAAGGAGAACTCACCTGGTTCTTGGCACGCAGCATGACGATCTTGGAGACCACCCCAAACGGCTGCAGCAGCTGAAGCAGATCGGACTGCAATAGCAAACACCCGGTGAGTGAATAACCAGTAAAAATTAAGGCTTTCGCCGCACAATCAAACAAATCGAGTTAAAATCCATCCCAGAAAACAACAAAGGCGGAAAGATTCAAGATTTCCCCGTTTCCAACCCCTTCTCACCTCGGCAATCTCGTGCCCAACGTTCCGGATGTGGATTACCTTAGACGGCTCCGCCATCCTCCCGCGCTGTACCACAGGCAGCAGCAACTAATCAACATGAAATTGCTTCGATAGAACCAATCGGGAAAACGGGGAAAGAGAGTCGGGAAGAGATCTAGAGCGATAGAGCCCCAATCTTTGCGCCAGAAACATTACCTTTTTCGAGGGTTTAAGCTGGGGGAAAGATCTAGGGTTTTGCCGGCGACCGCCGCTGCGGAGGAAGAGGGGGAGAGATGGAGGAGAAGAAAAGTGGGGGCCGAGGCGGGGGTGTAGTCTGAGCCGCCTAGGGGTTTCTCTGTGTTTTTACTACCTTTTGGATTCGGCAATCGGCAGGTAAGCAACGGCAACGGCCCCGTTTATATCCTGCCTCAGGCAGGAGCCTACGGCAACGGACCCGTTTATATCCTGCCTCGGGGAGCCTCGGACTCCGCTAGTTTTTGGGCAGACCTACCAGGAAAGCCTACTCAGGTAGACAGTGTATCTATACCAATATAATGAGCTGTACAAATAGTACTTCAAATATTTATTTAAATTAATAATAATATATGAACACATAGTGTATCTATTCCAATATAATGAGCTGTACAAATAGTATTTCAAATATTTATTTAAATTAATATGATATTGAGCAAGACGAAACTAATTATCAGATAATAAATTCTAATGTATAAATTGATAACATGTAAGAGTACGTAGTGTGTATTAGCAAATGGTTGTTTTAAATTCTGATGTAGAAACTGATTACATGTGATAGGAACATTCAGTAGTACGTTATTTTACGCAAACGGTTGTTTCAAATTCTGATGTAGAAATTGATGACATGTAATAGTAGCGTGTAGAGCGTATTATGTTACTTTACGCAAACGGTTGTTTCAATGAAGTGCAGATTTAATACAAGATCTTTTATATTAATTACATTCTATCAATTTTCAACGGGTGTGATATAAAAAGACAAGGTCGTTGAAACAATAAAAACGGAAAGAAATTGTATGATTTCTCTCTAATGGTATCATATTCTAGTTTTGTTTCTTCCTCCATACGTATTGATGTCCTCCGTTATTAAATTTTATTTTTTGTTTCCTTATAGAAGCTTAATTTTGTATTGTTATGACAAACCTTACAATTTGAGCTGAGACTTTATCTAACCAGTTTGAACTTTAAAGTTCTTGTGTAAAGTCAACATTTTTCTGATCCGTATTTATTTACTTTGTTCCTGAATATTTTGACTTAGAAATTATATATTTCTTTTGTTTTGGAGTTTATTGATTTTTTACTAAAATTTTTTGTTTAATTATGTGCCTTGGAAAGTATTTTGTTGTTCAATAGAGAAATAGTAGAGAGAGAGAGAGAGACTGCAATGGGTCAATGATTGCTCCAAATAGAAAAATGGGAGTCGTTTTTGCTAGGAAGAAAACTACATATTGCCTTAAGTACTATTTAAGACTTCGATTGTGTGATAGATTGTTTGCAAATAAGTGGCAAATTATCAATCTTATTCTATTTATTGCCTTCCTAATTTGAACGGTTTTGTGGTACATATTTAATCAGTTAATAGTAAAAAAAAATCCACCTAGAGAAGGGTTTTGTTTCTGTTGAAACACTCAAAAGAGCCCCCTTATATCGGATTCAAATTATCAAATTCAGCATGGGAGATGTCACGAGTTTTCCTAAAGAATAATAGACTATACAAAAGAATGGTAACTCGATACAAAACAAAAGATAAAATTATTGCATTGAAGATTTCTTTAATTGTTCTTCCTTCCATTATGACCACCGAGATTGATAAATGAGTAACAAATGCAGGAGAGAAAACGGGCACATGTTAATGCCCTCGTCACACAAGGTTTTTTGTATGGTAGTGGTAAACATGTAAGTGTGTAAATCCTAGTTTGAACTCATTATATATACTCATCGAAGGCATGCTATAAAATTTTTTCCAGTTTCACATTATTTTTACTTGTTGCAAAAACGAACTATCTTAAAATGCTACTTTAGTAAAGCTAATTCTACTATTTGTTGTTTACTAGCCCAAAATCTACAGCATTTGATATAAATTTACTTATTTATATGCAAAAAGATAAATAAGGTTTGTTGGAGTAAACTCACCTGTCACCCATACTCCGAGCAACCTATACTCGTGATTGTGAGTCATGACCAGAAGAAATCATCCAAGAAAAGCTTCCATGGCAGACTACGGTATTTATAATTTTAAAGAGATGTGCACATCATGGATTGAAATCCCGATTGGAATCCGGCCGGTTTCCACAGATTCCGGGAATCCCGGTCCGGACCGGGTTGACCAGGATTCCGGGATTTCGGACGAAACCAAACCCGGATATCGTAGCAATCCGGGATTCTGCCTGAAAGCTCGGGATTCCGATCTGGTTTTACTAGAATTTTTTTCGCTGCAGTCCGGGATTTCAATCCATGGTGCACATGCTCATCTTCATTAAGTGAGATATGTATGAGTTTTTTTAAAAAAACGGCTTTGAGCATGGCATGATTTACAACACTATCAACTGACGATAAATAATGCTTCGTGGTCACCCTGTCCATCTACAAATTAAGGGAGAGAGGCTTAGCACTCCATAAGGTCGTTAGCTTGTTATCTACTAAGGGAGTAGGTCGTTGGTTATAAGTGCGGCATCCCGTTTTTCTTATACTAGTTGTTAGTGTGTTGATCATAGGTCCTATTGAATGTGGTGTCTGGTGTGTCCCTACTCGATCGACGTCGGTGTCAAGTTTTGTGTTGGTGTACATTCTCACTTAATGAAAAACGTGTGTATATGTAGTTACATATTTTTTAGAAAAGAAAAAAATCTCTACAATACGACCTCCTCTCCGTGTGGAAGAACTGCCGTGCGTGGCGCTTCATGGCCATGCATGTTGTGCTAGCCGTGCCCCTTTCGGAGCTCAGAAGAAGCGGCCAAGTAATTAGCTCCTGAAGCCGATTGATGCCGGATCAGGAAAACATCGCAGATTCGTCGCACACAAAATCATCGTAGCAAATACCCATGCGAACACAACTATACACAAGGGCATCCATGTCAGTTCTGAACGTAGTGAATTTCCCATTCTAGAAAAAAGGAGAAGAAAGGTAAATACAGCCGGCCGGCGGCTTTGTTAATTCCCCAGAGAGATTGAAGAAGACGGTAATATTGACTATTGCTTAGTACTACCATCGATCTTTACATCTTCAGTGTCTGCAGGCTCCCAATCTACCTATCTGAGTAATCTATCTATCTATCTAACTACTAGCTCCCCTGTCCCCTCTACGCATGATGATCAAGCAATCGATCGGTGATTACACACACACGCCTATGCCTATGTACTACTACCATCTACGCCGCCATTGTTCCCTCCTTGCTTTGCTTTGACATCACAGCCAGGGGGACGGCCACCTCCTCGTCGGCGTCGGGCGCCCTCTTCCTCTTCCTCCTCCCCTCGGCCTCCGGAGGAACGTCGTTCCCGCCTGCCGCGTGCAGGTCTCGAGCCGGCAGCCGCCTCGTCCCCCTGTATATGTCCGCCAGCCACCGGAACCTCGGCCTCCGCCTCTCCTCCCCGTCGTCAACCGCGCCGCCGGCAGCACCCTTCCCGGCGAGGAACCGCGCGGCGCTCCTCCTCCGACGACTCTCCGCCGCCGCCGCCGGCTCCTCCTTGCTGGCCGCCGCCCTCGGGCACTCGGTGACGATGCTGTGCCTGTGCGCGCTCTTCATGTCCGGCCCGCCGGCGGCCTCGCCGCCGTCGTGGCCGTCCTTCCCCGCAACATCCCTCCTCCTCCGGCTCTCCACCTCCTTATCCTTCACGCCGGACTGGTCCTGGTCCGCCCCGCGGCACTTGACGCTGTCGGCGCTCCTGGTCTCCGACGACCCGCCGTCGCCGCCGCTGAGCTGGATGAGCTGCTCCGCGGCCTCCAGGTCGAGCTGATCTGCCGCCTCGCCCGGCACGGCCCCTCCCACCGCCACCTCCTCCTGCCGGAACATAGCCCACCACACCAACCGACGAACCGCAGACGACGATCGAAGAGAGAGAGAGATCGAGATCAGTGGATGGATCGATTGAAACGAACGCGGGGTTGTAGTGGTGCGGTGGACGGTGGTCGTAGAATCTGCGGAGAAGGCTTGTGCGCGGGCTTAAATATAGGGTGGGAGGGGGCGTCGCCGTGTTCTCGGGGAGGGAGGGGCCGAGGAAAGACTCGGAAGCTGGCAGGAAGGCGGAGGGACGCGCCCCTTGTCTCTTCCCTTGCTTGGCGCCTCTGCCCTCCTGGCTAAGTTAAGGAAATCCTCGTTGCCATTCCCACAGTGGCTAGCTGCTGCAGCGCATTTGAAACCTCCTGGACGGGGGTCCAGGCTTTGAAGAAAGCATTAACCCCGTAGGATTGCCACAGTAGTTATTACACTTCTCAACGTGACCCCTTCTCGTTGCAGGAAGAAGGAACTACACACTTTCGCTATGGAGAAATTACAATAAGCATCATTTTTTCTTTCTTTTGCCACGATGCAAACATTGTTCTCTGCAATGCTGATTGATAGGCACGGGCGAAAGCAACTAACGGGCGGGCGTTTAAAAGCTCTGCCGAACTTTTTACCGGCCAGCCGAATCGCCGAGCGCTTCTAGTTCACCCCGTTCGTTTTTCAACGGCGACCGACCGGGGCACCGGCGTGCGCGCGCAGAATGAGCAGCCCGATCGGTGTTTTCCTGATAGGGACGTGCGCGCTGCTCCACTTCGATCAACGCGTCTCGTCTACTCAACAATTTTTTTTTCTTGACGCGGCCGTGCAGGGCCATGCACTGAGTTGACCTGGACCGAGCGGAGGAGGAGATGAGACTGGCAGTTGGGGGCACCACTACTGCTGCCCGCTACGGAACCAGTCCGTCGAATCCCAGATTATTGCAGCGAGCCGTGACGACAGGCTTAATCTGGTGGTCGACGCGCACTGTGCATGTCTTCTGTTGTGCGTCTAAAACAATCAGTCATTCCCTGTAGCAGGTTTGGAGGCTGCAGGTCCGTCCTTTTCAGCTTTGACGGCATCTTGGAAGGCTAAGCACGGCGTTTCCAGATGCGGTTCGTGGCGAATTGCGTAGCAAATCCATCATCACCCTGATCACCTCGACTTTTGCAAAAGCTGCTGATCAAACGTCGGAGGAGATCAGGAAAGTCAACTAGCAGCAGAAATCGATCTGCAGCAAGACCCCACGCGCAATATGATCCGTGTACAGCAGCAACAAGACTCGAGAGGGCAGGAGCACCTCGCACATCAGGTTATACCGGACGAAGGATCCTTCATGGAGACACAGAAAGGACACACATCACACGCGCTACCAAGACTTGTAAAAAAAGTACATCCATCGGCCTTCTCCTGATTATTTACATGGATAGAGTGTTACAGGTATCGGAACAAAATTTATCGCTTTTTACTACGTTCTAAAGCTTCCAACTTTATCTTACTAAAAAGAGCACAAGATCGTTCTTTAAACTGTCAACAAAGACTAGAAAAACAACAATGCCAACTAAAGAGCTCTGCATTCGGGTAAAAAGAATCTGCACGTATTCTGCTATCACTGTTGTAATCGTTGACGCCTAATCTATTGCAATTATGAAACACCCAACCGAGACATACATGAGGAACACGGGATACAGCGCCAAGGCCTTCCTCCGTGGGTTAACAGCAGCGCTCATGAACGGATAAGCTGCCCAGGAGCTCCATGCTAGCGTTATCGTCACCACAACTATCTTCAACACGACACTGTCCTTCAGCAGGCAAATCAGAGCACCAACATCCAGAGGGAACAGGCAGTATCCAAGAAGACTGAGGCTTTGGAAGAAGTTGATGCGCCCACCCTGTAGCGGAACATTACAGTCATCACAAAAGTTACAGGGCATTTATCAACCGATATGTGCTGAAACCGAGACTCGTCACAAGCAGGGAGAAGTGACATGAGAGGACGGGCATACCAGCAGTAGAACGTTGAACGTGAGAACAATAGCACCAGCAGCTAATACAGCAAAGGCGACAGCAAACACTTCAGACTACAAACAAAAAACCAGTCATCGAAATTAGTATGCAAAATATCATAAAATATACTGTATGAAATGCACAACAACACTAACCCAACAAAGGGGATTAATGTAGCTGTTAACCATATAATACACCCATGATATGCCAGCAAATTATTAACCACTTTTACATACACATGAGAGCATTCCACCAATGGAAGAATTGTAACGGCACCCTTGGCCTCAGAAAGAAGCTCTCACTGCTGAATATTCCTTTTTTTACAAGGGCAGGTCTCCTGTCCTAAATATTTTATCATCAACGTACACCTTTCATTTTTAAAGCACATGAGAAACACTGTGTCCTAAATATTTATCATCAACATACACCTTTCATTTCTGAAGCATGAGAAACACTGTATTTTGCCTAGATATGCTTCCTAATAGATGGCAATAAATTTAGAGTAAATAAGCCATATGTTGAAGGGTGAACACTGCTTATGAATTATCATTGTTCCAACTTTGGAAGGCTATGTGAACATTTGGGTAGAACTATTGAGAGTTTGTCACTAATTTAATCAACAATGTCTTCTTAATGTTTTCTTTGCAATGAAAAAAAAACTACTGTATCTTTCACTGAACATGCTGCCTCAACAGTGTAACCCCCAATTTTACTACTACCGTCTATTATAGGCATGCCATGAAAGTTATATTTTCACATTTTGAGCGCATCAAGGGTACATGACTGAAGTTATTGGAACTCTATCTTTCTGGGATAATGGTCAGAACACTACTGCAGAGAGCAGGCTAAAGGAATTTTTCCACTACTGTGACTACAGTAGAATAGGCATAAAGAAGTCATTTCAGATCAACAAAAATGGGCCAAGGAACTGTGTTGAAATCAAACCGAATAACACATGCTTCAAATACAGAACATGAAGAGGAGCAAACTACTACTATTACAGTTTCTTTGCAGTCCAATGTTTACTTAGTGCCCGAACAATTAACCAGCATCCCCAAATGGTGAAGCTGCTTTCCGCTCTAGCACCCAATTCCAGAAGATACTTTTTCGTGCCCTTTCCCTGTCCCCTCAATCAGGTCATGATGCCACTTTTTTCAAATGTGCAATGGATGAGGACATGGTCGAGTTAAAAGTACATTGCCCATTAATCTCCTTCATGTATTAATCCATTGTGCCACACGCGCAGCCATTCAGTCATTCATGGAAGGTCGTGCCAAGAAGGCCACAATCAGATAGTAGGCCAGTAAATTGGTATTGGTATTTTCGATGGCATGCCATCCACAGATTTTTGACGCTACAATACATGATGGCGCCACAAGTTCGGTGCTCTCAACCATTCTCACCACTATATTTTCACCTAAATTCTGAATTTGATGATCCTGACACATGCACTTCAATAAACTGAACATGAATGATCAGTCCAGATTACGTGATTCACTATGTAACCAAATGTATCATGGATGAGATAAACTAATGTATTTTCTTATCTTTAGTCATCAAATTTAGTTCGGCGAACTAGACATGGCTTATACTATATGTTATGACTCTTTTGGTACCAGACTGCACCGATCGGCTACAATGTTACTCCAAGTTCTTAACTGAAGGTTGATCACATTTGCATTTGATTTCACATGACCAAAGCATTGAAGCTGATTAAGAAACTGTCCAGATGCGGTGGGTACCTTCTTGACGGTGGCAGACCAGGACAGGATGAGGCCGAGGAAGACGATGAAGAAGAAGGGTCCCCAGAGGTCCCAATCGCGCAGCGCCTTGCCTGGGTCCTCGCGGAAGGGGTTGGGGAAGACGACGAGCTTGAGGTTGCTGACGATGCGGGTGAGGTCGCGCTTGACGGTGTCCCAGACGGGCTCGGTGAGCGTGTCGGTCTCGGGCCCGAACCCGTCGGAGCCGATGGGCACGGCGACGGAGCCCGAGCCGGGGGCGAACGGCGGCAGCGCGACGGGCTTGGAAGCGGCGGTGGGTAGCGGCGCCGAGGATAATGGGGAGGAGAAGACCGGGATGGAGGCGCGCGTAGGGGAGGCGGGCCGCGCGGCGGGGAGGACGGCGGCGGGGGACGGCGCGGCGTTGATGAGGTCCTCGATCTCGTCCATGTCGGAGCGCGCCGACGAGGGGTGCAGCGGGATGGTGTCGCCGCGGCCGTGGGTGTGGGGCTGCGACATGGTCGCGGGGCGGAGGGATCGATCTCGCGGCGGGGTGGCTCGGCGAGGGAGCGCGGGATGACAGAGGAGGACCGGAGCCTGGTCAGCAGGCAGCGGAGGCCGGAGAAAGAGACACGTGGAGACAGAGGGAGCCGGCAGACGAAGCAATCGGAATGGTGGACCGTGGACCGTAACGTTTTTTTTAACTGTGGACAGTAACGTCTGCGGCGTACTACGAATCTTTTTCATTGGGCCGAATTAATCAGATGTTTGGGCCTTTTTCGCGCGAATTAAAAAATTGGACGTGTTTGACTGGTGATGATTTATCCCGCGTATTCCAACAAATAAGCTTTGACTGGCCCCAGTACAGTATATAGCTTCATAAAATTTGGTAACAGCGGTTAACTAAAATCTCTCACACCTTGACTTTGGGTGAGCAGCAGCGGAGATAAAGGAGGACATTTTGACGCTTGGAAGAGTATAATCCGTGAAGATAAGCAGTGTATACATCAGTCTACTAAACATATCATAATATTATTTTTTCAAACAAAAAGTATAAATGGTGGGTGTTCATGCGCATGCTCATCTTCAAATGCATGTATACTGCCATTGAGAATGTCTGTGAGATATTTTGTTTCAGGATTTTTGACATCTAACTCAATACTGAGAAGTCAATTCGGTTCCGTCATCACATTTATGTTGCCAATCACTGTCCAATCGGATTCATTTCCGTATATGGCTTAATCCGCCAAGGCTTATCGTTTTGTTTGCCGAGCTCTATCCACCTCAAACTCTTCTCCAGGTACAAGAGTGACACATCCCAACTGCGTTACGGGTCACTTTCTGAGTGAGGTATCCATCACCATCGTGTGATTGTAAGTGGATGCTCAGCACTCAGCAGCATTTGGATGCGCATAATTACAACCGGTGCGCCTAATCATGCTGTAACTGGGCTAACTTTTGCGCAGCGGGTGTTCCAAGCCAATCTCAACAGGTGTTGGCGCAATGGCACGGCCTCAGGCGGCGTGCAGGCCAATGGGATAAATTAACGTGCCGGCGAGCAAAAGCCGAAGCGTCCGGTCAAATCAGTGGCCCGATTCCTGGCGCGTCACGCTCACGGCTGCAGTGCACGGCACCCAGAAAGACAGCGCTGCTGCGGCCTGCGCGCACGCAGGAGGCCCGAAGCGCCGGCCGGCGGGAGAGAGAGAGCCTTCGATTCCAAAACGGTCGCGGTCTGCTGCTGCTGCTCCTCCTCCTCTCCCCCGCGGCTCGTTTTCCCCTCGCCTCGCCACGCGCACGCCTTCCCTGGCTACACAGCTGCAGGCTGCTCGCTCGCTCTCCATCCCCAACCAACCACGCAGCTTTTTCCCTCCCCGCTCCGCTAGGCGATAAAAAGCAGCGAGGAAAGTGGGGCGTGCCGCGGCGCGCGGGTCGCCGGCGGGTAGGATTTTAATTTCTCCACCACCCTCTTCCCGTCGGGCCGCGGGCCGGCCGGCGGATGGCGTCGTCGCGGGTGGCGGCGTCGCAGCCGCAGGCCGCCGCGGGGTCCTCGGACCTCGCGCGATTCAGGAGCAGCAGCGGCATCGGATCCATGAACATGGACGACATCATGCGCAACATCTACGGCGACGCGCCGCCGCCGCCGGCCGGCGGGCCGGCGGACCCCGTCCCCATCGCCGCGGCGGCGCCGGGGGCGCCGCGGTCCGGCGGACGTCGTCCGAGGTCTGGAAGGAGATCTCCGCCGCGGGGGCCTCTCGGTCCCCGCTCCCCCGCTCCCCGCGCCCGTCGCCGTCGCCGTGCCCACCGCCGGCGGCGGCGCGGCGGAGATGACGCTGGAGGATTTCCTCGCCAGGGCGATGGAGGGGCCCATGGCGCTCGGGTTCCCCGACGGCGATGCGGTGCCGGGGGCGGGCATCGGCGGCGGGAGGGCGCGGAAGCGGGCGCACATGGATCCCACCGACCGCGCCGTGGTGCAGCGGCAGAAGCGCATGATTAAGAACCGCGAGTCCGCGGCGAGGTCCAGGGACCGGAAACAGGTGCATGCCATGAAACATTTCGTCGAACCGAGTTTGAGCTGCTTTTCAGTGTACCTCTGATGGTTTCGGTGGCTAATAATCTGACGCTTCCGTTCGGACATCAATGCAGGCGTACGTTGCAGAGCTGGAATCGCAGGTCTCGCAGCTCGAGGAGGAACAGGCAGAGCTATTGAGGGAGCAGGTATTGTTCTTGTTTCTGCTTGCATAGGAACTATAGAAAAACTGTACTGTATCTGCCTTCGTACACATGGATTCACACTTGCAAGGCAGCCTGTTTTCATCATTTCGCTTTATTGAAGTAGTGTTCGCTGGTGCCTTGGTGATTACATGAGCAATCTATGTTAACCAGATACAAAAAACATAGCTGCAAAATACGGTGAACGTCAAAGCACAGCTACTATGTTTAAATCGGAAATATAAATTCTCGCGTATCTTATAATCAACAGTATACGCTGATATGTTTAGTTGTTTACAGTGTATGCATGTATGTATCCAGTAAAAATAAATGGGTTTTTAGTGAACCACACCATCTGTGCTTTCGCATCAAACTTTTTTAGCGTTGCATTCAAGGACTTGTTAACTAAAAGATTATTAAAAACAATGAGAATTAGGTATCATTACAAACATGCTTTTTATGCCATCAAATATGCTTATGAATAATTCATAAGAATTTTTCCCTTCTGTACCATCACACCATTTTAAATAAGGTTTGTTCTTGAACAAAGTAGTTACGGATAACATTTAGAAAAAAGGTTAAAAAATCCTGAACCAGTTGACTATAGTGCTTGCGCCTTGTTTTTAAAATTTATATTGTGTTCCACTCAATTGTTCTTATTTTATTCTTAATGTTTCTCAGGAGGAGCAAAACCAGAAGAGACTTAAGGAGGTAACATTGGTTAGCTTACATTATTGCTAATAAATATTTTTAGCCTACATTGGTACAATGATATTTATTCTTTTTTCTGCTTGAGGGATTTATGTATTTTAATCCACATCAGTATTTAGAAATGTTTTTGTAGTAATGTCCCATCATTAGAAAGCACACGTTCACAATCGCATCTTGTAAATGTTTTGTTTACTGGTTTTATGGCAAATCTCTTTTTTCTTGATCTTATTTTGCTCGGGTGCCTGAATTCTTTATAAGTGATTCAACAAGAGAAACAAAAAAAAAAAAAACCAGAATTTGACAACTGTATGAACTCTGAATAGGGTGCTGATTCATTTGTGACTCCTTAGCACATTAGATTTCGTTCTTTTCTTATTTCTTCATAGGCTGTGTTAGAACTACACTCATGTTCGGTAATTAATTCCTCCCCAGTATAGGGTACTTCATGCATTTTTATATTTTATACCTCTAGAGGCACTTCATGCATTTTTATATTTTATACCTCTAGAGGCACTTCATGCATGTAATAAAATGTATAGAATGGCTTCATCTTTATTGAAGCATCATAATAGCAAGATACATAGTATTATCCTTCATAGATTCACACTATCAACCGATCCTTATCAATTTTTTGTTATGATACTAAAATGTTTTGCAATGTTTATGCAAGTAGCTCATATTTCAACATATATTGTTGATGGTTTTTGTCTAATCTGAAGCTAATCTATTTATTGCAGCTGATGGAAAAGCCAGTGCCAGTTGTAAGGAAAAACCATTACAAGACCTTAGACGAACCAATTCCATGGAATGGTAGAAGACACCAAGCTCTGTTGTCAGTCTCAACTCTCAACAGAGGTTCTTGCTCTCTTTTAGATTTATTTATATTTCCCATTTTTCTTTGGCAGCCTTTTAGGTGAAATGGAAACAATTTGTAGAGGAGGGATCGTGCGTGTTTAAAAAGACACGCCATTCTGAATTAACCTGTGGATCTGTTGTCGGCATGCTACTCTATGTTTTCTTGTCAGTGTGGTTAGTGTATAAACAAAAATGAGCAGGGTTTGCTCAAATGCACAAAGGTATCCTCGTTACCAACGGCATCTACTTTTACATATATGAATCCAGCACTAAGTGGTACAGTAGCCAATAGACAATTGTTCATTAAGAAAAAATAAATTTACAGTACAGGATTCAGCGGAAATCCTGGTGGCTGCTATACCGAGGGCTAAGGCCATGTCCCAGTAGTGGTAAATCAGTTAGCAACTGCAATCTCAGCAGCAAGGCTCAAGCGAGGATGCAGTAAATTGCTTCACCGGAAATTGCTTGTGAATGCTTAGGCTTACAGGTTTCGAAAGGGATTGAATTCCCATCTACCTAACTACGAACAAGACATGTTGTCTTTTCTTCAATAATTAACTATTAGAAACCAATTGAAGTATCTAACTATCCAAACTTCCTTAATACTCCAAAGAATCTGATGTTCCTATTTTTTTTGGCATCAAGAAAAAAAGACAATTCTAAAACTGATTCTGTGTTTATATGGACAATTTCTAATACCAATATTCCATTATTTAATGTAGATCAGCTGTGTATACAGGTTACAGGTGCACTGATGAGAATAGAATGTAAATTAATAGAACACTACATACAAATCGGTACATAAATAATGTGAATACTTGGCTAAGTGACTACATTAAAAAACATTCTCAACCTAAAATAATCCAGTTTGTGATAAGATGGCTTGGAGCCAATAGCCACCCAACAGTTTGTAATCCCAAATGCATTGCTTATGCTGGAAGGATGTTTGTCAACCCTGTATCAGTAAGTGAACATTACCATGGGAATAAATAAATAACTACAGCAGTGAAGATACAACAAGAAAAGGATCCTGTACCGATTATTCAGAATATCCAATTCAACAAGCTATATCAGCCATCCAATTCAAGTAAATCCCAGAACACATATTACTTTATCTACTCGCTTAATTAAGCTTGCATCATGTTACCAACTATAGACAGCTAAAATACTGAAAAAAAATTAGTCAACCCTTTTGTCCTAAGAAGGGAACTTTTCCAATTTAAGCTTTTAAATTATACTTAATAACAAGGATACTGCCCAAGATATTGAATAAGAGGCAATATGCACATGAGAAACACAACAATAAGCTATAACGCCACAGATAAAACATGATTAAATAGTGCTGCTGCACAGACAGGATGCATATGCACAGTCTTTTTACAAATTGTTACAAGTTAAAAGATATCTATCTAAGCCTGGATGGAACAAGACATCCATCCAAGTAGAGGGTAGAGGAAGTGAAACATTGAACTTGAAACAATGGTGGACCCACTAGTCAGCGATAGTGATCACGTGGGCCAGAAGCATGCTTAAATGACCAAACTGAAACATTGCGCTAGCGATTTCAGAAGCTCCAGCCTTGCAAATCTGAGTGACTCCCTAAAGTTCAAATTCAAGTCATTTTATCAAACAATCAAGTTCATCTGGGGTCATCGGTCACCAGGCCATGGTAAATTCAGGTAAAATAAACATGAAAAAGTGAAGCCAAATCTCCAAATTGCAAAACTCTGTTAAATAAAAAGAAGGCTGGCAGCAACAAAGAAAAAATAATTAGAAGGAAATAACTAGGCACAAAACATGTGCCAATTAAGATGCACGGTCACAAAAACATTAAACAGTCATCATGTTAAATCCCCTAGGACAAAAGATAGTAAGGTACCGATTAAAGATTTTATATGCACAGCTTGTTAACCCTGAGTTAGTATATAGGAAGGCCCAAACCCGTCCCCACCAATGATCCTATACGAATACTAAGCCCTCACAACTTGAATCGATGCAACCATACCGATAACCTAAGTGAACAACATATTATTTCTCTAGATCTTTATTAAAAACACTCATGTCCCACAAATATACATGTAGTTACACAACACAAGCATGAAAATAATAGTCCTAAACCCTCCAAAATCAAAGATACTGCATTTTCGACAGCATGCATATGCACACACAAAAAGTCAAAACACACAAAGATGCCCTGTATGTTGGATGGCAATTTGAATCAGCAGCTGATGCTGCCAGCCAAAACACACTCTACACAGTCAACACAAGTGCAATTAACTAAGCTACATAAGAGAAATACCGAAGATATGAAACAAGAGATTCAACAAATAGAAGGCAATAGAACATAATGAGAAATAACAGGCCAAGCTATAAAGTCGCAGACAATACCACACAAGTATCTACAGCCAGCGAACAGAGAAAAACCTAAGTTTTAGGCTTTCATTATCAATCCAATGACAGAAGACATAAGAAACTGCAAACAAAGTTTCCATACCAACAAAGGAAAAGAATATAAAAATAGATATATGTGAAAACTTCAAAAATAACATATGCCCTCAGAACACACATACATAGCATTCATCGATGGCGCAACATGGAGAAGAGTGGACAGAAGGAAGGAATTACTGTTTCCAAACATGTCCAGCAATGGTGATATGCAGTTGCTGCTGCATACCCCATTTTTTCCTCGAACACGCAGGAGAGCTGCGTATCATTGCATTAATAGAAGAGAGTACAAAGAACACTCTCACACACATCCCCACAACGAGAGAGAGAGAGAGAATATGTCATCTCCGCATATTCTTATTTCATCACTGGGCAGCACATTTTTGAAGGAATAACAGAAAAACAATACCACCACTCATAGTATAAAGGAAAGTGGTCACAATTCATTCAAACAAGAAACTTATAAAGCACTGTAAAAAATCCAACAATAGAAAAGGGGAAAACACAAAACATATATGAGAGGTTTCAACACAAAATGGCTATCATGTGACATTACAACAAAGGACCATCTTCTCCTCGAGATTAACAAAAGAAGTCTGCCCCCCAAAGAAAACTCGATATGATGCGAATGTACTCAATTCTAAGTGAGTATGTGTTGTGGGTGGGGGGCTTGGAAGAATTTGTTGAACATCTTTTGTTTTCCCACAATGCAATGATACTAAGATCTTTTGCATATTTTTAGAATCTCTTCACTGGACTTTTCTTATAGTAAAAGGTACCGATTAAAGATATTGTCTTCTTTAAAATATATAAGCCATTATGATTTCATATAGAAAGAATGGTATATGATGCAAATAAACCTCACGATGAATCTAGTACCATCAATTTTGTGCTATCCATCTACATGACTATTTAGCTATTGGTCAAATTTAAGAACATACTTCACTTAGGACAAACCTAAATGACTATATTTGGTATAAAAAGGATATGAAGATATTGTTAACCCCTAATATGAGCACTACATCCCTCTCAATGGCTGTCCGAATCTGCAGCAGCTGCTACATAAGCAACAGCTCAACGCTTTGTACAGCCAACACAAACTCAACTAAGCAAGCTAAAAAGAAGAGGTGCGAGAACTGCAAGACACAAAGCAAGTTATTAAACAAATAAAAGGCATTTGAAACATAGATAAAAACCAAAAGTATATAAGAACAATAACATATAACTTTGTAAGAAAATGAAACATCACACCCTCAGATCTCATGGATATAGCATTCATCGATGGCACAGATTACTGCTTCCTGATGGAAACGTGCTGCTGCATGTGGAGAGAGAGAGAGAGAGAGAGAGAGAGAGAGAGAGAAGCTTCCAGATCCTCTGCAGTATTAACAGTCAGTGACTGGAGAGAGAGAGAGAGAGAGAGAGAGAACGATAACAACCACAACAAACCAAGTGCCATCTCTGCATATTCAGTTTTCATCACTGGGCAACATGTTCCTAAAGATTTATTACTGAAGATCTAGAACCATTCATTGTTGCAAACTACAACTGCACAAATGAGAAAGCAAGAAAAGTAGAATTTATGATGAAATATGAAGTTTACAAAGCAATAGAAAAAAATAGAGGAATCAAAATAGGTGAAAAGGAGAAAATCAGAAAATATAAATATATTTTATCACCAAATGGTTGGCAACTTTTACATCATCTCTGGAAAGCCAACTCTTCCGAAGAACTAAAGCATACACTGACTCCTCCGATAGATGAAGGCATTAAAAAAGAAAAGAAAATGAAAATCAATAAACAACCAAATAATTTATATTACCAGATGGCCCTCTGACTATGTGACAGGCATATACCACCCAGCGTCATCAAAGGCTAATGCAGCGGGCTCCAACACTGGCACTAAAGCATGTCTCGGGACGGATCTGGAATAGATGATGATGATGATGATGATGACACGACAATGATGGCAACCATGCCAGTAGCAGTGAGAAAGAAACAAAGAAACAAACACCAGGCCAAGCATATGGCCGGGCATCTCTCAGCAAGACAGATCTTCATTTCATTTTATTGGATACCTGACCTGAGCATGCCTCAGCGCCAAGAGTATGGAGTAGCCAACACAGCATAAGCCATCACAAAAGCAAACAGCATAGGTTGATCCCACCAAGCTCGAATCAGCTCAGTTCATCAATCTACCCACCCACAAGTGCCACCCATAATCATCATTGGGCCAAGGAGGCAAGGATATACTAATACTACCATATCTACAAGCCAGTAAAATGAAAAACAAAAATGGTCTAAAAGGGACTGCTAAATGTATTACCAAATGCAGTGGAGTTAGACCATTCGTTGATGATTCTAAGTCCCACAAATTCGTTTTCAGGTGTCATGTCAAGCACAACCATCAACCAGTCAAAGTCAAACCAAATATGTTATTAAAAGTTTAAAATTGCTCAGATAGAAGCAATAGGATTTTTCACTGTATGCTGGCACAAAATAAAGGTATCGAACCGACTCCAATCAAAAGACCAAAAGCAGTGTATTATCCAATGGCCCTCAGATTTGATAACTCTGTTCTTTCCATGATAGGCTAGTGCAGTGTGCTGTACGCTGGCACCGAAACAAGTTTCAGGTTTCGGAAGAAGAAGAAGAAGACGAGGAAGGAATAATCCATCCAAGCATAGGGTTCCGTGCTACCGGCAAAAGAAGAAATCGATCCCAAGTCCTGATGGATGAATGCATACACATGCAGAGCCAGCAGAGGGAAGAGGAAGAGGAGAGAGGCGAGACTGCACACCCGAACCCCGAACGTGCTCCGGCGCCCAGAACGCCAAATAGACACGCACTGCACTAGCCGTTTCAAGAGCTCCAACCTTGCAGACGCAAAGCACGACCCCGTGGAGCTTAAATCCGGTCCGATCTATCCATCCATCCATTCATCGGGGTCGTTGTGATCATCATCGGGCCAATCGCAATCCGAGCGACAAGGGCGGAATAGATCTACAGCACGAATGCAGAAAATAAACCACGGGTTGGATCTACGCCGCAGTCCCAATCGAAATTTCCAAACCTCGGCGAAATCGAAACAAGCGAAGCGCAGAAAGAGGCAGCGAGGAGAAGCAAAACGTACGGAGTGGGAATGGAATAACGCTTCCCGCTGAGGCGGGGAGCCGCGGCCTACGCGGGCCGGAACCGTCGCATCCCGCCGCCCGCAGCCGGGAAAGGGGACGAGGGCTTCCGCCACCATCCCCAATCCCCCGCCGCGTCACCCACAAAACCCCGTTCCATTCCCCGTGCAGCTCTGCTCTGCTTTTTTTTTTTTTTTTTGATGGACTCTGCTCTGCTTTTGAGGCGCTGGAGTGCGGGCCTCACTCCCGAGAAAGGAAGGAAAGGCCACGCGGAGAAGAGCATCGGACGAAAGCCCAAAAGAAAGGCCAGCTCGTTCCGCGTGGCTTTCGTAGTTACCCAGTCGCTCGGGCCCAATATCATACCAGCCCATGAAGCAAGAGCTCAGCCCGGTGGGCCGCACCCGCGTACGGACGTTCTCGTTTCACCAATTTTCCCGCGCCGCCTGGAACGACCGCACCGTCACAGACAAGTGAGTCCGCCAATCTGGCAATTGCAAGCACCCGGCAGTGCAGAGACGAGGAATCCGTGGCAAGCGCCCAAGCAGAACGGCATCATGTCACCATTGTTTCCTGTCCTGAGTGGCGCCTGCCACTACCACGCCGGACGAATCCATCCATCGCACTCGCCGTAGTGGGATTCCACCGCATAGTTTCCACCATGCCACTCACGAATCGTCTGAGGGGGAAAAGACATGGGACCGACAAGATGAGAAATTCTTCCACCTGAATGACAGGGAAGTTGCATCGATGCCCGTCGAGTCGCATCGCATGAACGAACGCATCCGCCGTCCTCCAATCAAACCCACAGATTTTATTCGATTCTCTTCCCGATCAAGAACGAACGCAGGCAGATACGAAACACCATCTCCTCATCCCCGGCCAAGCAGCAGCTGACACCACCACAGATTTCATCGTGAAGCAATAATCCAAAGGATTAGTCCTGCTGACCCCATATCAGGAGCAAAAAGGATCTCCCGATCTGCTAGTCCCTGCTCTGTTCCTAGCAACGAGACGCACAGCACACCAACGGGGCCAGATCGTGCGTGCGCACTGCCGCCGTCCTGAGAGCCGTGAGCACTTATGGAATGATTACTGTATTCAAAATTATTTCTTTCACTCTCACCGCAAAAGAAAATACTTCTTCCACTCATGCGAGCCAAGCAATCAACAAACGTTTCCATTTCTTATAAATATGATGATGGATTTAGCCATTCATCGTCGAGGTATGTGCATTCCAGCTCAGTCACATACGTACTCACCTGCAGAAAAAAAAATCCTTCACCTACTCACACTCATCATGGGTCCAGATGCACCCTCTCCCTCTATTCTACATTTCCATTCTCCAAGCTGTACCGTACTGTATTGTCTTTGCTGTCGCTACAGAAATGTATATCGTTTCACTGGGGAAAGAGCTAGACCTTCTGGTAAAAGAAAACGAAAGAAAACCAGAAAGAAAGGAGCTGGACCCAAAAGAGCAGAAAGGCACGACTTTGTGCTGAGGGAAAGGGGCGCATTCATGTGGAATGATTCTCCCATCAGGCGTAACCACTTACTTAACGCGCCAAACAAGGGGGCGTTTGCAGATCAAGCAATGATGGCGCATAATGGCTGCGACCAAACCATATTTAACAAGGGTTATTATGCTAAGAGCTAGGAAGGCTCCATCATGCGAGACAAGTTCGGCACAACCGGCTGCAAAGCATGATTCTCATCTTGTATAATAATGCAAGCACCCATGCGCAACAGATTATAAAAATGATCTGTCCCGCGCTTTTTGTTCAGAATCGCGCCAAAGCGTGCAAAGAAATTCATCAACCGAACCCTTTCACGTCCATTCAGAATCGCATGCACATTACACAAATGGCGCCCGATGCAATGAACTTGGTTCCGAAAGAAACCGAGCTACCATGGTGCCAACAGGTGAAACATACATGCTAACAAGTTCAGTTCCAGGTTTACAGCAACAAGCAGAATACAACCATGAGAATAAAACAAAATGCAAACAACTAAAGTCCTAGGGGGCAAATGCATCCTTTTTTGTGCATTTCTAATCCTGCCTCCCACTGAACTTTGCCCTACCAAATTATTCACATGCCAATTTGGTGTCGAAGCTACTCAGACAGATGGCAAATGCCTGGAAAGCGGACAGTGGATAGCGGTAATCCATCGTGAACATATCCTTGGCAACCTTACCAAACTGCAGGATGATCTTGTCCTGGTCCGGTGGAGTAGGTTGTGATGGGGTTGGAGCCCCGGCAGGAGGGGCCTGGCTTGGTGCGGCAATCAACTGGAAATTCTTCACCGAGGCAATGGTTACACGGCCACGGAAGTTAAGGCACCAGCACTGCAGCTGTTCATGCCACCTAGGGGCCTTGTTACGAAGCACTAGAGGCCTCTCCTTGTTTTGTCCCTCTTCATCACCAGCGAAGCTGCCTCCGGCAATGTCAGAAAAGCGGGCACTGCTAAAGTTGCGGGAACTCATGAAATCCATGGACTGGTCCATGATGGATGACTTTGAGAAGGAGGTGGTGCTGCGAAATGACTCCTCTAATGCTCTGGGCAAGATCTGCTCAGGCTGTCCAGGGACTATGCCACCAGGCTCAACCGCAGAAGCAGGAATAGAGTGCATAGCACAGTGCATCCGCCTTGGGCCCCTTGTGCCAAGAACATTTAGCTCATATGCAACCTGAGCTATGTTGTAATTACCAGCTGGCACTTTAGGAGAGACCTTCTTGGAGTTGAACCTCCGGCTGGACCGTCCAACATGAGGAACCACAGCCCCATTATACGGGGGCTGTGTGTCAAAGATCATAAACTTTGTGCCAAGGAAGTTTGACCTGGAAACAACAACAAGTATCAAAGTTAGATTCCACAACCAAAAAAAGATAGACGAAGACAGAAGGTTCATAATCCATGTGCTGCTCGATCTAGAAATGTTGTCAGCAAAGTTACCTCAGTTTTCCAATATAAGTGCTGCTCGATCTAGAAATGTTGTCAGCATCCATTGATATAACATACTCTGTGCAGGTTGTTTTGCGATTCCTTTTAGCAGATAATAGGAACTTGCCATTCTCTGCGAGTACAGCTGATTTCGGAAACAGAAAAAAAGAGTCAATGGCGTGCCAATTTATTCATTTACAATATCCATTACATAGCAAACAAAAGAACAAAATTGTGGCGCAACGCAGGCAAAAATCAAGGGCCTAAATAGACTTAATAGCAGATTCTCAAAGAAGATAAGAACCACAGCAATGTTAAATAACAAAGGAAAGATGAAATGGGTAACATACCAGTACTCAGGCACAAGTAGAGATGATATGTAGACTTAGATTTGTCCCTCTTTATGAAACATTGAATCATTCCATCTCGTGGACCAGGCTGTCAAAACCAGGATTAAGGCAACTGTCGTTAGTAGGAAAGACCGAATAGGCAAGAGGTTGCTCTCACTAGGTACAAAATACAATTCTTAAACAGCACGTCGCTTACCTGCTTCAGCGATACCGGGAAGGTAAGCTTCCCGCAAAACTCAGGGCTCAGTACAATCTCCCTGCACATCTCCCTCCACGCCCTGCACACAGCAGCACAGGACACGACATTCTTGCGAGCTGGCCAGGTGCTCTCGCTGTCTTCCAGCCTCCTGATCACGTCGCGGAGGAGCTCAGGAGGGAGACTAGCCCACCGTCCCTCCTGGACGATGATATCTGCATCACGGAGCTCATGCACCGTGCTCTGAGATCTCCCCTTGTGATGCCCGGTGAGCCCGTGAAGGCCAGCGATGGTCACCTCAAAGCTACGCCTTGACAGGCTGCCAAAACCATCCCGGACATCACGAACTATGCTGCGAAACGACATGGATGCCAACTAGAGCTGGGCAGTAAGATCTAAAAGAGACTCGAGCCTTCTCCTGCCAGTGATGTGTGCCAGGGAAAGCCACCACCGACAGACGTCCTGGTCGCTCCACTTATAGAACAGTGGCTCACCAGATCACGCCACCACGGATTGCTGCCTTGGGGTGCGCCTACAGAGAAGCAATCACCAACTCGTACCTGCCAGAAGAAAAGAACCTTTGGTGAGAAAGCGTGTGAATCTTACCATGGAATACCGAATAGAGCCAGCGGTATATGTCACGAACGGCAGACCAATTCCAGCTCGCAATCCCGCGAGGAGTCCGCGAGACAAAAGCACTGCTCCTACTACGGAAATTGAGGGCGCGTCTGTGAAAAAACTTTTTCTAGAGCCGTCGCATCACACCAGCAATTCTGGTGGCATGCTGCAACATTTCGAGTAAGAAAACCATGGGCCCTCGTACTAGAAACCATTCCCGTGTCAGAAATTGGGTGTTCCATGGCGAGAAAGACCCCCTTCTTTTCCCTGATTCATTCATTAATTAACGACGTGACAAAAAGGGCGCACATCTGGCGACAAAATCCAAGCGCTGTTAACTCTCGGAGGCGGCGGGCGCAAGATCTAGAAACAAAAGGGTCGGGAATGGAGGCAACGCGGGCAGCTCAGCACTCCTACTCGTCGGGCCAGCTAGTTCAGCCTCTTCACCGGCACGGGCAGAGCCTAAAAAGCTCGACGATTCGTATCCCGAAATAAAGGGCCGGAGTGGCGCATTTACGGCGCCCGGACAAGAGGCAACGCGGAGAAAGACGACCTATCCCTACTCGTGGCCGACGAATCGGGCAGAGCAGCATCCAAATACTGTAACTCCAAATCATCCCTCGGAGACAGGAGAAGAGAAGAGAAGACTCACATCGAGTCGGGCCGGGCGAACGCGACTCCCAATCTGGAGCCGCCGTCGGAGGGCAGATCGAAGCGCGGACGGTCCCGACCCGGGTACAGTTCTCGGTGCTGGGTTCGTCCCCTTCCGACCCCGCGACGACGGCGAGGAGGAGCAGGAGGAGTTGGTGGGGAGCTGGACGGGAGGCGGGTGGATTGGTAGTGGTGGGTGCGGCGAGGAAGATGGGGGGGGAGGGAGAGGGAGAGAAACGCGGAGCGAGTGGGAAGGAGAAGGAAGGAATTCGGGGGCAGCTGCGAGGTGCGCGTTGTTTATTATCCGGTGCGGTCCACGGCGGGGCGCTGGGCGCGGGTTGACCGCGCCGTTTCCGTTTGGGCGGCCGACGCGCGTAACGACGTCAGGCGGGGGAGGTAGAAGATGCGTTTCGCCGTCAGTTTCTCCCCGTAGCACGCGGCAGGGAAAACGGGGGGCGGTTTCGGCGGTGCGGCTTTATTCGTCCGTTCCCGTGGCGGCGGCTGGGGCTGGGGACGGGACAGCGAGCCGTGGAACACGGGCGCGGTGACGGCGGCGGCACGCTGACGCTGCTGACCTGCCACCGTCAAAGGATGCACACGTCAATCAGCCGCGGGTAAATCCGGTGCAGGAAGCAGGAATAACAGACAGGATGACGACACTCGGAGGGGGAATCAACCCGGTGCAGTCCCACTCGTCGCCGTCCTCCTGCGGGTAAACCCCGGGAAAGGGACTGCGCAGGCGAGTAGAGTACTCGCGGCTTTTTACTGTGGACTTTACGCCGGCGGCCACAAAAGCACAGCAGATTTTTACCTTTCTTCACCTCCGCGTGGGGAGCTTTCCGTCGCGGCTTTTCGATCGCCCGGTCACGAATCATCGGTTACCGCGGGCGGACCCCTTTCTGCCGCTGGTACGAGTAGTAAAAAAAGAAACATCGCGCGGGCGGCGCAGGGGTGTTCCGGCAGCCGAGGTCGGCCGGTCCCGGCGCGGTGTGAAAAGCCGCGCGACGCCGTGCTCATTAGCCGCACCGAAAAGGAGGTCCTTTTTTCTAGTTAATAGCGGCAGCCGCCATTAAAAGCAGCGATAAGCACAGACTTTAATCCGGTGCGGTTGGCTCGCCCGCCGGCGGGGACAGGGGTCGTCGTACCGGCTGGTAATCCGCGACGGGTACGGAGGCGAAACGAAACCCGCATGGTAAACTCTCCTCGCTTGACTCGTGTTGCGAAGGTTTGGAAAAAGTCAAAGCGAAAACGGACTTCAGTGGCTAGGTTGTCGCGATCCACGGTCGAGGAAGCGCTCGGAAACAAGCCACTCATCAGATCACCGGTTTGTTACGGGACACGGTGACAGGACGACGAGACGGTGACGCGGTTCAATAGGGCGGAGCGCGGTACAGGTCGGCGTCTCCCTCCGAAGCGGCGAGGAGTTTTTAAAAGGGCTCGCCGTGTCGCTTTCGCGCGCCGGCCGCTGGGCGGGTCGGCACGTGTGCTTCGCCCCGCGTGCACGGCGCGTCTTCTCACTTCACCGGCGTGCGTTACGTGCCGCGTTCCGGCTGGAGCGAGCGCCGCCGCTCGCTGCTGCCGTGCGCTCTCCTGGCGCTCTGTTCCGAACCGGCTAGCTAGGTCGGCCAGTATGGCTCGGATTGCTTCACTCACCAACCCGAAAAAGGTCTGACGCGTCCAGGGCGCGACGTGTGCGTGTCCACGTACGCACTGCGTCCCGCTCCTTGGCGCTGGCACGCATGGAAGGGACGAGATGTACTGCTCAGTGTTGATGCCTAAACAGCGGTACGAGCTGCCGAAGTGGACTTGGCTGGAGATCGGCACGGAATTCACAGCGCGTTGCGTGCAGGGATAGCGCACCTGAGTCGGTCAGGAACGCATGACGAGCAGAGAGAGGTCTGTTGGTTCACACCAAGAGAGCCTCTGCCAAGCTCAGCAAAGTGTGCCCGAATTTTGTTTTCGGGACACGACGGGTGACTTACCGGCCCGTCGACGTGGACGATTGCTTCGGCGTTGATCTCTCCATCGCGAAAACCTCGTCGAGCTGCACGCGTGGCGTGCAGGGGCGACCGACCGACGGGTAGCATCATCTTGTTTGAAATCATTTTTCGAACATTTCTTGTTTGAAATCATCATCATCAGCCGGCTTGAGAATGAATAATACTAGTACATACAAAATGTGCCGCTATCTGGTAGGTCAGGATTAGGAGGTTTCCAGAACATGCTGATGTTAGGGCAATCGGCATCCAATTATCTTGTGAATCTGAGAAATCGGCTGTGGTCTAGTCTCACGTGTCACCTGGAATACTCCGGAAAAAGTAAACGTGGGACTCAACTAACAGTATCTCGTCGGAAACACAATGCCATCGTACGGCGACAGAATGCAGCGACATGCCCACCCGGCCCGTGACTACTAGTAATCGTGTAGACACGTTGCAAAGATTATGACGGCACCATTACACAACAGGACAAACAAAATGCTCAATCTCCTGTTTCCAAACCAACCAAGAAAGAAGAAATGGAACAATGGACGAGTCACCCGCCGCCGGAATGAATTATGGAAAACAGCACAGCAGAGTCATGTCATCGTTTTATAGCGCGAGGATCCGATCAATCCACTTTTGCCGGAGTAGACGCCGGGAGGTCGGCCTCGCCCCCGCCGTTTCCTTCTCCTTCTTCCCCTTGTCGTTATCAGAGTCGTCTTTAGGGGCCTCCTTGAGCTCGTCAGGCCCTTTGGTTTCAGCTGCTGCGGCGACCGTGGCCTCCTGTCCCGAATAGAGTGTGAAGACATGGTTAGCCAAGGTTTATGAAACGATTTCATGAAATCTAACAAGTTTTTTCTTAGAACGGATCACATGAACAAGCCTCAAGCGATCTGCATAAAGATGGTGAAGACAGAAAATGAGTGAAGAAGTTCTGCACGGATATGCAGCCCATGTATATTAAGCCTCGGGCCGTCATGGTGGACTAGCCAGGCCTACTTTACGCAGCAGGCTGGGCAGAAAACAGGGCTGAATATGTAAAGCCCAAAGTTTGGGAGCAGAGGAATCTGATGAGGTCTGAATTAGGACATATACAAAGGAGAGTTTATTGTGGTCTCTTGGGCACATGTATTCAAACAAAGAGATATAAAACAACTCTAGTCATACAAAGGAGAGACTCTACTTGCTGTCTTTTAATAAATACATATTATCAATGATTATATGACATAAGTCGTCTCTTCACTCGTATAACGGTGCTCGTAGTTGTCTCTTACATCGAACACGTGATAGAGACCGTCTCTTCGTCAAGAGCCCACCCAACCTGTCTCTTTAAGGGTTAAAGGAGCTATTTATAAAAATACACTGCCACATCAGCTCAAGAACCCATTCATCTATTAGCGTTGTACATGCCCTTAACATCGCTCTTTTCTTTCTCTTACCGTACCTGAAATGGCTCCCGGCCGTAATCCCCCACTCAAGTCAACGGTAATGAACACAGATCAGTGAAATTATCCAATCGCGGTGGGTAAAAGTACGCGACTACTCGTATAGTTTAAATATTTTCATGAGTCATGACACTGAAATTAGCAGCAAGCATTGAATAAGAATTTGACACGACGAGAAAGGTTAACCGACTGATCGAGTTCAGAGATGAGAGGTGATGATCAGTCTTCAGTCCTACACGCACCTCACTTTGCGGCGCCACGACGACGTCGCGGCTGGCCTCCTCCACAGGCGCCGCCTGCGCCTCTTCCGCCGGGGCGGCAACGACCTCCTCGTCCTTCCGCTCCCCCTGCTCAGCCGGTGGCGGAGGAGCCTCGTCGTCGCCTTTGGTCTTGGGCTTGGTCGCGCAGTTGCCCATCGCTTCCGCTTCCGCCTATTGCCAGCAAGAGCAAAGCAAGGCGAGGAAGATAATACAAATGATGCAGCGGAGCTTGCTTAGAAATGTACGCGACGGACGAAGGCGACGGTGTAAAATAATCAGCAGCGGCGTTGCCCGGACCGAAATGGACGGCCGGTTGGCACAGCCTGTTGGCGACGCGACGCTTTGTCATCAGCGACGATTTTTGGTTGCGCGTGACATATGGCGGGGTGCGCGCGGTCAAGAGAGCTATAGATCGAGAAGCTGGAATTTTCCCATTACAGAATACAGGCTGCTCGGGCAGCAGCAGCGTAGTAGTACTACATGGCATCGAGGAGATCTTTTGAAACTCGTGGCATGGGATCTGCAGCCAAGGAACCAGAGGTATGTTTCCTGTCTCCAAGGCGTGCCTCTTTCGAGGTTCTTTATACGCCAATCTATAGATGTGGACTCAAATTTTACAACGTCGCAGAATGGTAGCCCGTGCAGGAAGGTCTGGTGGAAGTGGTGGTACTGTGGTAGAAATCATATTTCGTCAACAGATTTTAAACTAAGCAATGATCTCAGATCCACCTACAAGTAGAGCGTACGTCAAAATCGGTTCTTTTCCTCGAGATACAAGGCGTTCGATCGCTACTGTTTTACCCGCGCACGTCCCTGTCGTGCTACTATCGTACAGTATGTTGATGCCGTCAGAAGGATGAATCTGCTTCATACTGCGGCGTACTGCACAAAAGTCTCGAGTTTTTGAGTCGAGCAAACAAACAATTTATTCCATCCATATACGCGTATAAAATGTCTTCCATATTGTAAAACCCAAAAATGATCGGTTTTTTTTCATGCAACGAAAGTACTACTAGTACTTTGTAGAACCGGCCTGCACACTACCGCGACTACGGGTGTGTTCGTTTTCAGCTATATAATTTTTAGAGAGTCAAATTAAAAGAATTTTATCATTTTGGAGTACTTAAATAAAGTCTAATCTCGAAACTAATTGCAGACTCCTCTATCTAATTCACGAGACGAATCCAACGAGGGTAATTATGGTGTTATTAGAAGATGTTTACTGTAGCATCACTGTAGCAAAACATAGATTAATTAGGATCATTAGATTCGTCTCGCAAATTAGAGGGGTCGTGACATAGGTTTTATCATTAAATTAATAAAAGATCTACTTAAATAGTAAGATTTTCTTTCCTCGTGATGGGTATGATTTTTAGAGGGCAGGAAACGAACAGTGCCTACATATATCATCAGCGTTTTCCGCCGAATTTCTCGCGTACGTATCGGCGAAGCCTCTCGATACCGTCCTCCGCCTTGGCAACAATGAGCTCGCCTATCCTCCAGGAGAAGACTAGAACCATCACGTAGATGCCGGCGAAGATTTGGTACGCTACACTGCGCTCCTCCCCTCGTTTCCTGCCTTCTGCCGCCGTTGCTTCATGGCCTGCTGGGTCCTCCGCCTGCGCCTGAGGCTCCGCGTCGTCGTCCGCCGCCTTCGTCCTCACGGCGGCGGAGCACGAGCGGTGCGCCATTCTCCGCGCGATATTATTACAGGTTATGGGGCGACGGCAAAACGAAGGAGGCGCGAGGAAGAAGGACGCCCTGCTCGGAACCGCGACGGGCTTCAGCTGTGCACGGGCTCGGCCCAGCTGCGGCGCAACGGGTTTCAGCTGCATCGCTGCAGCTGCGTCTCCGTCCGATGTACTGCGTGTGCGTTGGAAGCAGGCGTCTTATAGGTGGTGCTCAAAGGATAGACAACTCAAAGATCGCCGGACGGCTCAATGCATCCTGATCCTAAAGCTGTGGTGTTTACGAGGGGAGGCTTTGGTTGCACTTGCACGTGACCCGGTCGTTGGCGTATGATTTTTTGAGATTATTCCATTGGCCATTTTTTTTCTTCAAAGTCTCTTGGACACAGTTTGCCCAGAAAAATAGTGCTTTCCTTTGAACCAAATTGTAGATTTGGTTTTTAAAAATTTCCTATTAGAGAATACAAATGTGCTCGGCAGTAGTGTCTGGCATCGAAGAGATCCTTTGAAACAAATTCGCCGTATGGGATCTGCAGCAAAGGAACAACCTGATGCATGTTTTCTTTCTCCAAGGCGTCACAATTTAATTAGACGTGCTTATTTCGAGGTCTAGTCCCTACCCTACGCCAGCCTTCATGCAAAAACAGAGTTTACGTATGATAAAAAAAAAGTTTACATCGTTACAGTTACGACATTGTGGATGAAGGTTTGGTCGTAGAAACCATTTCATCATCACTGATCATGGGAAAGCAATGATCTCAGATCCACCTACAACTACAAGTAGAGCGTAGCTGGGTCAAATAGATTGCTTTGCTTTTTACCTTGCCAAAAAAAGGTGCTTGATTTTGGTAGTATCTGTTACTCGCGCACACGTCCTGGGTTGTGCTACACGAAAGTTTCCCGAGTTAGAGCGATGAACGTGTACCGTGGCGTACTGCACGAATGTATCCCAAGCCAGTAAAACTTATATTCAGTATTCTGGAGCTCAAAAACCATTTTCTTTTAACGAGTCGCAAAAAAAAGAACCATTTTCTTTTAATCAAGCAACCACAATGGATCTGTTCCTTTATTCACGAGTACACAACGTTTCCCATACAAGAAAAACATACACGGAGATTTATCAAGAGAACCTTAATTGGCCTGCACAAAACTACTACCATGCATCAGCGCTTTCCGCTGAATTTCTCAAGGACGTATCTGCGAAGCCTCTGGATACCATCCTGCGCGTTTAGAAGAACGAGCATTCCTATCCTCCAGGAGAAGTAGAGAACAAATATGCAGATCTCTGTGAAATATTGGTTTGTCATACTGCACGCCCCTTGGGTGCCTTCTGCCCCTGCAGGCGCCAGCAGCTGGGCCTCGGCGTCGTCCGCTGCCATTCTCTGCGCGAGTGTGCGTTACAGGTTGCAGGGCAACGGCTCAAAAGAGGCGCAAGGCGAAGAATGGGATGTTCAGCTCGGAGCTGTAGCCTGAACTACGATCGGGTTGCAGAGCAACGAGTTTTACAGGTATTCCGTGGCCGGAGGAAGCCAAAGTTTTTATAGGTCGTGCACTCGAGCTCAAAGCAGACCGAACAAAAAAGTTTGCCGGCTCGTTGCGTACTCTGGTTCTGGCAAAAGCGCTTTGGTGTTTACAAGAGGGTTTGGTTGCACACATGAACCGGTCGTACGTTGGCGTGTGAATTTTTGGGGTTATTCACAGACAAATTTGCTCTGTGTTTTTTTGTCCATTTGAAAGTTGCTTAACTTCCTTTTCCTAGCGTTCGTTTCGTTCCACTGCTTTGCAATAAAGATGGGCCAAATTCACAAATGAGAATAATGGGGCCCATAGTTGTGTTCCGTGGGCTAAAATACGAGTTCGGGGACTGCCGGAAGTGCCCCACCCGACAAGGTCAAGCTAAACCGAAAGTTTTTCGTTCCGCGACCTCGACTTGAAACGTGGATAGGGTAGTAGGGTTTAGGCTCCAGATCGCGAATCGAGGAGGGAAGGGAGGAGGAGCCGGCTGCAGCGATGGCGACGGAGGAGGAGATGGCGGTGAAGGAGCCGCTGGATCTCATCCGGCTCAGCCTCGACGAGCGCATCTACGTCAAGCTCCGCTCCGAGCGCGAGCTCCGCGGCAAGCTCCATGTATGGCTCTCAGTTCATCTCTGCAGTTTTCTCTTTTGTTGCGGCGGACTGAGCTGTCTTGTTGGCGTCGAAGCGCTTCCTGTCTGTCGTTTACTAGCTATCAAGTGTTATGATTTGTGCTTAATTGCTCCTGGGCGGAAAATATGTCAAAAATTTGAGCTCTTACAGCCTTACTTAATGAACTATACGCACTGATATTGCCATTATTCTTTTTTTAGACTACAAATTGTTTTGTTTTACATTTCGTATGTGATTTATCTACGTGCCCGCACGCTGCTACCCTCAGCCACGGAAAGAGCACATATTTTGTTGTCGACTGTTTTTCTGAATGCTGGTGCAGGCCATCATTGTTGAAAAAGAAGTCAAGAACCAATTCATGTAAACCTTGGTTACTAGAGCCAGAGTTCTCCCTGTGTAATTTTGCATTAGCCAATTGGTAGGAAGGATCTTGTTAGTTAATCGTACACACTCTTAACCAGTAACATAAGCTGGGTTCCAGCACAGCTACGGAGCTGTGCATTGTACTTTTGACCTTATGTTTCCAGCCATGTTCCAGATACCATCGCATCTGCTATGAGCTTGTATGATTTCCCTGTTATTTTTACTTCTGAAACCTGTATGTTTATTATGCTGATCCATTGTGACTTGTGAATGCTATTTCTGTCTTGCTATTCATCGTTGCCTATATAGGTCATATAATCCTTGTTTTGTTCTTGATATTTCTTGTTGCTCAGTTGTATATCGATCCCTGGTTTTTACAGCGTTGATGTTTTACATAGGTTGCCAATCTGCTTAGCCTTTGATTTTTTCACCATGATACAGTTCATATTTTGGGTTCCGGATCTCTAAGATGCCTTTATGATTTGTTCCGTCCAGGCTTATGATCAACATCTCAACATGATACTTGGAGATGTTGAAGAGGTAGTGACTACTGTGGAAATTGACGATGAGACTTATGAGGAGATTGTTCGTGTAAGTATATGTGACTTCTCTATTTCTTGATAACAGCTTTTTTTTTGTCTTATAAGTTCAAAGTTGGCAGCACCTTTATGTAGTTTGCATTGACCATATGTAGAGCAACGTAATGGTGATCTAAAACATTAGTGAGGCCCTTGTAATCCTCAGTTACACACTCTCATGTTTTTTGGAATTGCACCATCACCAACTCGTTCCTGATACTTGCTAACACAACAATCACTGTGCACAGAAGTACTAATTAGCTGCTCTTGTTATGAGCCATCTTAATGCTTGGACAACAAGCTTGACATTTTAGATTGAACCCATATTCTCAAACTCAGCCTGCAATCAAAATGGCCAAGGTCTCTAGTAACTACTCGCTAGGTTACTAATAGAATTTGTATGTTAGCATCATGCAGTAATTTGTGTTTAAGTGGCTTTGTAAAAGGACATAAGTGCGAAACGTAAGCTTGCTGTAGTGATATATTAATGCGGAAAAAAGATTGATCATGAAAATTTGGGTGTCTGCTTGGTGTACCTGCCCATAAATATTGCTTGTCAGTTATGTGTAGTTTAATTCCAGATCCTCCCTGTTTCATGTATTAGTCAATCAACACTATGTTATCTGTGTTTTCAGTCAACATGGTATACCAAAACTTGCAGTTTTCCCTGATCAAGGGAGTAGTACTTGATTGATGCAGCCCAGCTGAAGCTCCAGCTTGCTTCTTTTCTTCTTTGAGTTCAGCTGCCAAGCTGGTCCAAGTTTTATAAAAATGGGGGTATTGAGATTGATAATATGCTATATCGACGTATTAACTATTTCAGTGCCTTGTATCTTTCTGATACTTTGTCATCGATGATATGTTATATTGATGAATCAATTATTCCACTATGTTCCTTGCAGACGAGCAAACGCACTATCCCCTTTCTTTTTGTCCGAGGAGATGGTGTAATTCTGGTTTCCCCACCTTTGCGCACGGCGTGAAGGTTGGAGCCTGGTCGGGGAAGTTTTTGGATGGGCAAGCAGCAGGTTTCTGGGGTGCAGGCTGTGGGATGCTATATTTCACGGGCCTATGTCGGTGCGAGTTGGGCGCTAGTTTATTGTCTGTAAGAGAAATGCATTTCTGTCCAGATGAGCTTAATCTTATTCGATGATCGGTAACTTCAACTATCTATGTTGATCATCATTGGTGGTGATATTGACCGGTAACAATATCCTGCATTGTCCATGTGATGGTGTGAACTGATCTGAATTTTCTTTAAACATTATAACCACCGAAACTCGCAGGTCATGACTGTATGATTTGCTCTTTGCAACTCTGCCGGCAGAGCAGATGTTTTGGCAGGGAAACTAGTTCCATTTTGTATGTGTGAATTTGATATTGCTTCACGTGACTCCGATTCGTGCAGATTTGTCACCCTATTCAGATCTGCTTATTCTTATCCAATGACCGGTAACTTCAATTATATATGTTGTTTATCATCACTCGCGCAACTTTTGATATTGACGGGTAACCGGGTGCTTGTATCTGCTATGTGGTAGCGGTATGAACGTATCTGAATGTTTCGAAAGCGACAATTACCTAAACTCGGCAGGTCACAATTGTATGGTTCGCACCTTGCTACTCGGCCGGCAAGGAAATCACCTGTTCTGCTCGCTCAATGGCCATTTCTTAGGAACAAGTGAACGGCATTAGCACGACGACAAACTTGATTGACATGTGCATCGTCATTTCATCTTCAGCACCTTTTCCGTTCTTTATTATCTGAACATCTTAGAGTAGTGCTCTGGACATGTGCGTCACGATCTCAAAGGCTTTAGAACAGGGCAGATGCCGCAACCTGTTGCTGCTTTCCAGACGGCACGAACATAAACTATGCAGCTAGTGCGAACTATCAAAGCACCACGTTAAAATTACCGAATCGTTGGAGCATCGCGATAAAATTTATCGTACGCTGGGTTTTGCGTTCACGTTCAGGCGGGACCGGCCAGCGGCATATTCGTACTTGAGAACGGATAAACGTGCAAGCGTGTGCTTGACGTGCCGGGCGGGCACCCGGTGACCGGGCCGGAGAGCCGCCGCAGCGCACGCATTTCTGGGGAACCGGGATAGCTGCGGACAGCTCCGTCTCCGTAGCGGAGAACAACCTGCGACGCGGGGAAGCTTCCCTCGCCAGCGCGGCGCGGACGCGACTCCCACGTGCCGCCGCGTCGACCCGGGCCACCACCGCCACCAACTCCTCCCCGCGTCGACCACCCCACCCGCACCGCACCGCTTCCTATATATGCAAGGCGCGCGAGCCCTGCGGTGATCCACCATTTCCATTCACCGTTGCCGAGCACCACCGAGTGAAACAGAGCCCGTTCGTGCTGCGGCGTTGTGGGAGGCAGAGAGCAGAAGATGAGCCACCAGGAGAAGGACGACGTCAAGAACGAGCACGACGCCGTCGCGGAGCTGGCCATGGAGGGGCTGGAGGTGTCGCCGAGGCGCCGCGCGCCGCGGCTGAACGAGCGCATCCTCTCCTCGCTCTCGCGGAGGTCCGTCGCCGCGCACCCCTGGCACGACCTCGAGATCGGCCCCGAGGCGCCGGCCGTGTTCAACGTGGTAAGCGTCCCGTCCCGATCGCCTCCTGATTCTCTGCCACGATCGATCGAGGCAACGCGTGCCTGCCGAATCAACACGACACGACTGATCCGATCCGGTGCGCCATGGATCAGGTGGTGGAGATCACCAAGGGGAGCAAGGTGAAGTACGAGCTGGACAAGAAGACCGGGCTCATCAAGGTGGACCGCGTCCTCTACTCCTCCGTCGTGTACCCGCACAACTACGGCTTCATCCCCCGCACGCTCTGCGAGGACAACGACCCCATGGACGTTCTCGTCCTCATGCAGGTAACAATGAGCTTCGCATCATCCATATAAAAAGAAATTTAGCATCCGGATTCTTTCGCATAATTAATATCCTGAACGGGATCTCATGGTGTTCAATACTGCATTATCTGACAACTGCATGTGCCATTCCCGACCAGGAACCTATTCTTCCGGGCTCCTTCCTCCGGGCCAGGGCCATCGGCCTCATGCCCATGATTGACCAGGGGGAGAAGGACGACAAGATCATCGCCGTCTGCGCCGACGACCCCGAGTACCGCCACTACAACGACCTCAGCGAGCTGTCTCCTCACCGCCTCCAGGAGATCAAGCGATTCTTCGAAGACTGTACGCTCGCCGTCTCACTACGATCGCCCTTTTTACGACTTGTGTCGACAAATGCCCTTACAATTGTGCGTTTCCTGTACAAATCTTTCAGACAAGAAGAACGAGAACAAGGAGGTGGCCGTCAACGAGTTCTTGCCTGCCGCTGAAGCTCGTGACGCCATCAAGTACTCCATGTAAGTTCCGACTGTCTCACACGATGAGATAATATCGTACCTATATATGATCAAGACAAGATGCGTATTGACACGATCTGCTATATCTTCACAGGGATCTGTACGCGCAGTACATTCTGCAGAGCCTGCGGCGGTAGAGAGTGCCACTTTTTTTTCCCACTCCACCAGTTTCCGGGAGATGAAGCATTTAGCACAGAGATCATCAGAACATCTGGGATCTGATGAATAACCAAGTGCCCAAGTCACACGAGTCGTCTTTTTATATTTTAGTCTGTCTATGTATTTGTCATTTCAATTTTTTCCACATTGTGGTTTGATCTATGTACTCATCTACATATAGTTCTTACCGAGCGAAGAAATAAAATTACATTATGCCGTTTTCTTGTTTGGTCGATCATCTTCTGGCCTGAGTAATGAATCTGTACACACTTCTGAAATGCTGATGATAAAATGAATGAAGAGGCGGTTGCAGACTTGCAGTTAAGTTTGATAAAAGTGTTTCATCTGGATATTTGGTTCTTTTTGTATCATCTTTTGGTATAGTTCTGTTGTTTGGATTTGATGGGTTTTCTATCAGCTAAAATGGTGGACGAATTGATATGTCCCACAAAGACAGGGATAAGCTGTCATGGCAATTATTCATAGGTCATTGTCTGATCATGGTGCAATTACTGCCGACGATTATGTTGATTTTCACTAGTTGTTCCCTGGAGCTGACATAAACAATGGATCCAGAAGGCTTGCTAATGACAAGTATTGAATGTATGTGTCTGAATCTATAACAGATACCAGAGTTGCTGAAGTTTATATGGAGACGCATAAGTTGGAAGATGATGAGTTTCTAATGTCCTCTGGTGCTAAGGCAACTGAAGTAACGAAGAGTGCAAAGAAACCGGTCATGGAAGTTTCTAATGTCCTCTGGTGCTAAGGCAACTGAAGTAACGAAGAATGCAAAGAAACCAGTCATCTAGAGTCCTAGTAAGGAGCAAACTATGAATGACGTACAGAAGCTGCAAGCTTTTTAGAAGTCACCAAGCAAGAGCGAACAGGAACAAGTAGAACAAGAGATCTCGCAGAACAAAGCCAAGGAGGAAATAATGAATCTGATGAAGAAGATTCTGAAGACATCACTAAATATGTCGAAGCAAATGGAGGATAAGAAAGTGCTTCTGATGATTCAGAATATGTCCAAAGGGATGAAGATACATATGAGAATGAGGAGGATGCAGCTCAATTTAGGGAAAATGCAATAAACTAGCGAAGAAACCTAATTACTATTAACAAAGTTCATATTAATGAAAGTGATGATGGTGACTTAAACCATGAATTACCAGACCCTCCCATGATGGATTCGAGTGATGTGAAAGCTATGATGAAGAAGATGAAGGAGGATCATCAAGAAAAAGAGCTATGTGTTGGCATAGTAGAGCTATGAAGGAGAAGTATCCAAGATATGACAACAAAAATGACATCCCAGAGTTATGTCTTGGCATGACATTCAGAGATAGGAAAGAATAAAAAAGGTCTTGGTCAAGTATGGGCTGGTAACCAGGCATCACTTGATGTTTTCCAAGGATGAGAAGAGCAGAACTAGAGCTACATGTTCATGGCCCAGTTGTCATTGGATGATATTTGTCTCAACTCCATATGAAACAGATTGGTCCGAAGCCAAGACCTTTAATAATACTCATATTTGCCCCAAAAGGAAAGACAATAGGTTAGCTAGAAGGATAACAGATAAGTATGAGAGCATCATCAAGGCGAATCCATCGTGGAAGTTGGTAATCAACACTAGACAAACAATGTTGCTTCAAATAAGTGCACAAGTGAGTAATTCCAAGATCAAGAGAGCAGAAGCAATGGTAACGAAAATGATCTATGACTCCTGTAAGGGATAATACATCAAGATATTTTAGTATCAGGCATAGATACTTAGAAGTAGCCCAGGCAACATTGTAAATAACAACATATATCCTATAACATGTGTAGTGGTGAAGAGGAAATTGAGGACTCTTGGTCTTGGTTCTTAGGTCTCTTACAGAAGGTCTAACCAACAAAAGGTAACAATCCTTTTATATATTACTTTCACATATGTTGGTTTTTGATCCTGTACAATTGCAAAATTAATATTATCATAAACTATTGTAGGGCTTGCTGAATGTAGTTAAAGACTTATTTCCCAACATAGAGCACAAAATGTTTTTGGCGTGGTTTATGATACCAATTTTGCATGCTATATTCTCTATATTTGAGATTTAATTGAGATAGTTATGCTAAAAATTAACCCATACCCTGTATATATTGTGTCTACTTGCATTAGTTGCTTAAACACATATTTCAAAGTAATGTCAAGTAATCTGGAGTATTTTGAAAGGACAAGAAGAAGAGCAATGCATTCCAGTATTGGGTTTGGAGGAATCACAATACGAAGCCCGCCGATCGTCTAGACATTAGCGTCGATTGCCATGTGAAGAAACAAATGAAAAATGTTATGGATAAAGACCAAGAGGTAACTAGAAATGTGGTATTTGTTATTTTTTTACATAATAAAGTGATGTCAAATACAAGCACACCCACATGCAAACTGGAATCTCTAGTTTTGTTTGGTAAGTCGTAGAACCAACTGTTGAACCATAAGTGAATTGCACACCTTTCCCCATTAGCTTAGTCTTTTGAGTGAACTGGTTAGTGCATAGTACCTTAACATGATATCAAAGCTAGAGGTCTTGAGTTCAAGTCCTGACTGCCGCATATTCCGCTGCGTCGCTTGCCGCTCCAATTTCCACGTTTGCGCCCATGAGAGCTGCATTGGGGGGGGGGGGGGGTTGAACCATAAGTGAACTGCATATCTTTCCCCATCAGCTTAGGTTTTTGGATGAACTGGTTAGTGCATAGTAAATTTCTCACCTTTCCTTATCAGCTTAGTCTTTTGGATGAACAAGTTAGTGCATTAGTGCATAGTAACTTAGGCCCTGTTCGTTTCCAGCCCTCTAAAATTTAGCACTGTCACATCAAAGAGAATCTTACTATTTATAAATATTTTGATCAATTTAATAACAAAACCCTATTGACAGATTGGTGCTAATTTTCGAGACGAATCTAATGAGCTCAATTAATTTATGTTTTGCTAAAGTGATGCTATAGTAACCATCTTCTAATCATGACTTAATTAACCTCATTAGATTCGTCTCATAAATTAGTCTAGGGCTTGTAATTTATTATATAATTAAGCTTTATTTAGTACTCCTAAAGAGTAAGATTTTTTTGATGTGACAGCTATAAAGTTTAGTCCCCGGAAACGAACAAAACCTTAACATGGTATCGAGCAAGAGGTCTTGAGTTCAAGTCCTGGCGACCACATATTCTGCTGGGTCGTTTCTATTTCCATGTTTGCGCCCATGAGAGCTGCATGTGAGGGGAGTGTTGAACCATAAGTTAATTACACATATTTCCCCGTCGGTTTAGGTTTTTGGATGAACTGGTTAGTGCATAGTAACTTAACACCAACAAATGCCTACTTGCCTAGGAGGGGCCCTGTTAGGGCAAGTGCACTCCTAGGTTGTTTTAGCATCAGCATGCTATCTAGAACACCTTCAAACATTGTAGAGACGAAGGAACAATAACAATTAAGGTTGAGATTGGAATATAGGGTAGAGAGACGTAAAAATGGTAAATTGATTTGTTCGATTGAGATTGGATGCCTCGATCGGTAGTTGACCTTTGTATATAAAGGGTGAGAGGTCTTGTCATACAAGAAATAGAGATTTATACAATTTTTATGTGAAAAAAATCTTACTCTAACTTTTTTGGGGTCGTATTGCAATTCAGGACCATTTTCAAATGCCATAACTTCCTCATCCATACTTCAAATTAGGCATTCCATATGTCTTTTGATTGTCCTAATGGGGGCTGCATCATGGACACATCAAATCATCAATTTGGCTTGATCTTCATACCTTTTCATACACTTTTTATTACTTTGATGAAATTTAACCAAATTAACTAGGAAATATGCTCATAATCTTCGGAACATTTCTAAACACCAAATGTGAAACAACCAGCGATTGTCTTGATTTATTCAATTTTGGTCGTAATGAATTAGAAACTAGAACATCCAATTATTTTTTGTAGAATGCCAATCTTGGTCGTCATGATATGCCCTATGTTTATTTTTGGCAAAGCTTGCATGCCAAAAATATATTCCAATAGACCAACATTATTTAAGGGTGATGATAAATATAATGCATCGGCAATATTTTATTCTAAGGGCAATAATAAGGTTATATCGACAATAGCATGCTATATTGTTCAAACTGAAGCTAAATTTACCTATTTATCACGCCACCCCTTACGTGTGGACCTTGCTGATATTTCTCGTTTTAGAGAAACCAAAGATCTTGTTTCTTCAACAATTCTACTCCCTTGTTTCTTCTTTCCTCAACATTGTGTAGATGTCACAACCTTTGTTTTTGATTGTGGGTCAAATTAGTGGGACACTACCTCGGTTGTAAATACTAAGGAGAGATCGTTGAAATATCTAGATGATCAAGAAATTTGGGGTAATTTTTATGAAATTGTGCGAAACTTGAGACTTGATCTGATCATCTATAAGTCCTTTCTATACTCCTTTCACAACCACATATATACTACTTATCTTAATCATATTACTATCCTGGGAAACTCGTTTGCTCATCGTTCAAAGGAAATTTAGTATGACCTTTAATAACTGATTCTTAAAAATGATCTTTTGACTAATGTATTTTGATAGAAGGTACTTAAAACTAGGTTTAAATTTTACCTCTTCATTCAACACCTTTATTTAGTTCACTTACTGGTGCCCTCCTCAGCATTCTTAGCTTTGATTATTTTTTACTTTTGGACAAAATCAAAACATTGGGTTTGGTAAACTAGTGTATCCGTTTTTACTAGATAGGAGGATGAATAGAACCTAGAGTCTTTCTTACTTGCCCCCAATTCCAAAGGCTTTCACTATGATTTCAAGAGACTCTATACCACTAGGATCCTTTTCAAGCATCACCTCCCATGATAGAGGCTTGTGGTTCATGCTCTTAGGCCTTTCTTCACCAAGGATCTGCTTGTAGCAGAGTCAACACCTTTGCATTATGTAGATAAATAGTGATAATTGGAAATAGAAAAGTACACCTGCATGGGAGCATATCAGGTGAAAACTAGTCAAATGTTAGAAACTTGTAATGTGAGCCGTTGGATGTGATGCCCAATCACTTTTGATCATTTTACACTTGCCCCCTCCAATTTTACTAAATCTTGGACTTTAGAGCTTTTAGATCTAACCATCTGGATCGTAGATTCACCATCCAACGACCGAGGTTGTAAGTTTCTAAGTTTCCAACATTTACTTGGTTTTCACATGATATGCCCCCACCTGCATAGGCTTCATACTCAAATGTATGTGATTGATGGACGATTCTATATGCCATTGAAAACATTGCAAATCATTTATGGTATGGTGGCCTATTGCATCTGCCTCATGAGCAATTGAAATGTTTTTCTACGGAAGATAGAACTGGGCATCAATCATGGACATTTGAACATTATAACAAGTACACCACTTTAATACGTCAAAAGTTCGTATACCATGGGATGGATATTCTAATTCTTCCAATTTGTAATACTCATAAAAAAACTATGACACTTTGCAACATCAAAAGTAAAATTTGTATCTTCCAATTCTTATAAACTAGCTTAAGAGAATTAAAAGCATGTAAATTATCTTTGGATGACCATGCAAATTCAGCAACATAAATATCACTATCTTCGTCATCCAATCTATCCGAGTCACTAGTTATACAAGAATGTTAGCACAATCTAATTTAGGCTTGAAAGATCTCCAATTTGTTTACTTCTGTTTTCTTGAGCCAAAGCATTTTGCAGCCTCTCTGGTTAACTGTGAAAATGTCAGGACTCTGTTATTTTCTTTAATGTGATCATAAACTACTAAATACCAAATCAGTTAAATCATTCTCAGAAATTGTAAGCCAGCTACTCGTCAATGCGTTAGCGTGGAAATGAACTACGACTCTACTACAAGACCACAGCAAGCCGAACTTTAGAAGCATGTTGGCATCAATCCAAACTCTAACAGAAACAACGTTGGAGAGGGTGGGCGAGTAAAGTTTTGGCCAGCGAGCATTGGCTACGATCCAAACGTACCTGAATTCGTGAAATCTGACAACAATGCGCGAGAGCGTGTGGACATCCTCAATATTTGATAGGCCAGTTCCATCAGAATCAAAACAACCCAGTTCCATCAGAATCCAAACAACCCCTTACTCCCTGCCTACGTCAAGTCAACCCAACCCTACTAGCCCTCCCCGCACCGTTGTGCAATAGGTCGGAGAACAGGGGTGCGCAAGGACCCTAGCCCTCTCTGTGCCACCGGGAAAGTAAACTTTCCCACCGGTGGGATGTCCCCCATCGATGGAATAAAGAAAAAATATTTATGTTTCAAAATTTCTAAAATTTATGAATTTTGCTACGTGCATAGTTCATATGGTATAAAACATATACACAAAATTTCAACGTTAAATTCAACTTTATCTAAAAGATATAAAATTAACAAATTATGGAGAAAGATGACAAATTAAATGTTTTATCCTTTTCTTTTAGCTTATTCATGTTTTGTTAATTTTATATCTTTTAGGTAAAGTTGAATTTAAAGTTGAAACTTTGTGTACATGTTTAAGTATTATATCAACTACACATATACCAAGTCTCATTAAAATTTAAAATTTTTAAAAATATTTTAGATAGTTATTAGATTTTATTTCTCCGATAGGATGTCCAATCTATAGGAAAAAATCCATGTCATGTGCCGCCATGCGAGACAGAGGTCGGAAAACAGGGGCACACGGACGTTTGAGAAGGGTGCGGCCACGCCGGCCAGGGAGTTGGTTTCAACGTCTATGGCCTGCGCCTTCTCTTGCCACGTCAGGTGATCGACATGTGGGCTTTATTTTAAGAAAAAATAGATACCCAATCAAGATCAAAGTTCCCAGCTATCATTCTGCTTGAGTGCATCAATCATTTGATCCACATGGTATCGTGTTCTTCAGTTCTTGGCTGATGCCTTGAGCTTCGTTATTATCATTGTTGATGATAATCGTTGTTAAAGACAAGCACGATTTCAGATCAAGCAATGCGCAAACCACCATGTGAACTACGTTGACCAGGCTTATTAGTTTCATTATTTCTTACATGCAGATCATGATTGATTTAAATTTCTTGTGGAAGTCTTGTTTTTTGTTCCATTTAAATATGTGCTGCATGGACCTCAAGGCCTCCAAAAATCTTGGCCTCCTTCTAAGTTCTAACTAATAAGATTACTTTCGTTCCTGTGCTCCAGTTCGTGGCCACAATCCTACAAGCAATAGGTAAGCTCAATAGCAACTTGATTCATGCTGCCCCCTTTTTTCACATGTTGTGTTCCCAAGGGTATATACCGATGTATGGCTCTACTCTTTTCTTGCATGCAGATCTTGAGAAAGGAGTCACTGAGAGCAGGACCAGATGTTGCCTTTCGTGGGGTTGTGGAATGAATGGGGTCTCCACATTCTGGTGCTTCTCAGCTTCACTCTACAGGTTTTGCTTCTTCTCTTCGGAGGCATCCGCAGGCATAACGCCTCCTCTGCATTGAGGATCTTCATCTGGCTTGTATACCTGCTGGCCGATTCCACAACAACTTACACCCTCGGTCACATGGCCTCGACGAGCCTGCAACATCTTGAGGCGTTCTGGGCACCGTTACTCGTCCTGCACCTTGGTGGCCAAGACACCATCACCGCGTACGCCTTGGAGGACAATGAGCTCTGGTTACGCCATATGCTTAGCCTAGTTTTACAGGCTTTGGGGGCTGCATATCTCCTCTACAAGTATATTGCTGGAGCCAAGCTTTTGATCCACGCTAGCATTTTGGTATTTTCTGCCGGCATTCTCAGGTATGGAGAGAGGATATGGGCACTCAAGTGTGCCAGCATAAGCAGCATGCAGGGATCACTCGTCAGGCTGGATGAGTGCCGATTGAGCATCTTCAGTGCTCAATTGTTTTATATATTGAGGGCCTCCACGAAGTGTGATTCTTATGTGAAGTATAAAAAGATTGTTACTGCTGCAACCTGCGCTTTAGAGTTTGGCAAGCATCTTTTTGTCATTCCGAGCATGGCATCAGAGTGGCGTTGTCATCGGGATTATCTCAACGGCGGTATTCATAAATACTACATCCATTCAGGTAGGAGCGACGGAAAACCTTGGATACAGTTAAAGGGCATCTCAGAAATGATTGATTTGGAGCTCTCCATGATTTATGACCTTCTCTACACAAAGGCAGCAGTGATCCACACATGGTATGGCTACACGATCCGAGCTTTTTGCTTTTTTGCTACCGTTTCTGCTCTCATGCTATTCATTTCCAGTAATAGACATAGTGATTACAACAGAGCCGATGTGGCCGTCACTTATGTTCTCTTGGTTGGGGCATCTGTGCTAGAATTCATTTCCATCTTCAGAGTGATAGGGTCAATATGGACTTATGCGTACTTAAGGGAACATGACTGGGACAGGTTTGCGGATACAGTTCTATCACTACGTTGGCATATGCATGTCAGGTTGGGGAGATGGTTTGCTTCTTTTCGGAAGCATAGCATAGACTCCTCCAAAAGGTGGACTACCGTTTCCATGGGGCAGTACAATCTGGTCTCCATGTTAACTGCTCGTCTTAGCATGGACATCAGATGGAAGATAGCCCAGCTAATTGGGCTGGACGACAGGTGGGACAAATTGCATTGCTCAAGATTCATCCCTGCCTCATCTGGTGTCTTGGAAATTATATACACGGAGATTAATAGGAGGGCAGAACTAACGCAAATGGAGGCAAAGAAGTTTGATGACGAGATCTGTCGGAAAACCAGCCGCGGAAGCAATTTCCCAGGATCATCAAGCCAAGAACACAAGATCACGAAAAGAGAGAGACGCCGAAACACGATGTTTTTGTACGAGGTTCAGCGATGTGCCTACATCCTCGGGGCATGACTACGGGCGCTCCTCCCCATAATAACCGTAGCTATACGGACATCCAGGAGTATACCGACACACGACCTGGCTGCCGCTAGGGCACGCCTCTCCCGGCCGCCGTCACCCCTTGTCTACTACATCCGTCGTCTCTTGCGATTACAACGGTGGTGCCCCCACGTATATATGAGCTCGGGAATACAAGTCCGACACAAACTCTATCCCTATCCACCTAATACGACTCAAGTCCAATTTGTAACCGACTCGTGTACACATATTCGACACAAATCCAACAAACTCCACCTTGACGAATATGCACGCCATCCTGAAGCTTGCCTATGCTCGAACCTCCGTGTACGCAGACTTGAGTCGCCTCTTCCGCTGCTCACCTCGAACAGCCCGACGAGGCCACCTCGCCGCCAGGACTGAACGCTGCAACATTTGTAGCTCCATCCTTCATGACTCCACCTTTCAGCCTATAGTGATGTGTCTCCAACTTGTCTCCTATCATCACGAGTCTTGCCATCCCGCATCACTCTCAAGGTCCTCCTATCCGGCACTGCCTGATATAGCCAACCTTCTTCGTGCAGAACACCAAGCGAGATAAGATTTCTTCTAAGTTCCGGCACATGTCGCACACCCTCAAGTAGCACCTCTTGTCCATCATACATTGTCAACTTGATCTTGCCAACTCCCATAACACGATGAACCGTGTTACCTCCCAAGTGAGCAAAACCAGAGTCACCCTCAACATATGAAGAGAACCACTCCTTCTTAGGTGTTGCATGAAACGAACTTGCGAGAATCTAGCAACCACGCTTCTCCATCACAAGACTTCTCACTTGATAGCACAAGAACATCACCATCGCTGTCCGAGTCATCCTTCCTAGAAACCACAACATTTGCCACGCCCTTCCTTTTCGGTTCCGGACAATCCCTCCTCACATGTCCCCATTCCTTGCACTTGTAGCACTGCGGCCCCTTCTTCTTCTTCTTGTCGGTCTCCCTCACTCGATCCCTCTTGACTACCAAAGCATCACCAGTGGAACCACTATCACCAGCATTATTGATCTTGATCCTCCGATCACGAGAAAGTAACGCCGTCGTGATATCTGCCACCTTTACTTCAGTTTTGCCATACGTCAATGTTGTGACCAAATGCTCATAAGAACTCGGCAAGGAACACAGAAGAATAATAGCCTTGTCTTCATCATCAAGCTTCATGTCCACCTTCACAAGGTCAGCCACAACTTGATTGAAAACATTGATGTGCTCGAGCAAGATCTGCTCCCTCCTGCATCTTCAGCCCATATAACTTTTGCTTCAGATACAACTTCGAGTCAGAGTTTTGGACATGAACTGATTATCCAATTTATCCCAAATTACTTTCGGTGACGTCTCATCCATGACATGGTACATGATCTGGTCGGAGAGACACAACCTGATGGTTGCTGCCGCTTGCGCCTGTATCTCCTCCCACTTCTCATCATCTACCTTGGTCGGCTTCTTCTCACTCGGAGCCTTCAGGATCCCTTGCTGCGCTAGCAAGTCCTTGACTCTTGTTTGCCAAAGTCCGTAATTGCCAGTCCCGTCAAACTTCGTCACCTCGAATTTGGACGACATCGACGCCATCCGCCTGTTGCCACGGACCGTCGAAACAACCACCGCACTTGCACACCGCTCGTCGAAGTCCGCGTACCTCCTGCACGCCCGCGAGCACAAGCACGATCAGCACGCCGCCGCGTACTCCCGCGTCGCACCTCGACACGCCGCCCTGCCGTACACCACCGTGCACAGCTCGTCGCTCTCGAGCCCGTCGACTAACCACGCCGCTTGCACACGACGAAGAAGACCAGCTCGATTGTTGCCCGCCGTTCGCCGTCAACCACGCAAGCTCTGGTTTGCGAACAACTGATTGTTGTGATCTCCTGTAGACTCTGTTTATTTTATACACCTGGACAACACCAAGTCCTGACCGAAGTGGACTCTAGCCATGTCCTTTTCCTTGTTGCTTACGATCACCACATGGACTGCACCTTACCATACGGAGTTGCCTTGATACCGAGTCTTATACGAGGCCAACTATCACGCAAGTGGAGAAATCCAACCAGCCTGCATATCATTTTGTTCCAAAAAAAAACCATGTGGGTCCACATTTATTTCTCACGGATCCAACATGCATGCTGCAAGCTTGCATGCCACCTCCGACTCCAAGTCCACCTGAGTCCACCTGAGTCCAAATCCCCGTATGCTTGGCACATGAGTCCACCTGAACGCTGCTTCTTGTTTTGCTTCCGTGTGGACTTCGATTCTGTCACGAGCCAACCATGCAGTAATGACTTCCGTGCTGCATACCATCATCAGCTCGCCGAGTCCGATCAAGCAACATACGGCAGCCTCGATCTCCATCAAAACAACAACAGGAAACAAGGTACCTCAAAAAATATGCCGAGTCCACCATGGCTCACGCCATCACCGTCACTTCTCCATCTTGAGCATGTAACGGCCCCCTCCGATCAAACTGATCGCTCATCATTTGATCGTGAACCGAAGTCGCCACCGTCGTCTGCGACGCCTTCTAGCCACACCGTCGAACTTGGCCGTCACGTCTGATCGGCCCCTATCGAACAGCAGCCACTAGCCCCCATCAACCCGATCCCTACGTCCGGACGGACCCCTGTTGATGCAGCTCATCGGACGGTTCGAGCCGCCGCGCTCGAAGTGTCCAACTCCACCGATCGAGTCGTCGATCGCCGCCATGCTCCACCTTGCGCCATGTCCACTCCCGGACGCCTTGTGCAAGTTCCGCGCGGTGTGGAGCATCCCATCGTGTCTCTCGTGATCTTCTACCATGTAACCGGCTCCGATACCACTTGTCGGAAAACCAGCCGCGGAAGCAATTCCACAGGATCATCAAGCCAAGAACACAAGATCACGAAAAGAGAGAGACGCCGAAACACGATGTTTTTGTACGAGGTTCAGCGATGTGCCTACATCCTCGGGGCATGACTACGGGCGCTCCTCCCCATAATAACTGTAGCTATACGGACATCCAGGAGTATACCGACATACGACCTGGCTGCCGCTAGGGCACGCCTCTCCCGGCCGCCGTCACCCCTTGTCTACTACATCTGTCGTCTCTTGCGATTACAACGGTGGTGCCCCCACGTATATATGAGCTCGGGAATACAAGTCCGACACAAACTCTATCCCTATCCACCTAATACGACTCAAGTCCAATTTGTAACCGACTCGTGTACACATATTCGACACAAATCCAACAAGATCCGCTTGGGCCGATGGACGCGGCATTATGATGAACTGGAAACCCTGAATGCGGGAGTTTTCAAAAACGGGCTCATCGGGTTCATCGTCGTCTGCCATATAGCTACTGACATTTTTTACCACTGCTGTGATGAAAACGAGAAGCTTGAAACTGCGGGAGAATTACCTGAAGTAGCCATGGCTCTGTCCAATTACATGATGTACCTCCTCCGAGTACACAGTAATATATTACCTGCTACTGAAGGCACCGACTGCTGGAGCAGGAAAATGTATAATGAGATCTGCAACAAGATTCTCCCTATGCTGTTCCATATGGTAGGGAAATTTTCAGATGCAAAAAATAAACAAGAACGTCGGCATACACCTCATGATATTCTTTTGAATATGGAGAAACACCTCACAAACATGGATGTAGATTATCTTGTCAAAGAAATCTATACGGGAGTGTATAGTGATTCAGTCCTCGCCTCGGGGTCGACATTAGCTGCTAAGTTGCTCGAAATGAAAGCCGTTAGCTTGCGGCAGAGGTTCAAATTTCTTGCTGAATTATGGGTTGACACGCTGCTCTTTGTGGCTGATGGCATCACCGCAAAGTTCCACGCCAAGCAGCTAAGCCATGGTGGCGAGTTTGTGACCTTCGTCAGTGTCCTGATGGCTCACGCAGGCCTGCAGAAGCATTTTTCAGGCCCCATCCCCATGTCTCCTCATGGTGATGACGCTGCTTTGACTGGTGAAGGCAGTAATGACGACAGTCATGAAATTTCCGAGGAGTCTAATAGCACTTGCGTCGATGTCGACAGAGTTTGACATCGAGATGCAATGCAACCAGTGGGTCTTGTTATCAAAATAGGTTCCTATGTGAGTCGTGTCAATAAATTATACTCTGGTATATTGCTTTGTTATACTTCCTTTATTAGTTCTTATCTGTATTGATAGGGTATCCCTGTCCATTGTCATGTTACGCTGTACCATTTTCCTGTGCTTCACTGTTTCTTTCACTGTCCAGTATTTTTATATTTGTTGGGAAATAAATCATGTGCATGAAATTCCGATCATATTTTCACATTATGATAGTATCATCCCTTTCGTTCCTCTCGAGCAAAAAGCATGATGAGCAACTCGGCTACTAATAAGCATGTGACGGATAAACTAAACTGAGATGCTTCTTTATATAGCTTAACTGCATACTCTCTGTAACTGCGTTGCTAGCTCTTCCTTTCCTAATGGAATGAAATATTCGTTACTTTGCTTGGAAAGTAGGCCAATGTGTTCTTTTTCGCTAGTTTTCCACTGAAAACACCTAAAGAGGCCCTAAGGTATGTAAAGGACTGTTGGATCCTGCCACAAACTTGATTACTATAAAAGAACATCGCAAAACCAGAAGCTAATCACAAGAATGGTACAAGTAACATCTTCATATATACCTCATCTTTACATGAATCTAAATTTGATTGGCATGGACTCACAAAATACAATTAAGACACAAACATAAGCCTCAATTACTTATTCAATTGTACGTATGTTTTTTTTCAATAGGACAATTGCACCCCATGCCCCCATTTTAGACAATGAACAGAAAATATATAATCTCTTTTTCGCAAAAGAAAAATGTTTGATCAACAGATTGTTTTTAGAGGAAGCTGATCAATTAGAATATCCAGAGAATGATCAATGCTTGTGTCCGGGGCTGACAGATCAAGCACTGCTTTACTCTGAAGCGTACAATGCTTTTATCTCCTCCACATCATCGTAGCTCCCAAGGAATACAGGGGATCTGTCATGAAGCTTTGTGGGAGCAAGCTCAAGAGCCTATACAATACAAATTTAGCACAATTTATCAGCTATGGTACTACAACAAGGTAAAAGTAGTTAAGATTCAGTTTTTGTTAAATTTCACATGTAAGTTTTCTTAAGTCAAAATACACAAATACTAGTAACATGGTGTGATATTCTCAACATCAAGATTTTTCAGTTGTGAAGTGATCATCTGAGAGAAAAGGAAGTGAAACTATACCCACCCGTTGTTTGCCTGTGAAAGCCTGGCCTCCAGCTTGTTCCATCAAGAAGGACATCGGGAAGACTTCGTATAGAACACTGCAGTTCCACATATTTAACAGTTTAAAGAATTTATTTCTATGTAGACATTTGAAATTTATGAAATACTACAGAGACAAGTCGTTAGAATTGGCATACCGAAGCTTTCCGTTCGGGCTCTTCTTGTCTGCAGGGTACAAAAATATGCCTCCATATAGCAAGGTACGGTGGACATCCGCAACCATGCTGCACCGGTAACAAGGATTAGAATAATATAACGAAGATTATCAAGCTTAATAAAACAGAAGAGAAATGAATCTAAAAGAACTTCAACCGCATAAATTTTTAGGTAAAGTAGTTGAAATATTTTTGTTTAGTAGTGCTTTGATCTTGAATTTTTTTCTTTAACCTCAACAAGGTTTTGTGTCATTTTAAAAAGAATTTATTGAACGATTGAGTCACCTTCCAATATATCTCAAGGATTTAGGTGATGAACCATCTTGGGGAAACTTGCATTTCTCCACATATCTGCATTGTTGGATGGAATTTTAGCTTAACTTCTTAAGAAAATGAACTGCGAGAAATGACTCCTACGTACTTTGCTGTAGGTCCATCCCAATTTTTGGCATTCCCTTCATTGACAGAATAGATCTTCCCTTTCTTTGGTATCTATCCCGATAAAAACAAGCACAAAGTACACGTGTCAAAATTAAGGCATTTTTCGATATTAAAAGAAAATTTATATTATCTGCTCATAAACCTTGATGTTTGGATGGGTCAGGATAAACTCCCCAAGAGAGGGGTCAAGAGTGAAGCCATTGACTCCATTTCCAGTGCTTAACACAAGCTGCCATAAATCACAACAGCAATCAATTTGGAAAGTAACCGGAGATAGTTATCTTAAGGTTGGGAGGAATAGGTACCGTGCAGGAGCTCCCATACATGCAGTATCCAGCAGCAAGCATGTGCGTTCCAGGTTGCAGGACATCCCCCAAAGTCACGTTGTCCTTGTCTTTGATCATGTAAATCCCAAAGATCTGTTGAACAGGACATAATACGACATGTATTAGAGACAGTTTGGAGGTTCAAGAAAAATAAGCTCTGCTAGCTAGACCAATCTGAACTTTTAATCGTCAGGTTATATAATTGGTTGCAGTCGGACAGGGTCTGTGATAAAATTTTCGCTTGCAGATAGAAAAAAAATCAGGTAGTAAGTAAAAATGAGTTCAGGTCGCAGTAGGAAGAGACTGGGGATAGGAAGCATACCGTTCCGATAGAGACGCCACAGTCGATGTTGGAGGAGCCATCGAGGGGATCGAAGCAGACACAGTACCTGAAGCAGGGAACCCATGGATGTCATGCAATCAGAGAAAGCGACAGTGTGGCCCTGTAACCAGGCTCCCAAGACCCAAGTCATAATAACAATTCGTAATAAGTACAGTGACGTAAGGTGACTGGATCCACTGACTTTCCACGGAGGGCCGGGTCGACGAAGATGGCCTCCTCGTTCTCCTCGGACACGAGGACGCACTGCACGCGCAAAAGTCAATGCCCAAGTTCAGAGTTCAAGTGTTCCTCACGCGCGGAGCGTGAGAAGGTCTTTCAGGTGATGTGCATGAGATTGCCTTACCGTGCGGCCGCTGCTGACTAGCGCCTTGACAAAGACCTCGTTGGACAGCACATCCAGCTTCTTCTGCTCCTCGCCCTGCAGCGGCTCTTGCACATGTCAACGCCTCTCGGGATGATGAATTAAACTAATCGCGAATTTTCTAAGCAAGTGAAATGGATAGAACAGAGCGTAGTCATCCATGACCATGGGTGGCCAGTCAAATGGACAGCTAACTACTGACGAAGAATATGAAAATGTTTCGTCTGATCGGTGCGTGCGTTGCACCGACGTCAGACTGGCAGGGAGTAACAGTATCAGAGGGCGAAAGTCTGGCAGCTATCGTGGAAGGCGAAGAAGTGGCTTGCCTGGACGTTGGTCTCGCCGGCGAGGCCGATGAGCTTGGCGAGGCCCGCCTTGCTGACGGCGGACGCGACGAACTTGCATCCGAGGACGATGTGGGAGAGGAGGATGGTGAAGTCGCCGCGGGACTCCGGGTAGCGGCTCTGCTCGTTGAGCACGTGCCGCGTGATCGTCATCAGGTCCGTCCGCTGCGCCTCCGCTGCGTGGTCCATTTCTCCCCCTCGCCGCCGGCCACCGGTTCCTCTGTGTTTCTCTCTTGATGTGGTCTCGGCCTATCAAACCTCACGCCGCGCGCGTTGTTACCGGTCTCGTGGAGAAGCGAGGAGGGGAGGCTTTAGCTGGGGAACGAAGCGAAGCGATCGGCAGATGCTGGTGGTGACGATAGGAAGGAAACGGGCGGCGGTTGGGGCGCCTTGTCCTGTGGCGAGACGCGGGCGGGTCACGATGCCAGCAGAGTAACTGGAGCAGTGGCAAAGCGGCAAAAGACACGGCCGTTTCTGACAACTCGGCGCTGCGCGGCTTTTGATCGCCAGGAGGCTAGCGACCATTGCCTGAAATAGGCGCCGGCTGGTGGTTGGGCTGGGCGGATGGGGCGCGCACGCCACGTCCGTGCCGCATGGTCGCGGTCGCGGATATCTATCCATCGCGATAGGCTCGGCAAAGCTGACTTGAAGGCACGTTACCGCGCCGGTCAAGCAAGCCAAGCGAAGCGTGCCCAAGAAACACGGGAAGGCCAACTGAGGCCAGCGGTACCGATCACAATTGGATCATTCTGCGATAGATGGCATCACCGCATCGGGATTGGATTCTCCGTGGTCCACCTCAGCCATTGTGGAGAGCTGCGTCGACGGGCATCCGCAGCTGCAAGGCGTAAGGGCGCCGAGCAGAACGAGCGCCAACAAAGCCGATTCCTGGTTATATTGGCATATGGCAGTATGGCACGCCGACCAGGACGCACTGGCAGCGACGGGGCGAGGCGCGTTTCTGCGATTCCAGTGGTTCGCGGCGGGCCTGTGCCGCTTTGCCGTGGATTCCCCTGTCCCCGGCCACGCCGAGGTCCCATGACACTATGACACACACCAAGGCCCGCTTTCAAACGCGATAACGATTCCCCATACGGATTTCCGTTCAGATTCCTGTGTTAAATTACAAGTGTACCCAAGTTGGTAGTTTTTTTTTCATATGGAGATTTTCAACGGATGATATCTGACCATTTATCCATTTAGCGTTATCTCTGCAACGTCAATCAGGTGTAGTAAGTGGTGATCTGCGCATTTTCAATATGAGATTATGCGCATTTTCAATATGAGATTATGCGCATAACTAGATTTTTCATAAGCTCGACTCAACTATAAATCTTTCCAAAATACTATATGCTGAGAGCAAACTCTGAAATTGGTTATATACTTGATTAGCAGCTAAACAATTAGATAAACAATGACACGGCTTGGGGTCGAATTCAGAAATAATATGGGTTGCAAGATGACCCATTTCAAGATTTTAGGAGGGCTCTCTAGTGAGTTGAATTCTAGTCAAAGGTGATCCATATACTTTTTCTTGAATGAGGGGGCCATGGCCCCCTTTAGCCATACATAATCCCACCTTGTAAATAAAAGAGATAATTGCATGATTGCACTACTTTATACCTCAACTATGAATTTACCTTCATTTTTTGAACTTTGCATCATTGTCCCTGCTTTGACCAAGTCTTTGCATCATTGGCCCTACTTTGATGGTAAAACTGTAATTTTTGTTCACCAAAATAGGGACATGGGTGCAAAGACTTGGTCAAAGCAAGGGCAATGATGCAAAGTTAAAAAATGAGGATAAATTCATAATTAAAACTCAAAACAGATGCAACCATGCAAATGGCCATAAATAAAAAGGTTCTCAAAACAACATCACAACACTCTGCAACATTGATAAGGAATCATATTACGAAATTTCTCTTACGTGCTCGTGCGTGTGGGGCATCGATCATAAGTTGGCGGTTATCAATTTTCCTTCAAACTTTCCGCACGCATACATGATCATACTTTCCTACAGCCTACCTACCACGCATCATTCACCGCTCATGCAGTGACCTCCGTGGCCCCACCACTCTTCCATTCACTCGAACATGCATGTACACCAATATGGTCAAACTTTCTCATTCCAAGTTTTATTATAACAACTTTTCTACCCAAAGTTTGTTCATTAAAGTTTGTAGTGAAACTTTCAAGGAAAACTTTTTGCTCTAAAGTTTGTTGTAAAACTTTTACTAGGAACTTTCAATGAAAATTTTCATCAATTGGAAAGTTACGAGTGCAAAACTCTTTAAAAATGCAAAATTTTAGGCTGCCGGGAGGGTTTGCTACATGGGCTCCTCCTGCGTGCTTATTTTACAAGCCCATCGTATATCTTCTAACATGTCAAACCCTCATTGTAAATCATGCCCTCGATAAGAAAAAGTTCAAAAAATTGTTCACAGATGGGAACGATATGGCATATCATGCCACAATGAAAATTGGTATGCTTACCGATCGACTACATCTCGTTGTGCCACAGTAACATTCAGATGAGGTTGGTCCATCACCATCATGTCATTGCAATCGGGTGCATACTTGATTGTTGATTGCAATCCGTTATTCTTTGTGATTGGTACGGAGTAACATGATTCTATCATCACCACTATGCTCCTCCCGACAGCCATCAGGTTTTGATAAGAAACTTGTTGTTAAATATTCAAAATCAATAGCAGTAGTCAAAATCAAAATATTTTATCACGATTCAAATTATAGAGGTATTTGCAAATTTTACGAATTTCATCGACGACCCCACCTCTTTGTGGCTCCAGTCATGCACCTCCTTGGAGAAAATGTGATGGTTCATGGTTCAAGGCATCCTCGAGGATACAAGTTTGATGACAATATATTGGCACGTTTCATCGCAAAAAAAAATATTGGCACGTTATAGCAGGGGTGAGAAACATTGTCTGCTGAGGCAGCGTCATTTGCGATACAATGTGACAGATGAATTTAGGAGTTTTTGATCTTAATTTTGGGGAACAACAGAATTATTCATGTTATTACAATAAGGTATGGAGCCAAAAATTACTTGCTAGAACTATAAAATTCAAACTATTAAGCTACAAGGTCAGGCAACGTTCATCCTGAGAATGCCTGACAATAGTGAACAAAAGTGTTCACAACGGGACGAGGTCGACCAAATTCACTGAAATCAGATTTGTGGATACAGAAAAAATAGTACAGTTGAACGCAATGTAATAACGGCTAAATTGCAAATGGTTGGACGCCGCCACCGCCCAACGCCGTCTCGGCCTCTCGCAATCTGTGGCTGCTCCAATCACGCCGCCGCCTCTGATAGTTCATCCCACAGTCGCCAGCTCGTTGATCACCAGCTATATGGAGCCAGCTACTTTCTCCGACTTAGCACCGCCGAGACCCCTCAGATTGATCACCTCGTGCCCCGTCCTGCCATGATTCCGCTCCTCAGCTCCAACTCCTCTGGGTCTCCTTCGTATGTGCCCTGCCAGCTCAACATTAGGATCTTGACTCTTAACAACAGCATCCGAACAATAGTTTTAGATGACCAAGAGTAATCCCCAACGGCAGAGCAAGGCATTGGACATAGCAACGAAGGCCATTCCCATCGTTAGTCAGCCTCTTTTCCTGTTCAACTTCAAGTTCCAACACCTCTAACGTATCTGGAACTTGAAGTTGAAGGTGAAGGCTAGCCATCGGTCCGTGTGTCTGCGCGCTCGAGCGTTTTGTCAGGTATGCAGTTTTCCTGTTTTATACTGGCATTAGCTGAACGGAGCAGCAAAAGATAAAAAATCCATTGCTAGAAAAATATGATACAGAGTATCATCATTATGAGTTCCACGAGGATGCAATGCAAGTTTGGTGAGGAATACTAGCAGTAGCTGAACGGAGCAGCAAAAGAAAATCCATTGTTAGAAAAAAAAATTGGTTCAGAGTATCATCACTATGAGATCCTCGAGGATGTAAGTTTGGTGAGGACTGAGGAATGAGCAGTTATGCTTGTAACAATATATTGGCACATCGTATCAAGGATGAGAATTGAGAAAGATCTGCGAATGCTGTGGCAGACTTGCACTGTGACCTGCGGTACAACCCAGAGGAATACAGTAATTTGGGCACTGAAGGCGAAGAACACTTCTATTTATGTGGCAATAAGATAACCATACGGTTCCGATTGAAAAACGACTGAATCAAATGTTCAAGGCACTTTAGCTAGAAAATTTCCGGACTAGGTTAAAAAAATTCCCTCGTCTCTACCTAAGCCAAAGCATGTGTAAGATCCTGCCGGAGTCAATCGGTGCGGGCGTTGCTCTCGATTTAAAGGCCGGTGCACTATGAAAGCTCTCACATAGGCTAAAAAGGGGGTCACCATGTCAAGGGGAGGGGGTTCGAAAATTTTCAGACGCGTGTGAGAAGGTCCTTCTTCTTAATACTAATGCCGTTGGGGCGGTCTTATCCCGGCAGGTCTAGTTTTTTTAGTTAGAAAATGAAAAACAACAGCAAATAGAAGTGTACGCAACGGGATGAGGTCACGAAATCCGCTGAAACCAGATTTGTCAAACGGAAAGAGGACGAGATCAGAAATTTCGCAAAAAAATGCAGGTGCCTCAGCGCCAAACCTTAGTCAAGAAATAACAACCGGACGATCTAAATCAAAAGAGAACAGATGCAATAATTTGAAAATGAACCACACAATTAGAAGGCCTAACCATAACACGACTGATTTCCAAATGCCTGTGCCGAGATCACAAGCGCTGCAATCACGTCCAAAGGTTGCAAGCAAGAGGGAAAGAGATTTCAGACGAGATAACCAACTTTTCATTGCTGATATCAGGAACTACATCACACACGAACACCACACAACCACACCACCACGACGTAACAAAGGCTAAATGACTACGAAACACATCTCTACAGCCAACCATATCAGGGACAGACCACCACTCTAGGCCCTCTCGCCACGGATGCGGCGCGCGAGCTGGATGTCCTTGGGCATGATGGTGACGCGCTTGGCATGGATGGCGCACAGGTTGGTGTCCTCGAAGAGCCCGACGAGGTAGGCCTCCGCGGCCTCCTGCAGCGCGGCGACGGCGGAGCTCTGGAAGCGGAGGTCGGTCTTGAAGTCCTGCGCGATCTCACGCACCAGCCTCTGGAACGGGAGCTTGCGGATCAGCAGCTCCGTGCTCTTCTGGTACTTGCGGATCTCACGGAGCGCGACGGTGCCGGGGCGGAAACGGTGGGGCTTCTTCACGCCGCCGGTGGCCGGGGCCGACTTGCGCGCCGCCTTGGTCGCCAGCTGCTTCCTCGGGGCCTTGCCGCCGGTGGACTTGCGCGCCGTCTGCTTGGTGCGGGCCATTGCGGGAGCGGAGGGTAGGGTTTGCCGGCGAGCGGGAGCGGAGATCGCGAGGTGGAGGAGGATTTGGGAATTGGATGATTTGAGTGAGGTAATGCCGTGGACGGGGACGGCGTTTATGTAGGCGGCGAGTGGGCGGGAGACTGCGAAAATTTTCGGGGTCCGTGGGCGGTGGTGGGTTTGGAGCGTTGGATTCGTGTGAGATGAATGGCTGCGATTTGGTTTGGTGGGAGGTGCTCGGATCGTGGGGAGCGATCCGTGGGGTGGTGTTTCCTGCGCTCTGATTGGCTGCAATAGCTAGAGGTGGATCGCACGCAGCTGCGCGGTGCGCTGGGCCCATGGTTTAACTTACCGATAAAAACCGGTCGGTTATCGCGGTAACCGGACTAACCGGTTCGGCTCGGTAGCAGCGGACGACCGGTTTATCGTAAAAACCGAGCTTAGTTACTGTAGCAAAAACGGTAACCGCTCGGTTTCTTCGGTTTACCGTTCGGTTTTTGGCGGTTTTAAAAACCGGTACTGTAGCGGTTTTGTTATCTATGGCTGGGCCTCAGTTGGTTCACATGTTCTGCATGTTGGGCAAGTCGTAACTCGTAACCTGCGTTGTGAAGGAACAGATCGCTGGTGATGATCGTCCGCAGGACCATCTGATCAAATCAGTAGTGATTTGACTATGTTTGACCTTTTTTTTGAAATGGACTAGGTTTGACTTGGGCGAAAGGGGAAGTTATTTGGCATCGCAATCCGGCAGAAAAGGTTCCATAGGCTTTTTCATAGTACCACATCCATCAGTAGGAACCGAATAAAAAGCAAAAATATATGCTGATTGTTGCTCAGTACGAACGAATTTAAATGCACAAGCCATTTCATACAAAAACACCCGGAATGCCAGACACTGCCATGTATTTTTAGGAGTAGACACTACTATTATGTATCATGATGCATGTATGTGCGGTTCACTTCCGCGACTTGGAGCAGACTGCTACTACTGTTATTTCTGTTCGCTCACTCATACTGTCTCTATGCCTCTTCTCTTTTGCTTCAAAGGCAAACGCGTCAACAAGGTTGAGTCGATGTCGTTTGAAGTAACAACGTTCTCTGGAACTTAGAAGCACTTCATGTGGACGATACCGGGACCGGACTCGTCATACTCACCCTTTGAGATCCACATCTACCAAATAATCATCAATGTCAGAGCTGATCAGTGCGCTGATGACAAATACACAAATGAAAATAATATTGAATGAAAATTTCTTCGGTGCTGTGAGTCAGTTATACTATCAGTGACAAAAATTATCTAGACCACAAGAATACTAGGATGGCATTCCACATATATATATTTCCATGCCTGTTCTGGTTCAACTCTGCCATAGAGCATAGAGCAACATCTTCATTGGCAGGGAACAGAATATGATCATTTATGCTCTACAAATGTATGCACTTATTGGATTTATAGAAATACAAGGTGTAAATGCTCTGGACGTGTTCATTTTAAACTTTGAATTGGTGCGTAATGGCTTATTTTCTTACCGATAAAAATAGACACGCGCAATAAATTGATGTAAATAATAATAACAATTCAGAATGTGAAAAGAAAAGTACCTGCTGAAAGGTACTGAGAGAAGCCAAGATGGAGCCTCCAATCCAGACGCTGTACTTCCTTTCAGGTGGTGCAATCACTTTAACCTTCATACTGCTAGGAGCCAAGGACGTGATCTCCTTGCTCATGCGATCAGCAATTCCAGGGAACATGGTGGATCCTCCACTAAGCACAATGTTGCCATACAAATCCTTCCTGATATCGACATCACACTTCATGATGGAATTGTATGTGGCCTCATGTATGCCAGGAGATTCCATACCCACAAGAGATGGTTGGAACAGAACCTCAGGGCACCTGAACCTTTCTGATCCAATGGTTATAACCTGGCCATCAGGCATCTCGTAGCTCTTTTCAACAGAGGAGCTGCTCCTAGCAGTTTCCAGCTCCTGCTCATAATCAAGGGCAACGTAAGCGAGCTTCTCTTTTATGTCCCTGACAATTTCTCTCTCGGCAGTTGTCGTGAGGGAGTACCCTCTCTCTGTGAGGATCTTCATTAGGTTGTCAGTAAGGTCACGTCCAGCAAGATCCAGACGGAGGATAGCATGAGGAAGTGTATAGCCTTCATATATTGGAACAGTGTGGCTCACACCGTCACCAGAGTCCAGCACAATACCTGCACACGCGCATGGAAAAAGGGGGAGTCAGATGTATTCCTATCATGTATTTTCTTTAGCTATTTCACATTTCCCAGGTATTAACAAACTTACCAGTTGTTCGACCACTAGCATACAAGGAAAGAACAGCCTGAATTGCGACATACATCGCTGGACAGTTGAAGGTCTCGAACATGATTTGTGTCATCTTCTCTCTGTTGGCCTTGGGATTCAGAGGGGCCTCCGTCAGCAGAACAGGGTGATCTTCAGGTGCAACACGGAGCTCGTTGTAGAAGGTGTGGTGCCAGATCTTTTCCATGTCATCCCAGTTGTTGACTATGCCATGCTCAATTGGGTACTTGAGTGTCAGGATTCCTCTCTTTGCTTGAGCTTCATCACCCACATAGGCATCCTTCTGGCCCATACCAACCATGACACCAGTATGCCGAGGTCTGCCTACTATGCTAGGGAAGACAGCCCTTGGTGCATCATCACCGGCAAAACCCGCCTGTCAAAATTAAGACATTATCAGAGTAGTTGATAAGAATATGGTTGATTTCTCAAAAGAAATTTTGTGCGGGATAACAACCTTGACCATTCCAGTGCCATTGTCACACACAATAGGTTGAATATCCTCGTCAGCCATCCCCTAAGTGTCCTGTAACAGAAAACAATTTTTAGTATACATCAGACGACTTCACGACTCTAGTAATTTTTGAATCGTAGATAGGTGCAGGTTCAGTCAGCATCTCTGAAAATTCACCGAGGTATCAATTATGGAGCTGTACAAACAAAAATCCAAGGTACACGTCGGTAAGGCTGGAAGCGGAGCTAAAGAGCCGGTTCGATTCCAGCTATATAATTTTTAGAGGGGTCAAATCAAAGAGAATTTTATCATTTTGGAGTACTAAATAAAGTCTAATCTCCAAACTAATTGCAGACCTCCCTATCTAATTCACGAGACGAATCCAACGAGGGTAATTATGGTGTTATTAGAAGATGTTTACTGTAGCATCACTGTATCAAAACATAGATTAATTAGGATCATTAGATTCGTCTCGCAAATTAGAGGGGGTCGCGACATAGGTTTTGTTATTAAATTAATAAAAGTACTACTAAATAGTAAGATTCTCTTTGATGTGACAAGTATATAAATTTTAGAGGGTGGAAACGAACGGGGCCTGGGCCTGTTCGTTTCCAACTATATAATTTTTAGAGGGTCAAATCAAAGAGAATTTTATTATTTTGGAGTACTAAATAAAGTCTAATCTCAAAACTAATTGCAGACCCCCTATCTAATTCACGAGAAGAATCCAACGAGGGTAATTATGGTGTTATTAAAAGATGTTTACTGTAGCATCACTGTAGCTAAATATAGATTAATTAGGATCATTAGATTCGTCTCGCAAATTAGAGGGGGATCGCGACATAGGTTTTGTTATTAAATTAATAAAAGTACTACTAAATAGTAAGATTCTCTTTGATGTGACAAGTATATAAATTTTAGAGGGTGGAAACGAACAGGGCCATAATCACCCAATATGTTGTAGAATTGCAGGTACAGAGTCAGGATAACTCCAGAACTTCATAGCTTTTGACAGATCCACCTTTTTTGGTACGATAAAGTGCATATCACCCGGTTCACATAAAAAATTGGCAAAAGGAATAGTAAACATTTGTTTGGAGACTTTTGGGGATCGATTAGTAACTGTGTCAATACAATTTGTCCGTGGTACTGTAGGTACGTACGTACGAAATCCGTTAAAAATGATAATTCCATCAAATATGTACATTAGCCAGCAGATGGATGGATGCATCGTTGAATCTGTGCATCGTGTGCCCGATAATTCGAATTCGCAACAACCAACAGGTACCTAAAGCGGAATTCCTAGAGCAATTCTGCTATCAACAACCATTTCGCAGAGCACCAGATATATGCGGACCTGAATCAGTTCAGTACCAACAACTAACGGCGCCCAAGCAAGTATAATCCAGAAATAAAGTACGCAGTCGGCACAAAAGCAAAACATCCGAACGAAATTATTTCCGTGCTAAGGATCATAGACGCACCAAAACATCATGAAATCCCGGGTACAGCACAACAGATGCAGGGAAAATTTCAAGACGCCTTCAGAACGGAAACGGCAGAAGAAAATACTAGGAACTAGGAACCCTACTGCGGCCATCTATACGGGGAATCGAAGCGGCGGAATTCAGCAGAGGGTTTAGGGCCGAGGAGCTGGAGGAGGAGAAATTAAGGGGATCGCTCACCTGCGGAAGGGTGCGGCGCGGCGATCGCTTCGGCGGCCCGAGACTCCGGAGGACTACTGGATCGGCGAGTGAGGCGACGCGACCTCGAGAGAGTAGAAGAAAGGAAGGAAACGCACGGACGGGGAGGGGCGGCGTGACGGCCGGGGGTTTGTACTACACGCCTCCGCCCGCTGTCTTCGTTCCAAGAGAAAGAAAGTACTACAGCGCCCGTGGAAAACGGCCGGGCCGGGGTGCGTGTGCCACGGGTGATGGGACCCTGCCTTTTCTAGCTCTCGAAAAAAAAAAACAAATGCCTCTGGTTTTCCACGTCATGGCATAAGAAAAACTTGGAATGCGGCACGTGTCGTCGCCGGTGGACACGTCGGAGCCTACTTTGCAGACTCGCCGCATGAGCCGTGTAGAACCAGGACTTGGAGTCTGATCGGACCGGTGGGTGATAGACTGACCGGTAGCGGCGGTAAAGGACCGAAAGGTTCCGGCGATCCTGCCTGGCCGTCGCCGTCGCGAGAAAACTTTCGGTGCCCAAAGTGGCTCGGCCACGTCGGCGCCAGCCGGAAATTCGGCTGGTGTAGGGCCGTGCCGGTGCTTAGGTGTTTCCGCCGGCGCCGAGCGCTCGGAAGTCGCTGCCCGCACGTGGCACGACAAGAGGACCGGCTTTGTGCAGCAGGGCCGCTTCCGTGATGGGTCATGTGTGGGCTCTTTTGACAATAGGAGGCAGATTACTGGCCGTGTTCATAGACAGGCCTGGATTCACGCACCGTCACCGCGGCCTTGAATGGGTTTTGCACCCTCGGGGAAAAAAGTTGGTTGGATCAATTGCACGATCACGGTGTATATAAGTCCATTAAACATGTCTGATCGTGTTATTTCGATCCTCATATTCATAATCTCTTAAATTGCATTTCTGACTTCCTGAATTTAGGCTTAAATCTCACTTCTTCAAGTTAGGTTCTGATGTCATTTGAGTCCTATAAACTGCTTTTTTAGAGTGTATTGAACTTAAATGATACTTCCTCCATTCCTATTTATAAGCATTCCTAGAATCCCAAAACAAACATAGTCAAGAGGAGAGAAGACATATATACCCCTCATCAATTCTCCACCCACCCACTAACCCATCAAAGTTTATCTTATATGTACGAATGCCTATATTGTGGAACAAATTTTGAATCCCTAGAATGCTTACATATAGAAATAGAGGGAGTATCTAAAACTAAGTTAGAGAACAAGATCTACTTTCAGAGAGTATAAGGATCTAAATAATACTCAAGTCTAATTTCAGAGAACTAGAAGTACAATTTAAGAGTAAGGACTTAAGTGACACAATCTAACAAATTTAAAAACTAACAATGCACTTTACTCGGAACATAAAGATGTAAAGTTTTCAATGACTGTTTGCTATCTCTTTTCCTTTCTGTTTCAAATTACTTCCTTTCACTCGCACACTCACATGTGTAGTGCATAAGCCCGAATAGGCAGGGGCCTATGCCCCTAGGTTCTACCCTAATAAGGTAAGGAGATATACCAAACAAAGGATATAGAAGAGAAAAAATCATAGGTACATCGACTATGAACATTTATTTGAAATCAATCGTATTATCATCCAACTAAGTTACTCCACAATATAAATGTCTTTTCATTCAAGAGCGGAAGCTGGTGACTCAGCTCGACTTGTTCATAGCTCGGCAAATTAGTGAGTTGAACTAAACTTACATTTTAGCTCGTGAAAATAGCGAGCCGAGCTGTGCTGGCTTGCGAGCTCAACAAGCTCTGAAATAAGGAGAAGAAATAAAGTTAATGGTGATATAATATTACATATCGATATATTGTTAAAGAAATTAATAATTAGTTGTTTTGGAATATATTTCAAGGTAACCCACATTATCAACTCTTGTGTTAAGTATAGATCATCTATCTTAGTTATTTTGTACTAAAGTATTTTAGATTGAGAGAATATAGAGCCTAAATATAGTTATGTATGTCTTGGCTCGCGAGCCTAACAAGCTAAGCTAATTATCGAGCCGAGTGTGTGGCCATAATTTGGCAGCCATTAAAACTTCAAATTAAGCGTTCATATATTTGTTCCAGACGTCTCAGAAGGCTAAATCATGGTTAACTTACATATGTGATTGAAATGCCCAGACATCATCATATATTGCTCAAACTTCAAAAACATGTATACACACGTTCAGGATTAAAAGAAAACATACACGAGTGTTAAGTGATAAATCGGATATTTTAGTGGTCATAGTCTTTCATATATTTTCACCGGCCGATTTTGCAGGGTTCTAAAACGGCTCTATACCCGACATGTAGAGGATAGAAGGCCTACGCGCCATCACGCAAGTTTAACACGTCTCGGCTGCCTCATGGCGCCCTATATTTGCTAACACACTACTACTGCTACATCTGATTGATGCAGTTCTCTGTACACCGGGCCACGCCGCAAGCTAATAAGAAGGCTCCCCGGATGGCGAGCCACGCCATCGCTCACAACCACCACTCGCACCAGCTGCACGTCGCCAGCCGGGTGCACGGGGCCGGGTTGCTCATCCGCATCGGCGAACGGCGGCTGGCGGCAGGTGGGGCACGTCGGGCGCGCGGCGAGCCAGCGGTCGATGCACCGCGCGTGGAACCCGTGGTTGCAGCGCGGCAGCACGCGCACGCGGTCCCCGCGCGCGAACTCGGCGAGGCAGATGGCGCACTCGGACCGCGACGACCCGGCCAGGTCCAGCCCCGCGAAGTAGGCCAGGCACGGCAGCGCCGCCCGCCCGCCGCGCGGCTTCTTCTTCCTGCCGCCACTGCTCCCGTGCCGCGCTGATGCGTGGCCGTGGCCTCCCGTGTTGTGCTGCCGGTCACCGTCACCGTCGTCGTCGTGGTGGTGGTAGCACGACGCGCGGCGCGTGACGCGGAGCGCGCACTGGAGCACGGCGTGGAGCGCGAGCGCCGCGACGAGGGCGCACACGAGGACGGCCAGGATGGTGACGGCGTTGCCGTTGAACCAGGCGGTGAAGCCGCCCTCCTGGAACTCGTCCGGAACGGGGCCGGGCGCGGGGCTAGTGGCAGACGGTTCCTGCATCATATGCAGGACGCGTGGCCCGGAGTAGAGGTGGACAAGCCGCGCTTCCATGGCCGTGGCGAAGGCGGATCTCCAGGAACTGGGCAGTGGCAAGAGCTAGGGCGCGCGAGGAACGGCTTATATACAGCGTGAGGGGCCTGCGTGCGTGGTTGTGGCAGGGGACGATAAACAAGTTTGATAAGCCTGTGGTCGCTATCTCGGCGTGGTTGTTTAGTGGGGCAAATCGCAGGTTCGTAAAGATGGGTGCTGTTTGGCTGGGTGTAGTCAAGATAAGACGCACGTCAGAGCTCCGGCTCAAAAGTAAAAGAGAGAAGGAAACAAACGCTGAGACGCACGTCAAGCCCCAGCATCGTAGGCGAACCGGGTGATGGCTCATGGAGGCACGGGACGACGGGAAGCGAAAATTCGAGGATACCTCACCTCAACTCCGTTGCATCCTCTGGAAGAGAAGAACACGCCCGCAGGCCCCTGCACGCCGGCGGGCATAATTCGCATAGCACGATTCACCATCGGAAGTTCGAAACAGGCATCAATCAATCAACACTGATTACGACGACCACAATTCAACTGAAATTATTTTCCAGATAACAGACGGAACCAATCACGCTGTATTTGCGTGCCGCTGCATCGCAGAACCGAGGACAAGAATTGTGTTTGCATTGTGTCAACCGAGCGTCACCATGCACGTATTGGCGAAACGGCGAGCATATCCGGAACGGAAAGCGGCCCTGCTTAAACAAGTGTTTCCGGGACCAAATCTACAACCCCATTCTCGATCGTGTGCTCAACATCGACGTACGGGGGCTTAGCTCAGACAAGCTCGCAAAGGTCAATCTGCCTAGACCGCACTTGTTCAGTCCCATCCCATCATTTCGCGGCCAAAAGAGGGCGTGGGGAGTCAGCGTCTTGGATCCCGCGGCCCCGCCACTACTAACTGCGACTGGCTGGCGCACGGCGATGCCGCACGTCGGCGTAGAGGGCGGCCAGGGCGGTGGTGACTTGTCAACGACTGAGTGGTCATTTTCTGCCATGTCGACGTTTGGGGCGTCCGACGTGTCTGTGCCTGGGGATTTCGGCTGTTGCTTTTGGGGTCGCTGGGCGCGTGGGCTGGGATACGACTTGGACTAGGGAAAAAAATTTCTATGGCACCGGTGGCATAAAAACTCTGTGGCAGCGTACCGCGGATTAGGCCACGTAGCAAATGTGATTTTTCAACTGATATTTCCGTAACCTCAGTTTCAGCCTTTTTTCTTTTTTACTTTCCCACGTTACCTCTCTCCTGGCAGGACTACACGTCGTTAATCCTAGTCGTTTAGACGGCAGCCGGCCGGCAGCTTAGATGCTAAGCGTGAAAATTGGAGACCTTGCTGTCAGTATTAGAAAAAATATCTGTCATGTTGTATGCTGTTTATGAGTGAGATGGAACCAGTTTTCCGAGTATTTCTCTATTTGTCTCGATTTATTAACAGCAGCATCAACATTTTTTATTGGTTAATTAAGTTTTGGCTCTATGTAACTCCAGGAGTAAATAACTTTGAATTCTGAATTTTTAGGACTTACGTTAATGTATGGAGGTTTGTTTTACATCAACATTTGTTCTCTTCTACTGACATCTGAATGTCCATCCAAATTGGGATGAAAATAAAAATGCTGAAAAGTTACTATTGACTATATATATGTCATCTAAAGACTGAGATGGGTAACTTGGGAAAGGAAAGAAAAAGGGATGAAACGGAAGTTGCGGAAAGATAGCTGGACAATCACGTTTGTTACATGGCCTTTGTTCTAATGGACGCTGCCACAAAGGTTTTATGGCACGAGTGTCATAGAAAATTTTTCCCTTGGACTAGTGCTACGTCAGCGCCCATGCTTGAATGTAGGGATGTAGGTTTTCTAAATTGTGGGTCGTGGGCTGAGCCAAGAATTACCTCAAATGAACTACTAAAAATTTCTTCCACCTTCACGAATCAGTTTTACAAAAATATTAAGGTGTTGACCCATCACTATACCCACGTGCATCCCTACTTGAATGCCTTAAAGTATTTTTTTCTTTACAAAATAGAATGCCACTGCGTACATTTGCTCATTAGTGAGCACCAAGCATAGTTCAAACAAGGAAAGAGCAAAATTCACATAGTAATTTATATATGCAAATGAACCAATCTTGAATTCTAGAGCCGTCGCCCATGAAAGCGAGGCGCCTGCCATTACTATGGATTAAGACCAGTTAGCCCAGACTTTCGGAGACACTTATAGGAATAGGTTATGTGTGTATATTATATTTATAGAGGGTAAGTAATCATGCAACATTTGTGAGTCTGTAAAAAAATCACACACCTTAGTGTTTGGTTCGTTACCACACATTGTTGCAAATTAACCTTAGGTGTGTGGTAAACTTGTGGTGCGACTAACTTATGGCAAAAAAATTATTGTATGGTGAATGCCTAACCTTAATTAAACAGTTGTGGCAAAGCAAATGCGGTTGGTTGGTGTTCGGGTTCCTACAAAAAAATATCTTCCACAAATTCGTAAAAAAATGCAATTGTTTAGACTGCATCTGAACTAGGTACAAACATCTTTATTCATGATGAAAGTGGTGAGATTGTCACCTAGGCTAAGTACGTGCAAATATATACAATAAGTGATAATAATAAAAAAGTAAATTTAACTTATTATTAGATGAAATAATTATCTTTTTTAATAACTATATTCATATAGCTCAATGGACCACCAAAACCAGTACATATAGTAAGTTACAAGCTGATCGACCCATGACACCATTTTTTTCTTACATTTTATCACCTTAGTCCAGACCACTCTCTCCTTATCGCTGCCACAAGCATGAAGCATCTTCTTCTATCTCTCTCCTAGCGACAATAATCGAGAATTCATGAGTGATTGATAGGGGAAGAGAAAGAGTATGTCGATGTGTGGAATATCAACATATGTGGGGTTAGCAAAAATTGGGCACGGGATGAACACACTGTAATTTCCAAAGATATTAGTGAAATAAAAATCACACAACATATTTTGACCTAGTTTTGGATCGTCCAGAGGCTAGTAGCCCTACGTCCTGCTTATGTGCATTATTTGTGTATTTTTTGAGGAAAGATTTACAACGGGGAAAGCTCGTTCATGAGCTTGAGCGTCCGGAGGAGGAAGAAGTCATCCCCTCCGCCGGGGTCTCTCTTTCATTTCTCAAGAGCAATCTTCACATTGCCAGTATAGAAACAAGTAAATGCCTACACTAGGAGGACAAGATCTTTTCTTTTTCATGTGCATCATGCAACAATAGTTTTTTATTTTGATTTTAGGTCCTTCCCGTGCAAAGTATTATGTCGTGGGTTCTACTATGTATCAACATATTTATTGACTTAGTGAGCATACAACTGTTGCCTTAGAGACACTCTTGCATACATGTAAGACCTTTCTCCTTTTGTTATTGTTCTAGAATTTTTTTGAAATGTTCTATGGCTTCAAATATGGCATTACGAGCCCCAATCCGCATATATCCAATAGAATAAGATATGACTTTATTTAAAAATTAATGGCACAATAAAAAATCCATACACTTGGTTTTACTTTTTTTTGTTTTATCTTGTTGTCACTCTACCTTTTTATGTCCCCTAAATTTAGTTTCTCTTTATCATCAAACTAAAATTGTACTAAAGGTGGTGGTGGGGGGGGGGGGTGGGGGTTGAGGGAGGCTTGTAAGGGAAGTTTGTGATATCAGCCACACTACCCGCTTCTTGAATGATCAAATTATGCATTATCGCTAGTTGTTGTGATTCTTTTAATCAAGTATCTAATCTTAATAGATAGTTTAAGTTTCTATGTACAGTGATTATGTGACATTACACACTCTCTCTATATATACATTGAGCCATGTTGCGACAAAGACCAAAAAATGAAAATATCATGATGTTATGTTGTTAGCTCATTCCGAGGAAAGTAGAAAGTGTTGAATTACACTGTTAATGTGTCAAAAATATATACGAATGAGTTTGCAACATCTCGTATACCAATTGATTTCAATAGGTGACGACCGTTTACAGCGATTCAACCTTCATAAGTTGAAATTGCCTATCTGTTTCATTGATGTAGAGCCAAATGTTGGTCATGCATTGAAGAAATGGTTTTGTATGCTAGCGCAGTCAACATCTCATCGAAATATCTGAATTATGCCACATATATTTTCATATTATGATGCCGATCATTTCGTTGCGAGAAATGGGGCATTATCAGCAAAGTAGATGGTTATTGACTTGTGGGAGCCTATTGCACAATGGATGCAGTAATCATTGCATAGGCTTGTATATCCCAACCCATGTCAACTGAGCCTACATGATGTATATTGACAACCACTCATGAACTGACAAGTCAGCACAACCTTACCGGGTGGCGTTGCGTGACAGCGTAGAGCGCAACAATCTTAGGTGAAAAGAAAATTCATTTGGACCGTGCTGATCGTTGATTCCCCTCTTCGGCAACCTGTGCCTATCGTCAGCGTATCTACAAGTCGACATGCATGTTGTATTCGACGTGGCAAAGTGGACGACAAAGTTGACGAGCAATTGCGAGGGCATAAAGAAGCAAGGACTTCGCAAATCCAAAACAAAAGACGGTTGTTTCGATAGCACGTTCTGCCTTCTTCATGGTCACTTTATCGTAATAGAAGCATCTGGCAAACCGCAAACGTATTTTGTATTTAGCAACAGAAGCACTTCTGATCATCTCCAAATTTTAAACTTAAAATATTTGAGTTGACGCAGGTGACATATGACTATAGCACTTTCTGTTGGGCCTCAGTTTTAAGATTGGCGCTTAACATTGTTCGTTCGGTCTTCTCCTCCTTGTTGGGTTCGACTTACATCCGGCCTGCAGAAGGATGGACCTCGCTAGCTCATCCTGCCTTCGTCTCTTTCTCGCCCATCTCCGAATTGTTTTTTCGCGATTGCGATGACTGCTTGAGGAGTTCGATCTTCTGTAACTGAAAACTCATCTGTGCTCGCAATGATCAATAGTCACTGGAAATCAAATTCGCATCAACCCAACAATCCGACCCAACGAATTCAGCATTGTCGGCAAGCTGCGAGGCCAGGACATCCAGCACAGCAGCAAGGCCTCCCCCTCCGGCCCCAACTCCTCCCCTGCGACGAACTCTCTGACCACGTTGTCCACCTCGATCATGCTGGACCCGGGCGTCTTCCTCATGCTCCGGCTCCTTATCTCCTTCCTCGTGCTCGCCACGTCCCCCCACCGCCCTGCCGCAGCATACACGTTGGCCAGCATCACGAGGTTGCCGACGTCGCCGGGCTCCAGCTCGACCAGCCGCTCCGCCGCCACCACGGCCGTGTCCACGTCGCCGTGGCTGCGGCACGCGCTGAGCAGCGACCCCCATATCTTGGCGTCGGCCGGGAACGGCATGCCCCGTATGGTGTCGAGCGCGCGCTGGATTCTCCCGGACCGGCCGAGGAGGTCGACGACGCAGCCGTAGTGCTCGACGCCCGGTTCGACGCCGTACACCCCCTTCATGCTGTCGAAGTAGCGCAGGCCTTCATCCAGTAGCCCAGCGTGGGAGGACGCCGACAGGAGCCCGACGAACGTGACGCCGTTCGGCCTCACCTTCCCTTCCCTTTCCATTTCCGCGAACAACGCGACTGCCTCGCGCGCCCGGCCGTGCGCAGCGAGGCCGCCGATCACCGTGCTCCACGATATCACGTCCTTGTCCAGCGTTTCGCGGAACAGCTGCAACGCCTCGTCGATGCACCCGCACTTGGCGTACATCTCCATGAGCGCGTGGCGCACGTACGTCTTGCGCAGCATGCCGCGCCGGTCGCAGTAGGCGTAAACCCACCGGCCGAGCTCCAGCGCGCCCAGCTGCGCGCACGCGGGCAGCACCGCGACGACGCTCACGTCGTCGGGCTCGAACCCGTCCACCTGCATCAGCCGGAACGCCTCGACGGCGCCGGCGAACTCGCCGGCCGCCGCGTACCCGGACACCAGCGCGGTCCAGGACACGATCGTCCTGCCGGGCATCGCGTAGAACAGCGCGTGCGCCTTCCGCATCTGCCCCGCCCGCGCGTGCGCCGAGATGAGCGTGTTCCACGACACCGCGTCCCGGTCCCGCATTCCGTCGAACACCCTGCGCGCGAGCGGCAGCGCGCCGCAGCGCGTGTACATCTCGATCAGGGAGTTCTGCACGATGGCGTGGGCCTCGCACCCGGACCGCACCACGTGCGCGTGCGCCTGGAAGGCGAGGTCCAGCGCCGCCAGCCCGCCGACGGCCTTGAGCAGGAACGGGTACGTGAACCGGTCGCCGCCGGAGAAGCCGCCCGGATCGGGGACGGGAGGGAACCGGAGCATGCGGATGTAGGCCTCGACGGCGTCGCGGTGGCGGTGGTTCTGCGCGTAGGCCTTGATCACGGCGTTGTGGAGGTGGAGGCTCGGGTCGGGGACGATGGCGAGCACGCGCTCGGCGTGGGCGAGCCGGCCGTGCGCGTTGCAGAGGTGGACGATCTGGGTGGCCACGAAGCTGCTCCCGGAGAGGCCCAGCCGCACCGCGCGGCCGTGCGCGCGGAGGCCGTCACGGAACGTGGCGCACGCGCTGAGCGCCGCCACGGCCGCGTCCTCCAGCTGCCGCACGGCGGCGTGCGGCGCCGCCGCCATAGCGGGAGCGAGCGGTTCAGTAGGATGGGTGGGATGCTAGCTTTTCGCCGCGGGAGCAGTCAGGTTTGACTTGCGTTTTGGCGTGTGATTAGTTGCCAAATTAGGGATGTAAACCAAACCAAGGAATCGATTTCAAACAGTCCCAAAAAGAAGATGAACAGATCCAAGCAAGTCACCGAGAATTCGAAGGAACTAGAAAAAAGAGTCACGCGTTTCGACTTCAAGCATATTTCTTTTTCTTCCTCGTTATCCCTTGACTCTGCTTTCTGTCCTCTGACGCTAACCTCCGTCGAAAGGCGGATTCCCTGGATCAAATCCAACCCAATTTCGCAGCCGGAAACCCAGGTATCGAAGCCATAACATCGTCCAAATGCCGCTCCAGCCGGTCAATCACCTCGTGCACAAAACGGTTTTAGTTAAAAGACGGATGCGCTGGCGCCGTTGACAAGGATCCCCGGCGCCAAAGCAAAGCCAAAGGATCGCGATCCCCCAAGGGTGAGGCTGCCTCGCCCTCGCCGGCGAGGGAGGGGATATGTGCGGCGCCTTTGCCCCGGTCGCTTTCCGGCGTTCTTGTTGTCGCCGGACCAATCATGCCGCGCTTTATTTGCGGGATTCTTCGGCGTGCCCGCTTTCGGGAAAGAAGTGGCCGCATTTGCCGCGCTGCTCGAGTGTCCATATCACGGGTTTCTAGCCGGGACAAAAACCAGGGATTCTCGGTTGGGGACTGAAAAGGATGGCTGGGGCAAAGCGTGTTTAGTTGCCTTTGGTTCATGGTGTTTGCATGCACAGTCATGAGCCTCTCAGCTTGTTCGCAGTACGTGATTGGAGAAGATGACGGTGATCTTTGTGATATTTGACATTTCCTTTGGTAATTGAGATGTTTTCTCTAGGCATTATGCATACGGTCGGTATCTCTATTGCATCCTTTATAAAGAAGGGTTTTCTTTTTAAAGTAGATTCTTATCTTGCCAAAAGCTTGACCAACCTTTCCTTCGACCCCATAATATATAGTTTTAGTAGATTGCATGTACGAACGTGGTCTCTATATAAATTTTGGTGGAACTAGTTGGCTAGCTTTTAAGTCTTGATTTCTTAAAAAAAATGGTGGATCTAGTTGCATATAATAATTTGCATACTAGCTTTTGTGGAAGCATATGCAAATTATAAGTATTCGTCTGCAGACATGCAATTTAATTTATAAAAAGATGCAAATTATTATATGCAAATTTGGATCATCTGCTTCCACAAAGATGAAAGGCCTAGAGTGTGTGTGCACTTCTTTCTATGAAAAAAGAAATTCCGTTGAGTTCTATCAAATGTTAAAAGCCCGTTCAAAATGGATGAACTAAAATGACAAGTGCACGAGTTTATTGCAAGCGGCATGCCCACGCACCGTGGAAATCTTGAGAAAAAATACAAATTATGTAGATGTTCTTCGCTCAAGAAAAAAGAGTTTTGTAGCTATTTTGTTACCTTATGGGCCTTCTTCGGAACAAATATTAGGCAAGACACGAGACATGTGGGCGGTAGTTCAGACCACAAGATGGATGTGCCGGCACCACCGTTTGCTTTCCTATTCAAGCCTCTGTTTGCCACATAGTTTCAAACGAATAAAAAGTTTGACATCTTTTTTAGTCTTGCCAAACCTTTAGGTGATAGCATTCTGAAATGATTATACTAACTCTTCCATAGTCCTTGGGGCTTTAAGCATTGTTTTCAAGCTCCAAGTTATATAAATTCTAGATTTGAGTGATTTCTTTAATCGACAAACTCAGTGGCGAAGCCAGGATTAAATTCTACCTATGGCGCATGTACTGCTACTAATTTACCTACAAACTAATAGGAAACTATAATTGTATGAAAACATATACTATAGCTTTTGCATCCTCTGTAGGAGATCTAATTTCACGTGCATCTTCCCCTTCTACATTAGCATTCTGATATTTGCATCAATACTTAGCTCTGAAACAGAGGTAAAAAATTCTCTTTATACTTACAGCTGTCAATTATTCAATCAAAATATACAAAAATATTGCAAATTATAATATCATGTGCAAGCAAAGCAAGCATATCATGTGCAAGCAAAGCAAGCATGAATAATTGGTTTTTTTATTACATATATCTTCAAGCACACACACGTGTACGAGGCTGGCACATGAGCAGAATCTGTCTCAAATTTTGCATCCTAATTGATTCGGATGACTAAAAAAAGCCCAAACACTAATAGTCCAACGTATATAACGATTCATCCATCCCTTGTCCCGTTTGTCGTCTGTCTCTCGAAGACGGATGCAACTATGCAAGCGTACAGAGCAGGAAGCCTTTGACTTGCTGAAAAAAAAAACGAATCGCAGCAACTAGCAGGATGGTGGGAGTTCGTCGGCGGGAGGTATGGCGGCCGCCGCGGCTTGCTATACTGGTGGCTTCGCCACTGGACAAACTCGTTTATAAAACCGAGCTAATTCCTGAAAAAAACCACACTCAAAACAAAGATAAATAGTCCAAAACACCAAAATAGATAATCATTACCAACACTTTAACACTAGATGGATTAAAAGCTCATGCCATGAATTGTATCGTGAGTTAATTGTTCTTGATATTTTTTTCAGTCAGTAGTGCCAAAGCTTGGGAAAACTAGTAACAGGGGTTAGTCTATATAATTTAGCTTAAAATCAATATTAAACATAATTAAATTACTATTTAATCAAAGAAATTTTAGTGCAAGATCATGTAAAATAATTGTGTGCAAGTTTAGTTACTCAAAAAAATCTTGGTTGCATTTTTCGTGGATAAATAACTTGTGATTTTTTTTCATATTATAGATTTATTTTATGGGGCACAAAACATTATACTTAATAAAGTTTAGAACATGGTTTCAAAATAAAAATAAAATTTGATGCATTTCTAAATGTTGCAAAATTTAGAGTGTTCATATTAACTCTTCCATGGTCCTTAGGGCTTTGAGCATGGTTTTCAATTTATAGGATTTTTTTTCAAACCACATAATAGACACACTAAATATCAATTTCCTAACCAAGTGACTAACATTGATACCAAGGAAAAGTTTGTCATATACAAGTAGTTTGGAAAGAAGAACAAAGTTCGGTACCATGTTGAATTGCCAAAATTTAGTGACCAAATAACATGTGTCAACAACTATATCAACTCTTCCATGATTCTTGGGGATTTGAAGGATCGTTTTCAAGCTTATCATAATTAGTTAAACCTGGATTTTTGTAAATTGTTTGATAAAAAAATGGCTTTGAAAACATAGATCAGCAAAATAAATATCTGTGAACCTGCCGTGTAAACAATTGACGGATCAAAAGCCTTGTTCTGAACTGCTATTTATTCAAAGAAGCAGAATTCGAAATTTCCTTCCTGGAATTTGCCGAAATTCGAACCCGCAAAAGCACCATAACGCATGGAGCGGACCCCACAGGTGAAAGAAAAATCTGTATTGTAGTGGCATCATCGTTCACACGCACGGTTGCGTCCTTCACGCCTGTTGTCCTTGATGGCACGAGCCGGTGCCATCCCCCCAAAAGAAAACGTCAACACCAGCACCACCCACGCCACTTGACTTTGACCGTTGACCCGCCGACGTCAGTGCCCACCATTCTTAAGGCCCGCCACTCTTCTCTCTCCTCGCCGTTCCGTTCCCCAGCACAGCAGCCCCCACCCACCTCTCTCGCTCGCCATGGACGCGGCGACCATCGCCGGGCAGCAGTCGCGGCGGCGGATCCGCCCTCCGGAGCCGTTGGTGATGGCGGGCACGCCGACGACGCCCGCCGCGTTCCGGTGCCCGATCTCGCTGGAGGTGATGCGGTCGCCGGTGAGCCTCCCGACGGGGGCCACGTACGACCGCGCCTCCATCCAGCGGTGGCTGGACTCTGGCCACCGGACCTGCCCCGCGACGCGGCTCCTCTCGCGTCGACGGACCTCGTCCCCAACCTGCTCCTCCGCCGCCTCATCCATCTCCATGCCGCCACACTCCCGCCCTCGCCGTCGCCTGAGGAGGCGCTGTCACAGCTCGCGGCAGCCCACGGGGAGCCGGCCGCCGCGGAGAAGGCCGTGCGGTCACTCGCGGCGAAGATCGCGCCGGAGAAGGGGAAACAGGCCTCCGTCGCGCACGCCGTCGCGGCCGATCTCGATTCCGCCGTGCCCGCGCTCCTCTCCTTCGCCAAGGGTGGGGCTGGGGCCGAAGCGCGTGTCGATGCTGTGAGGATTTTGGCCACCGTGTCGCCGGAGCTGGTCGCCTACCTCACCAATTACGAAGGAGAGGAGAAGGAGCGGATGGGGAAGCGTGATGGGCGGGTGAAGATGGCAGTGGAGGCCCTGGCCGCTGTTTTATCAGCTGACGGGGTGGGGGATGAAGCGAAGGAGGCCGTGGTGGCCGCGCTCGTGGCCGCCGGCGACCTGGGCGGCCTGGTGGCGACGCTGCTGGCAGCGGGCGCGAACGGCGCGGCCGTGCTCGAGGCGGTGATGACGTCGCCCGCGGCGGACGCCGACGCTAAGACCGCCGTCGCCGACCGGCCGGAGCTGTTCCCGGAGCTGGTGCGGATCCTGCGTGACGCGGCGTCGCCGGCGGCGATCCGGTGCATGGCGGCGGCGGTGCGGGCCCGCGGACGGCCGGCACGCGCGTCGATGGTTCGCGCCGGCGCCGTCCCGGCCCTGGCACTGGCCGTGGCGGCGGCGCCCACGGCCGCGGCGGAATCAGCGATGCGGCTGCTGGCGGAGGCGGCCCGCTGCGGCGATGGGAAGGCGGCAATTGCCGCCGACGCGGCGGAGGTGGCGGCGGCGGTGATGGGGAGGATGATCCGGGTGGGGCCGGCGGGAAGGGAGGCCGCCGTGGCGCTGCTGTGGTTGTCGTGCTGCTCCGGCGGCGGGGAGCGGAGGATGCGGGAGGCCGTGGCGGCGGCGCCCGAGGCCGTGGGGAAGCTGCTCGTGGTGATGCAGGGGACTGCTCGCCGACGACGTCGAGGATGGCCGGCGAGCTGCTGCGCGCGGTGAGGCTGGAGCAGGAGCGCAAGGGCGTGGCGACAGCCTACGACAGCCGCACCATCCATGTCATGCCGTACTGAACCAAGGTCGCCGGCCTGCTGCTCCGTAGGCCGCGCAGTTTGTAACTTATCATCAAGCGCGTAATCGGTGGTCGCTCAACTGTAGCTTATCATCTTGGATCAGAAACAAATTCTAGTGCATGTAATGTAGGGAGGGGAACCGGAATCGGATCATCTGCTTGCAAATATGCTGCTTCCATAATCCATATCACAACAAACATGTCCAATCTGAGGATTGACTCGGTCGGGAGCAGACAGCGCGAAGTCAAAACCTAGGCAAAAGTATGCTCAGATGCTTGATGGAACAGGGTTATCTTATCCCTTTGATTCAATCTACACACATGCACTGTCGTCAGGCACCTATCGGTCGCATTCTCATAGCCTCTTCTAGAGCAGCAAGTGAAGCTATTTTAAGCGTATGTCTCATGGTCGACCGCCATAGCCCACAGGTAGGTAACCGACAAGGATTAGGGATGATTAGAACAGGACCGGAAACTGGAAAACTATTCATCGTACATGTCCAATTTGTGTATCTGTAATGACAACCTGCATCACGGGATCTGAGCTAAGGCACCTAGTGGAAGCACCAACTTGTTCTTTGGATCGTCTTCCGGCTAAACAACACGCGAGGAGGTAGGATGAATTACTGAATCGTCACCAAGGATTGAAATCCCGCTACATTTTAGGATTTTATTTTTCGACGGAACTGGACCGGGATCCCGAATTGCTACGATACTACTGTTTGGATCCCGGACTTTCCACCGTTCAAATCCGCATCGGAAAACCCGGAATCCAGGAAACCGGACCGGTTTCCACCAGGATTTTGATCCCTGATCATCACCTCTATTCTATCCTCCAATTTAGCACCATCACATCAAAGAGGATCTTATTATTTATGAATGTTTCAATCAATTTAATGACAAAACCCTTTTGACAGATCGATGCTAATTTTTAGATGAATCTAATGAGCTTAATTAATCTATGTTTTGCTAAAGTTGTGTTACAATGAATCGTCTTCTAATCACGACTTAATTAACCTCATTAGATTCGTCTCGTAAATTAGTCTAGGGACATGTAATTTATTTTATAAGTAAAGTTTATCTAAGTACTTTTAAATAGTAAGACTTTTTTTGATGTTACAGCTATAACGTTTAAACCTCTGAAAACGAACACACCAACTCGTCCCCATCAGCAATCTATTGTTTCTCTTTTTTGAGGGCAGGCAGTTCCGCAGTTTTGTCTTGTCGAGTGAGCTGCTCTTTCCCCTGACTTCATTTGAAGTCTCCGAGGGTCCAGATTTGTGTGGAAATGGATAGGGATAAGTAGCAGCCATAGTGGACCTCCTTGTAACGGGTCGCTTACATATTAAACGGGCTCCAATACAAGACAAATGCCCAGAAAAGGGTATACGCTGTCATTTTTCGTTAGAGTCAAACTATTTTCATCCCGGATCGCCGCCACCTCGCATTTGTGCGGTAGCAGACTGGCATCACCCGGTGTTATTCTTGTCGTTGGGCTAATGGGGTCGTGTGTTCCCATTGACGTTCAGACTTAGTAACATTTTGCCCCCTTTTTTTCTTTAAAAAAGGACACGCATGAATGACCATGGGACAACTCTAATAGGCGTAAGTGTGCGAGCAAGCCAAATCGAGCCTGATTTGGCAGCAACAATTTGTTTCTTTTAATGCAAACTTTTCCTCTACCATCACTTTCTTTCTAAATTATTTTCAATTTCCATATACTTTTTACTAAAAACAAATAATGCATCTTTTGTGATATTTTTGTATGTAGAACAGTGATAATAGAATCAGCTTAGCTTTCATGTGGGATGAAATTTTTTAAAATAAAGAGGTAATATATTGGAAGTATATGCTACTCCCTATGTCAATAGAAAGGTTAAACCTGAGTTTGGTTTAATGTATTTTCGTCTTCCCTTTGACCAATCATTTCTACAAATTCAATTAATTTTATGAATATGTAAATTATATATTTCAATACATTTTATTGTTAGGTCTAATGATACAAATTTTATACTCCAAGGGCTCCTTTGGTTAGAGATTTGGGAGAAGTCCACGACCAATGGGTTGATGGAGCTGTCTGGTGGAGGCTGAAACCAAATGGGTCCTAAATATTTATCAAAATTATATAAAAAATATTTGCTAAAGGGGAGAGGAAAACACGAAGTGAAGCCAGAATAAACTTTTTATTGGACCGAGAGAGTTGAAGTTATATTGATGATCATCTTTCAGTCATCAAATCCTAATTCTAATTTGTTTTCCTGTAAATGTATATGAGAGTAGGTACAATTCTAATCCCACATAATCCTAACGAATACCCTGTTAGTATTTTATTTTGCTAATTCAAAAGTTATATGTTAGTATTTTTTAGGATTATGTAGTGTTTTTGAAATATTACAATAATACAATTTCAAATGACATTTTGGATTATGCTAGTATTTTTTAGGATTATGTAGTAAATTTGAAATTTTAGGATTATGTTATTACTTTTTTAGGATTATACCTAGGTAGCTTAGAAGTTGGCTCGCCTAGTTTAAAAATTTAACAAGCCCATGTGCAAATCTAGCTTATTTTCTAATGTCGCAGCTCGACCATAGGCTTAACCTTAATAGTAGTTATATTGTCAAAATATTTTTGTTTACTAGAGTTATGTTAAGTCATGGCCATTGGTATTTAATTACAACAACAAAAAATTTACACCATAATATTTAATATTTTAGATATACCATCAATATTTTCATAAGGACGATTTTGTGGACACTTCACAAACCAACTTTATCTGGCTTGCAAGCTTAAATTAAGACGAGCCAAACTAGACTTTTCATTCTTTTTGTTAGTAAGATGAGCTGAGTCATAAGCTCATTATGTAAACAAGTTGGACCAAGACGAGCTTAAATGGCTCTACATCTTCAGGTTACCCATAGTGTGATGAAGCACAATTACATATCGTTGCATATAACATCCTCTTGTGGTCGCTATTAAACAATGCATGATTGACTAAGTTCATTTGTCGTAGCAATAGAACACAAGCTTGGTCAATCTTGTTGCTTATTAGTGTGGTCCTTTCCCGATCTAGTTGTATAGTTAGTTTTCATTGTGATTTTGAAGCATATTGTTCTACATATTTAGCAGGATTTTTTTATATTTTATTTATGTAACATATCCAAATTGAGATCACTTATGTACACATTATGAAGTACAATTACTCATTGTGAAATATTAATATTCTTGCAAGGACTCTTAATACAGGAAAGATTGATCGGAGTTCTTGTTATAGCTGTGGAATGTCTACTAGGTCAACACTACGAATTGTCTACTTTGCCGTTCCAAAGTTGATTGCATAGCTAATTTTTCTTGCGATTTTGAAGCATTGTGTTTCTTGCCCCTAGCTAGATTTGTGAAGATTTTATTTATGCAATACCTCCAAGTTAAGGGGTCACAAATATATGAGTGATCAAGTGCAATTAGGTATGTCCAAACATTCATCCTCTCGCGAGCACTCCTAATTGTTGGATGATCAACCAAAGTCACTTGTTAGAGACATGGAATCTTCATCCGGTCAACACCACGACTTATTTGTGCAATCCATTTCAGAGCTAGCTATATAGGTAGTTTTCATTGTGACTTTTAAGCATTGTATTCCTTATCCTTAGCAATATTTACGTAACCTCTACAAATCCAAGTCAATGCTATACACAATAAAGTATAATTATGCATAGTCAAATATTCGTATTTTGGGCAATTGGCCAAAGTCGTTTGCTATAGGCATGGAACTCGGTCGATACCGATTTTGTTGCGTGGTCCATTTTGGAGATGGTTGCATGGCTAATTTTCATTACAATTTTGATCTAGTGTGTTCCCGTTCTTGGCAATTTTGATAAAATTTAATTATATGCTATACCTCAAATTTCAGGTCATCGATATATGCATTGATTAATTACAATTACACATAACCAAAATATTCATCCTTTAGCGAGAATTTCTAAACCTTGGACGATTCGTCAAATTTGCCTAATGTTGCCATGGAACAATGTCTCGGTCAATGCCGTGGCTTATTTGCATTGCGTCCTCCGTTTTAGAGGTGTTTGTATAGCTAGTTTTTATTACTGTTCTGAAGCAATATGATCCTCATTCTTAGCAGGGTTTGGTGAAATTTTATTTATGGAGCACCTCCATATCCAGGTCACTGGTTTACGCATTGATATAGTACAATTACGCATCGCCAAATACTCAACCTTTAGCAAGAATTCTTAAACATTGGACGATTGATCAAATTTGCCTACTATAGCCATGGAACGCCAGCTCAGTCAACACCATAGCTTTTCCTCGTTGCGTGGTCTATTTCGATGGTGGCTGTATAGCTGGTTTTCATTGCCATTTTTAAGTTGTGTTCCCTGTCTTTGGCAGGATTTCTTAATATTTTATTTATGTAAAATCTCTAAATCCAGGTCATCGATACATGCGTAATCAAATACAATTACGCGTCGCCAAAGATTCATCCTTTTGCGAGCATTCCTGAACCAGATCAGGATACCCTGACTTGAATTGCATGCCTGCAGCACACACTGACATGTGGGGTCCCTACAAACCATACCCCACATGTCAGTGATCACTGCGTGGTGCCTTCAAGTCGGGTGATCCATGTCCCTCCTGAACCGTGAACCATTGACCAAAGTCGCTTGCTATAGCATTGAACGTTGCGGCTTAGCTGTTCAACGCTGGTTGTGTAGCTAGTTTTCGCTACGATTTTGAGGCAGTGTGTTCGCCATCCTTGGCAGTGCTCAGCTGGACGCGCTGTGTGTGCTGTGGATTCCGAATCGTCTATGGTGTTTCCTTCCCATATATATGCACGACTCGGGTTCATCGACCCGTGTCTTCCCCAGAGTAGGATCAAGGAGTCCGTTAGTCAGTAGTACGAAAATCTTGGTCATGTTTCTTTCCCGACTAGGAGTCGTGGTGCGTCAATAAAAGTCCATCCTTGATCTAGGTTAGACACCATAGCAATTTCACGTGTTTTTTTCTTGTTACGTGGATCCTCGGACTCCGCGGCCGCCGCCGCAACCGAGAAAGAAGCAATGCCGCCGTTCGAGTTCGACCTGAACGAGCTGCCGCCGGAGGAGGAGGAGGACGTCGTGAACGACGACGACGCCGCCCCTCCGGACCCGGTGCTACAGCCCTCGCCGCCACAGTCACCGCCTCCACCGGTGGAGCGCGAGCCCTCGCCACAGGACTTGCCGCCGCCACCGCCACTGGTGCGCGAGCGATCGCCGCAGGACCTGCCGCCGCCACCGCCGTTGGTGCGCGAACCCTCGCCGGAGGACCTGCCGCCGCCACCGCCGTTGGTGCGCCAACCCTCGCCGGAGGACATGCCGCCGCCACCATCGTTGGTGCGCGAACCCTCGCCGGAGGACCTGCCTCCACCGCCGCCGTTGGTGCGCAGGCCCTCGCCGCAGGACCTGCCGCCACCGCCGCCATTGGTGCGCGGGCCCTCGCGGCCGGACCTGCCGCCACCGCCGCCGTTGGCGCGCGAGCCCTCGCCGCATGGTTCGCCGCCGTCGCCAGATTTGGACCTGGAGGCCCCTCTGTCGCCTCTGGACGAAGACGAGTACGACGCCGACGACCGGCAGCAGCTGCCGCGTCCACCGCCCATCCCGCCGGGCATGCAGTCGCCGCGCCGCTTGGCCGGCCCCGTGGCCCCGCCGCGCTCGCCGCTTTCCAGCGGCGAGATCGTCTCCTCGGACGACGACGACGACGACACGTCCGCCCTGCCTCGGCTTCCCGATCCTCCGATCCGCCGTGGCGAGGTCACCTCTCCGCATGCGCTTCCGTCGTCGCAGGAGAAGCCGTTGGCGGCGGCACGCGATTCCTCGAGGGGCCCCAGCGAGACGACGACGTCGTCGCACCCGCCGCGCCACGTGGCGCCCTACGCGCCCCGCGACGATGCGGTCTCCAAGCGCCGCCGCTACGACGAGGACACCGCGTCCTACTCCGACGGCGGGAGCATCAGCGCCGGCGGGCCCCCGTCGCCGCGCCGCCACGAGCAGCAGAAGCGTGGCAGGAGGTTCGCGCCGCCGGGCATGGACGGCGGCGAGCTCGGCGGGCCGCGGCGGAGGAACAACCGGCGGCGGCGCCAGCCGCCGTCCGGCGGGAACCAGAACTTCGGCGGCCAAGATCAGAGGATGCAGAAGGGGTTCCGTGCCCGCGAGCAGCCGCACGGAAACCCGATCTACGGCGGCCAAGGTAAGAGGAGGCAAGGGTACCGTGGCGGCGAGCAGCCGCATGGGTTTCCAGGCCAGGAGAGGCCGGCGCAGTCCGGCCAGCACAAAGCCTATCACCGTGGCAACGCGCCGCCAAACTTTTCTGGTCCTCAACAGGGCTCCTCTGATTACAGGCCGCCCTCCTCTAGGCCGTACGGCAGGGAGGGGGACTCGTACCATCGGCGCCAGACTCAAGTGCTCAAGACTGGTGGTGGTGGTGGTTACCCGCAGAGCAGGGAAGCTGCGCCGTTCGCTGGAGCGCAGGGAAGAGACGGGTCTTCTTACGGTCGCCGGCAGAGCCCGGCGCGAAAACCTGCCAAGATCGGCGGGTACCAGCAGCAGAGGGAGGCGTCTTCCTTCCGGTCCTCACCTTCTCGAGCGCACGGCGGGGAGCGCACGTACGGAGGCCGGCCGAATCCGGCAGCGCAAGAGCACGACGAGCCCGACGGCAATGGCGGGTACCAGCAGCAAAGGGATGGTCCTCGCCATGGTCGTGGACACGCCGCAGCTCGGGCGTACCACCCCTACGCGCGGGACGCCGGCGGGTTTGACGGGGCCGGGAACCAGGCCAGGCACGACGCCCACGCCCGGCCCAACTACCAGAACAGGCGCAACAAGAATGGAGGAGCTCATCGTAACCATCGGGCCTACGGAGAGGTGCGGAAGTGAGCCCGGCTCCATGGCCGTGGCCGTGGCGACTACAGGGGTCAGGTGTTTGAGGTGTTGGTTGACTTTTGTTCGGTTCCTGGGGACTTGTCAGTTGTGACTTGTGAGATAGGAACAGCTTCAGAGTTTGTTTCTGTGTGTTGGCTCGGCATCAGGATTCAGCTGGGCCGGTTATCTTCCATTGATTCCATATCAGCCCACGTCTCAGGAGGAAGGCATTCAACCTCACGAGATGTGCAGAAGTTGATTCAATGGGCATTTGGTCAAGGCAACTGTCTGTGATCTTCTTGCGTTAAGATTTTTTTATTCAACTCGGTTCTTTGAAGGGAACCGACTTGTCACCTGTGACCATCTGCTGCTACTCTGAGAGCGCTCTTCTTTGTACTCGTGTGATGTAGATTCAGCCACTCATGTCAGATGAGCCTTTTGTTTACGTGACATTTCAGCAGCCCGCGGCTCAACAAGGAATTCAGCCATGCGGCCCATCAACTGCAACATTCTCAGCTGCGCCCACGACACGGAGACACTGGTCTTGACTCTTGAAGCATTTTCCCCCTCCTTGTGCCCGGGGCTCACAATCCCATTTGTTCTCGTAGTCCTGGTCGAGGCTGGAACGTCGGAATCCATGGAATCTGGTAATCCCAATTCAGACTCCGGTCAAAATACTTTTTTTGCGGCTGGTCAGGATAGACGGGGATTTCGATCGGGATTACCTATAATCATAATTGAAAAACCGGCACGAGGAAAAAACAGAAAAAATTGAAAAATATAATGCTGGTATGATTTTTTTTCATAATATTCATGTCATATATAATAAAAAATCATAAGTCCAAGATAAGGACATGAAATATTCATCCAACACATAGTTCTAATATACAAATAGTTATAATACAAGTCCATAAGTCAAGTCCACAATTAATAAGTCCATGACAAATGAACATGAATTCAATACTAAGGTTGTTGGCACATATTGTTATTTGACTCCACAAACACAAATGATGCATAAGTTACTTTCCTAATTCAAAATCCGTAACGAGTTACTTTCCTAATTCAAAATCCATAACAAACTTCTAATCTGAATTCTAACTTGTCTATTTCTATTTACTAATAATGAAATATGTAGAATGAAACAAAAATTCATTCTCTTATTCAACTTATACATTCATCTACAAATAACAAAAAAAAGTTACACATCACCTGCACAGCGCACCGCCGGAATCCTGGCCGCGATGTCCGGGTTCCTGCCTCTGTGGGCCGGGTTCCTTGTGGGCGCGACCGGGATCCCGATCGGGAAGCGCTCGGGCCATGCGGCCGCGCCAGGATCCCGAGCTCGGGCGATGGTTGAACGACGAGTCTGGTTGAGAGAGGCGGAGACAAAGAACTAGAGGGGAGGACTAGGCGTCGGTGGAGGACGGGAGGGGATTGGTAAGTTTGTTTTATTTATTATTATTATTTTATTCATCTTTACCTTTATTCAATTTTTCTCGAATGTAAAATCGATTATTTCCATCATTTGATGTTACCATAAATCATGGTTTTCTTTCTAGTTTTTTTACACATATTTTCATACCAAATTCGGGGTCCTAGTATCCCAGTGAAACTGGCCTCGGACTGGGATCTTCGGAAACCACGAAAATTGGTCGGGATCCGGTCAGGATTTTGATCGCTGCTCGTGCCTCGCCAATTTGGAAGGCGCATTTGGAAGGGGCACTCTGAGAGTCTGAGGCTTGTTGGTTCACTTTGTAGTGTGGAGGGAACGACTTTGTCAACTTATGAGCATTTGTTGCTATCTGAGCAGCCACGGAGCTTGAGGGAGTCAGAGAAGGCCAAGAAAAGAATCATATGTTGTAGCAGGGGGAATAGCGTAGAGCGAAATTTGGCGAAGTATGATTACATCATGGATTAAGGTACTTCGGCTAGAGCATGTGGGCCCATGACCCAGGTTGGCCTCCATGAAGCTAAGCTGTAGTATCGCTTATTCTGAGAATGCTTCGTTCTTGCATGATGTGCTCTAAGATGAAATACCTTTGAACATCTGCTGTAATTTTGTGTGACAGTGTAAATGTGTTTTATGGGATGAAATACGCAAAAGTAGGAACATACTTTGCACCGTGGGGCTGGCAATACCTCACCACATCAAGTTTTACATTTGGTGCAAGATGCTCATAATAAACTGATTTTTTTTCTTGATCTCGCCAAAGGGAGTCAAAATTAAAATTGCAGGCCATCCGTGGATACCCCCTTTCTCCGTGTTGATGAAGTAGGTTGGCCCAACAGTGATGATGGGCTGAATCATGAGACACTGTTGGTGTCAAATGGTTGAGATATTGATTCGGACGAGGGTAAGACCATAAGTGCATATGGATTGGATAAATTAAGAAAGGTTCAAAGGAACATAACAATGGTTGCGGTAAATTGTTGCATGAATTATTTACCACTCTCCTCCATTGTTATGTTCCCTTTCAAACCTTTTTCTTCATTGTTGCTTGTTCGGTGGTAAATCCGCGCTGGCCTCGTGGTAAATATTCAATGCGAGCCTATAGCAATTGAGGTGCCAAGGGTTGTGATATACTTAACGCTCTGTGTATCAGAAAACAAGCTGACTTGGAAAAACTATATATAGAAAAATAAGCTGAAAGATGTATACCAAATCCATAGACCGCGATGGGGATGCTACGCCACCTTTTTTCTTCCTCAATCATCCAAGTCGTGGATTTGGAACTATTCCGGTCTGCAACACATGTAGGAACGTATAATCTTTCCTATTGGGAAATGGGATGATCAACTCTTTTTTTATAAGGTGATCTTTTTTAAAATTCAGCTCAAAACATCAGAATCTGGCCTGATGTTTTTTTTTTGGTCCCATCACATGTCTACTAGTCCAGCACAATGGTGGACGACATCCTGACTCCACCAGCCGGCCCCTAGAGATTCTCGTAAAAAATGGAACATTTACTAGGAGCTCGGTGGCGTTGATGCACGAGGTAATTGCCGGCCGCTCAGGGCCACGTATCGGTGTTCAGGACTCGTAGCCTGAAAGGCAGAAGACGTTTAGCGCAGGACATGTACAGCGAATCACCATGCGTGGCACCACCGTTGGATCGTCGGTACACATCGGAGCAAGCCAGGAACAGCTTGGTTGCGTGTCAGCGCGCGAAGCTAACGCCATGCGTGGGCGCGTCCGATGGGCCGGTGGCCTCGCGCCATTCATGCTGCGCAACAACTCACCCGGGCAAGAGCGCCACCACCAACCTGTGGTCCTCGCCGGTGGCCGGCCGGCGGGGCGCACGTACGGCGCCCGCGGATTCACTCACGACACGTGGCATTCTCGCGCGTGGTCCTGGATCGGTTCAGCCTGGCCCTGGGAGCAGTCATCCTACATACAGATACAGTAGTACGTGAGGAAGCTCTGTCGCCAACCTAGTGCGGAGGTCCCCGTCGTCGCTGCGAAGAGAGAGAGAGAGAGAGAGAGAGAGAGAGATCGTCAACGCCGCGTTAATGATTGCTTCGATCGTTTGTTGCGACGGTTTAAGGGGGCGTCCACGGACGATCGATCCATCTGCTATTATAAGCTAGCTTAGTAGGATGCCGGCCTGGCGTGTTAGCTTGCTGCATGAATGCTTGATTGCTTCTCAAGGAAGCGGCCGGCCGCGGTCATCACGACGTTTGTCGAGCTCTCAAGGTCTCGTCGCTGTCCACGGTACGTGCACGAGACGCCGGGAATTCATTTTTCCGGTGACGTACGTGGGTCGACTTGCGCCGGTATTTACGCCGTGAGAGGGAGAGGAAACAGTCGATCGCTCCCTCGCTCGCTGCCTGCCGCTACCAGCTGGCTTGTGTGGCAGACTTGCTATCGACAGTGTATCGCCATCGGCATGCATGTTTTGCCACAGTTTAACGATAGCATGAAAGGCTAGCTAGATGGCAACATCATCACACAACGACAAGTCGGAATCGAGTGAGGCGACATTGCTTTTTGGGACGAATTGTTGGAAAATATACTTTCTACTTCTATGCGTGTATGTTAAATTACCCCTATACTTTTGGTACGCCGCCACTTCTTGGATAGTTACAAATCCATATGTGTGATCCACGAAGTAATATATATCGGCGATGGACGATATGTAGGCATCCACAGTGTACGAGTCTGACTGATACCATCGCATACACAATCGAATCGATTTGTCCATGCAAGGCCGAAGGTCTTGTGCTTGCTCCACCGAATAGCTAGCTAGGGGACAACGATCACCGTACCGTCACCTTCTGTAGCGCTCCGTTGAGAGATTAACCAGCCGGCCGGCCAGCCTGTTGCTTGATGCTCTCTTCTCTGTAGCCAACAGTCGCGGCCGTGCTCCAAGCTACCAACAGTCCAAGTAATGGCCTGGCGTACTCCGGTCCTGCACTGCACCCGCGCGCCAGAAGCCAACGCATGTCATGTCTCCACCACCGATCGATTCTCCTGCTGTCCTAGCTGGGCCAGAGCTTCTTCCTCGGAGCACCCATTGGCCGGCCTCTGCACCGGTTGTTCGTGCCATTTATGCGCGAGCGGCAGAGGCGTGCAGTCTAAGGAAGCGATCAAGATCAAACTGGTACGTTCGTTCTGGCATGGGCGTTCGTTCTGGCTAGTGTGCGCGAGCCTTTTATGCTCTGTTCGGTGTCGTTCTGTAGACTGCACAGCTGACAGTAGAGTAGTAGCGCAGAGGCTGGCATGATCGTGCCTTCATTTAAATTGAAAGGTGATTGGTATATATTAGTGTCTTGTTGTAATCATGCTGTTCAACGGCAAGTTACTAACCTGCTGGTAACCGAGCTCCTGTCCTCCTGGATCTGGATGCATTTGTTGTTTGTCGCAGAGCTACGGAGGGAAATAAGATCATTATGCACTCAGCAATGTTCTTGTTTTCAGTACATTGGGGAAATCTCGAAGTTCGTCTCGTTACAAGTACTACTCAATTTCGACATAGGTAGAGTACTCAAATGTTTGCCTGAACAAAATTACTAGCGCACCGCATCCTGCCAATGACTACTACACACCGGAGATCGATTCTGTCGCGCTCGCAGGCACCGGAGCATCAGATTAATATGATTGGAAAGGCAGAGCAGTCATACTACTGTAGTGACAGTCGGGTACATACACCGAGCGATGCGGACGGTAGACCAAAATCTCGTCATGAAAACAGCTTACGCCCTCCAGGCCATGGCATGAACAGTCGTGTTAGTACAGAGCCGTTAAGTCACTGGCATGGCCAGGTGTTTAGGAACCTAATGGTTTCTTTGTTCACCATGCTTGCGATGCTCAATTCCTACTCCACCTTGGTTATAAGAGCGAGTTTCCGACTGCAATCCAGCTTGCTGTAAACTGCACTCTGACATTTCTAGAGCAGTCATCATACCAAAGAACCCCTTATTAGCTATTAGCCCATACTTTGATTAGTGGAGTAGTAAATAGTATCATCGGATAGAAAAACAAAAATCTTTCAGCGGTTTTCAAATGACAGCACAACAAAACCCGGTAACGCCAGTCCGCTACAGGGTAGATCAAGTAACGGTCCTTTTCAGGGAGCAGCAGCGGGATAATTTTAGACGGAACAGTAGCAGGCCCACACAGACTGCACAGTAAATGGGCCCATGTATGCTGCATACGTCGGGCCCAACAGGCTTCCGGCATGCACGTGGTCTCGGCAACAGGTCGACGCTTCTGAGTCGGGACCCCACCCGGCGGACCACACGGCGGCGGGGGGACGAGCGGAGCGGAGCGGGCAGAGCAAATCCGTCCCGATCGGAACAAGGAACCCAGAAATTACTGCTCAACCCGAGCTGTTACTGCTGGCGGCGATCGGCGAGGAAGGAACAGCTTGCCGGTGTGTGCGCGCGTATGTGTGCCTGGTTAAGTTTTTTTTGTTGTTCCCCGATCGTGTTGAGCTTATCACCTGTCGCTGGGTGTGTACCGGAAGCGCACCGGTGCAGCGCCGGGTCAACAGCGCCCGGCGGTCGTTGGGTTACCGGAACTGCTCGCTTGCACGGCGGCGGTTGCATTGCATCGCATGCACGGTGGTCCCGCGGGTGCCCCATGTGCGGCGTGGCTTTCCGTTGCCACCCGTCGTCCTCCGGGCAGTTAAGCAGCCCGCGCTGGCTGCTGAACTGTCGAACCGAACGGCACGCCCCCGGCCGAGCGAAGGGGCCGGTCTCGCCGGGAACGGGGTTTGCGCGCACGCTCAATGTACCGTGCCAACGCGTCGCGGGCAGGTCAGCCACGGCGGGAGCCGCGACTGGCAACGCGCCAACCGAGAACGCACGCACAGCCTCCAGCCATTGAATGGCCGCCCCCTCGCGGTGAGCTCGTAGTACTGCCTCTCGCTACGGCTTCGTGGCGGCACGGACGGATCCAATCGAAGCTCGTCGGCATCGGTCCGCGTGGCCGGGTCCTGCGCAGCAGGTTCTCGTACATACGCGTACGTACTTGGCCTCGGCTCCGGCACCAGTGCCCTGCCGCCGCCGCTTGCTTTGTGTTTGTTGTTGATGACGGACGGGTGGGTCGCGGCGGCACTGTGCAGGTCTCGGCTTGCCCTTGCCGAAACGCAGGCGTGTGTCCTCTGCGCGAGGAACCGCCGTCCGTTGCCCGGCCGGTGGGTGGCTGGGCCCGGCCACGCATCGTCGCATAATTTGATCCATCCTCTTCTCGTGGACGCCTATACCGGCGACAGGATTCTCCCTCTCCCTTGGCAGCACTACCGCGCCAGCATCGAGGGATGATGGATAATTGCATGACGTCCGGTGCCCAGATCGAGCGCACACGTCTGTAGGAGTGCCAGATCCAAGGAGTGACGCAGGCTGCTTCTGTGGGAGTAGATTTTTAAGGCTCGGAGTCCCACGGGTGCACCATGTGCATACGTCACGCGCCACGTGTTGACTTACCACCGGAGATCAGCACGGCCCTCGACCGAGGAGAGGGCGATCCCGAGGAATCTACGTACGTGCCCCGGCCGAGTCCGGAGGCCCCGGCGCGCGCTTGGACCCACCTCGCATCAGCAGGCCGCCACCATGGCATCCTGTACTTCCCCTCCAAGTATCTTGCCAGTATCTTGTACGCACGTATGTACCTCGTCGCGAGACACGTTGGTCCCTCAAAAAGTCGCGAGATATTAAACCCTGCGGATCGCGACCTGATGCCGATCGAATTCAAGCCTCCAGCTCAGGCTCTCTTTCACCCTCGAGAGGTTTTCCCACGTTCCCGTCACCGGACGGGGTCGCACTGTGCATGGCTGTTTACGGCGCGCCATTACGCTCTGCCCAACATATCAGCATCGCTAAAGGGACTGCACAAACGCCGGTGGGTGCCGGTGGTACCTTTTGATTTGCCGATTTCTGGGGTTTTCCACTTAACACCACGGATCATAAATCTCACGCTAGGCCTCAGCCGCAACTTGGCCACGTCGCTAGGTTTAGCACACACTCGGACGCACATGATGGATGCCACACACTACCAACCGAAGAGAAAAACGTATCGTCCTGCGGCACTGGCGAGCGGTTCCCACATATATATACGCCTCCCCCGCCCACCGATCCCCTCCTGCAGACGATGAGCTCGATCTCGAATAGTAATCCCATCCCCTCTCTCTCGTGCAGTCGCGTCGCTGCTGCATTGTTACATCGCTGAACCAGGTCTCCTCACTCACTAATCAGTAGTACCTCTGATCCCGTCCCCCCAACCGGCAACAACAAGGCGGATCGATGCTGTCGTCTCACTGCGACAACATGCTGCCCTCCTACACGGGCGGCGCCGGGCGCCGCGCCGTGCTGCTCGACCACCACCACCGGCGGCCGTCGTCGTACCGGCCGAACGTGGAGGTGGCGCCGAGCTGCCCGCGCTGCGACTCGCCCAACACCAAGTTCTGCTACTACAACAACTACAGCCTCAGCCAGCCGCGCTACTTCTGCAAGGGCTGCCGCCGCTACTGGACCAAGGGCGGCTCCCTCCGCAACGTCCCCGTCGGCGGCGGCTGCCGGAAGAACCGCCGCGCCAAGTCCGCGCGGTCGGCCGTGCCCGCCGGTGGCGCCGCCGCGTCGCACCGGTTCCCCGGCACGGTGCGCCCCGATCTGCTCCTCGATGGCATGGTTGGGAGGCCGCCGGGAACCGTGCTGGGTACCCAGCTCGTACCCGCCGTCGACAGGCCCGCCGTGTCCGACGGGTCGGCGATCGACCTGGCGCTGCTCTACGCCAAGTTCCTCAACCACCAGCCGCCGCCGGACGTGACGTCGAGCGGGTCGTCGTCAAGCGATGACGTGAGCGCGAGCGCCGCGCCGCCGCCAGACCATCCCTTCGTGTCGTGCCACGACGGGTTCGGCGCCCTGTCCGGCTCGGCGGCACTGCAGTGCCCCGACTTCACCGTGGACCAGAGCTGCTACGACTCGCTGGGCTTGCCGACCACGGACGGCGGCGAGCTGGTCCTGCCGTCCACGACGTGGCACCACCACGCGGCCGCCAAGTACGAGCCCTTCGACTCGCTGCCCGAGGAGGGCGCCGTGAGCCTCCGCGACAGCGTCGCCGCCGGCGCCGACGACGATGCGTGGACCAGCGCGCTGGCCTGCCAAGGGCTGGAAGCGGCCCTGATCTGCCGGCCGTAAACCTCCCGCTGCCATCGACCGTGCTTGCGACTGTTTTATGCGTTCTTTCCTGCTTCTTCTTCTTCTTTGATCCTGTTCGGAAGTAATTTATAGCCGTACACAGAGGATGCATGCCCAGTGACAGAGCGGGATCATGCACACCAAGGATTTGTTACTGCAAAAATGCATATGGAAGATTGACCGGGTATACTGTACGTATGGGATAGTAGTAGAAAGGATGTAATAAAGGACGATACCTTATCTGGTAGTACTACTTCAACAGAAGGTTCTCTGTTCTGAACCACTCTGTTTCGTCGCAGTTCAAGCATTCAACGTCCTTTCCTCTTGTATACCTGTGCGTAAATGCTGGTGACGCTTCTTTGTGGATGTCAATTGCAATTGCCAACCCTCCGAGCAAAAGTCGTGGACAACGTTTCGCTTGCAGATGCAGAGAGAAGCTGACGCTGTAGCTTGCAGTGGCGAGAGAATCCTGCAATGTTACTAGATTCAGTTGCACCTCTAGCAGACTGATCTGATGCAGCGTTGACAGTCCAGGAGATAAAACTCTGCCACTATGGGAGTTGGGGATTTAGCGCTGGTGAAGGCCGAGGATGGGGTTTGCCTGCCACATGGTTCTCGGGCATTCCACTGTGATTCCGTGAGTCAAAATTGAATTGCGTAGTGGTTCCAGTACTAGGAGGACTTTCGTGCAATCCAGTCGTCAAACGAGCGTACCTGCTCAATGAAATCTTGCCTTTACCCCACCGAAAAGAAACGTACACCGAATCCACTAATCCTGCGTTAATGGCCGCAATATGTTTTCGTGGCTTGTCTTGTAAGCAACCAGTAGGCAGGCTTTCCAGCACAATTTTATGGTCTACTAGAAAATAAAAGGAACTGCAGTCACTGTTCCATTCTGCCGGTTTTATGTGCTGATGACCCCATACACTAAACACACCAAAATTCTCAAACCATACTTGCACTGCCATAAATAAAGATTAAACGAAGATGATGAAACAGGTAGTTACATTGACTAATTGGTCGTCCATACGAGTCTTACATTCCCTAACTGTAGTACCCGCAAGTTGCGAGGTGGCATGACTTGTGAAGGAAAAACCCGTATGTGTAGGAACAACTAATTTAACCTTGACTCGTCAATCGAATTGCAAGATACGTTGTCATTCTAGCTACGTTCGTTATCTCGACCTGTGGTGGAAGATCGACTCATTTTGGTGGCCGAGGGCTGAATGAGCCAAGCACATGGGCTTCCATCCGATCGAGGGAGTAAGATGGCCCATGATCCAAGAAACTCCAGTATCGAGTGCTTCTGTCTCAACACATTGTCAACTTGGTTTTGCAAAGAGAACGAAAAAAAAACTTGGTTTTGCAATATCGTCTGAGCTGAGGAGGCACAAATAATTTGCAATTTAGTACAGAATAATAGATCTCCAGCAGCTAGTAGCAGCTCGCATGACAAGAAAACGTCTGTTGCCATAGGCAGACAGCATCCAGTTTTCAGCAGAATGTAGCGGCGCCTTGTTTTTTTTTCTTTTTTGCGTATGTAAGGATCAAACTTTACCATTCGGTGAAATTATTGATGGTAGAAAAATAACCATCTGCTGTTGCAAACGACCTTTCTAGACGTTGGGCTATTCAAATTAGTTGATATGAACAAGACTCTCACGACAATCTATTTTAATAGTTTTACTGTTGCACGGCATTTGCTAAATTGCACTTCACTCATTCTTCCTATAAAATGAGAAATATGGTTCAACAAAGTTTCGGTACCATCTCAACACAAGGGACCAATGTTCCTGCATTTGTCAACACTATTAAACAGCTAAATGATTTTCTGAAAAGGTAATGATAACGCATTTTAATGTTACCGGGGATAGATGAAATGTTGAAGGAAAGAAAAAACTTGATCAATCTAAGAGAAACTAGGTAGTGTTCCGTCCAACAAGAGAAATGAAACACGGTGGTCCTCAGTGTCTCCGTCCACACTTAGGCTCCGTCTAGAATGGGGAAAAATATAGGAAATGTGAAGGATTCGGTATGTTTGGATTGTATACTAAACTTGCCACAACTAAGCTTAGTAGCCACAACTTTTTAAGTTAGTGCTGGGTTGTTACCACACCTTAGACTGCCTAACTTCTTAGTCACTTGGTCCACATATTATATATAGAATTTTCTTGCCACAATTTGCCTAAGATTAGTTGGTCAATTTTCTTACCATAAAAGTAGGGAAATACTCCAAACGTATTTAATAGTATAATCAGAGATTCAATATTTAAATTTAATCATAATTAATAAAAAAAATCTAGAGTGGACACATGCAAGGTAAAAAATAGCGGATAGCGGGTTCGTTGCGGATTAGTGTTTTTGTAGCAGAATGCGGATAGCGGACGCTATTGCGGGCGCTAAGTTCCAATAGCGGAATTCAAAAATATTGATAATTTTTACATATATCTAGATATTTTCTGCATAAAAAATGATGAATAGTCACCACAAAACATTATGGTGGCGTTTCGATCAAACTTAGGCGTTGTAGGGAGTCGCAATGGATAATCTTAACGCGGTTAGGGGTATGCACTTTACATGTTGGTCCATAAACACTTAACATATCTTGAGATAAACTGCTATTGCGGTCGCTACATCGCAATTGCGGTCCGATATTACGGGCGATACACGCAATTGCGACCGCAAAGTTCCAAACCGCTATTTTAAGACCGCTACAACATTGCGGTAGCGTCATAGAACCGCTACCGCTACAACCGCTATTTATTTCCTTGGACACATGCCCCTATGTCCACAAAAGTCATTTTAATAAAAGTGTGGCAAGACTAAGGCCCTGTTTGGATCCACCTTCTAAACATTAGTTGACTAAAGTTTAGCTACTTTTTCTCCAAACATGACCTCCTAAACTTTAGCCAAGTCACCTCCTAAACTTTAGATCACTAGTCATCTCAACCTTGCTAAACTCTCCTAAACTTTGGATAAAGACAAATAAAGTCAAAAGTACCCCTCATCACATGTTAGGGATAGAAAAAGTAAAGGTGGGGAAACATTTATTGAGGGTTAGATATGTCCACTTTTTGTTTAGTCATGAACTTTAGTCATGGATCCAAACATGCATCTCCTAAACTTTAGTTAACTAAACTTTAGGTGACTAACTTTAGTTGGCTAAACTTTAGCCAACTAGAGGATCCAAACACCCCTAACCTGAGTCATCTTAAGCAAGAATGTGTGGTAAAATTAGTTAGCAACCATAGATGCCCTCAATTCCAGAGGAAAGCAATGACACTGAAATGTTTGGAACAAAGGAAACAAGAAATTCCTTTCCGGAGGAAAGGCAAGAAAACTTGTACTTCTTGAGGAATGAAAAAAAAAGCTCCGAGCTTATGGAAAATCTTCCTACCATGTTCACAACGATGGTGGTATGCTAAGCACTGCTCTTTTTCATGTAAGAAGAAGGAAGCAGAATTACATAGTTCAGAGTTTAGTGTACATGTGAAGGTTACAATGCGGAATTAAAACACGTTGAACAAACGCATTATTGGACCCATCAGACAACATTATTCCTTGGTGACTCACCAAGGCCTGCTATGCTCTGCTTCCGTATGCCATCTCTCTTACTCTGACTTCCGCTTCACGATTCGTTTTCTTCCCTCTAAAATTTATCACTGTCACATCGAGGAGAATCTTACTATTTATGAATATTTCGATCGATTTAATGACAAAATCTTTTGACAGATTGATGCTAATTTTTGAGATGAATCTAAAGAGCTTAATTAATCTATGTTTTGCTAAAGTGATGCTACAGTAACCGTCTTCTAATCATGACTTAATTAATCTTATTAGATTCGTCTCGTAAATTAGTCTAGGGCCTGTAATTTATCTTATAATTAAACTTTATTTAGCATTCCTAAGATTTTTTTGATGTGACAGCTATAAAATTTAGACCTCATGAAACGAATACACCCAATCTGCCAACGCAAGCTAAAGCCAAAAAAAAAAAAAAAAAAAACAAAGTAACAGTGCCGGCACAGTGAGCAGCAGCCATGTAAGCGGCCACGGCCTCAATACCGGCCACTGACTTGTTGCTGCGAGACGACCTCAGTGGCCGGAGAGTTGACATCGTCGTCGGCAAACCATGGAAGCTGGAGCGCGGCAGCCGCCGTGAGCCTCATGTTGGGATTTAACTTGAGGAGTCCTTGGAGGACCTGGAATCCGTCGTCGGATAGAACCTCAGGGGAAACTAGCTTGCGCAGCTTGTGGTCGCTCCGCAGGTTCCCTACTCCCTGTCGGGCTCTCCATTTCCGCACCTCTTGAGCAAGCTCGAGGTCTCGAGGCTTCATAGCCTGCATCGCTCTCTTGCCGGGAATGCCGAGCACGTCGAATATCCTGTGGAGATGAGGTTCCGCCGTGTTCTCGCTGTTACTCACCCTGAACAACACCCTGCCGGTGAGGAGCTCGGCCATCAAGCAGCCGATCGACCACGAGTCGACGAGCTCGCTCCGGAATGCGCCTCGTCCCGACAGAAGCATCTCTGGCGCGCTGTACCACACCGCGATGCGGCGCGGCGTGACCTCCGCCTCCGACGCGCACACCGCCTCCCCAAAGCCCGCGATCTTGACGATGTCGCGGCCGATGTCCACGAGGACGTTCTCCGGCTCGAGGTTGCGGTGGACGATGCCGCGGTCGTGCATCGCCTTGGCCCCGCTCAAGATCTGCCGCATCATGCGGCGCACCTCGCGCTCCGGGAACGGGTTCCTTCTGCCGCGGTGCAGGTAGAGGACCTCGTGCAGGCTCGGGCCAACGTGCTCCATGAGGAGGCAATACCGCTGGGTGACTTGTACCGTGCAGACACCGTGGAGGCGGACGAGGGAAGGGTGGCCACGACAGGCCGCCATCAAGCACGCCTCCCGCAGCACCTCAAGGTTAACGGCGGTGGCCACCTCTTCCTCGCCGTTCTCAAACAAGACCTTCAAGGCGAAGGTCTTGCCGGTCGTGCGGTGACGCACCTTGTTAACGTAGCCGTGGGGCCCCTCCCCACTCATCTCCCCGTCGAAAACAAAATGCGAAGTGCTAATAGGAGAAGCAAGGGATTTCTCCGTCGTCCTCGTGGTCCTTGTTGACCTTGGTGATAGTAGCATCGCCGCGTCGTTTCCAAGATGGTGCATCGCGATGAAGATGCACGCCATGCTCACGCTCCGAAGCGTCTTGTCTGTTCCTGGCTCAGCGAGACCACGGATCTTGGCGCAGAGGGCAGAAACTCGCGAGCTGACACTGGCCATGCTCGGCCGTATCGAACCTCCAAAGTACAATGATTGGAACAATTAAGCGAAGGTCCAGATATAGTAGACCAGCAAGGCATTTTTTCCGCGCGAGCTCCGGATCGGATGCAGAATCCATCAAGGAAGGCTCGTCGCGCTGTGTCTAATTCGATTCGGAGACTAATACGCTTGCACAGCATTTTAATTCGAGTCGGAAAGACTATATTAGTGGATATATTGACGTGTAGCAGTTTCCGAAGCTTAATTTTCCAATGTTTTTTTTCTGGCAAACTAAAGATATATAGCCTATAAACTTCTAATACTAACTTGATTTGACGATGGTCCAGGTCTGGCAGCTACAATATTTATGCTTGGACTAATCTACATATATTTAAAGATGCAATCTACTATAGGTCATTAAATCCTAATTTTTTCAACTCTCATGCTGCCACATTATCTCAGTAATTTTCACCGTTAGATCGTAACGCTTGAGTCTGATCTATCCATCTGTTTATTACTCCATCCGTCCCAGAATATTTGATATTCTAGGCTCATCCATTTTTTCCAAAATATTTGGCATTCTCACTTTCCGAGACACCTTTCTCTCTTCCCAACACACCTCTATCTCTATCTCTTTCCTCCTCGCGAACCGTGTCATTTACTTGGTCTTGAGCAAGCCACATCACTTGCAAAACCTTCCTCTGGTCTTTCTCTGCAATTCCCAACCGCAACAGGTCTCTCTCTCTCTCTCTCTGGATCTAAACCTAATAAACCCATGATGTTGTCCCTCTCTAGTTGGTGCCTAGAAAGTTAACGTCTAACAAGTTTGAATCAAACTTTGAAGAAAAAGTTTGAATCAAATTGAGCGGAAGTTTAAGCTTAAATCAAACTTTAGATGGAAGTTTCGAACAAACTTCTGGAGTAAAGTTGGAGCGAAAGTTCACATGTGAAATTTGAATGAATGTTCGAAATGTACAAAAAATATTAAAAATAAACTAAGAGCAGAAGCCTGAACAAAAGAAAAATATGAGATCTTCCAAATTATTTCTTAACGTAGGGGTGTTTCTCACGTCCTCCCGATAGGACGTAGAGCATCTTCAATAATTTTACTTTCAAAAGATTGATTTTAGCGAGCTGCTACATCTATTGAGAGTAAAAAAAGAGAGACATGCACTCTAACAATTCTAAATAATTATTTCCTAAATAGTTTAAATATGCTTTCGGGAGTGAGAATCAGGTGGCCAAATATGACAACCTCGTATTAGTTCGACGCTTTTTTGCCAGCTCCTAAAGTAAGCTGCTTTTTTAATTTTTATGAACAAGCAGAAGTTGTGTATCAAATACTAGTACGGTCGTAACTTAAGCAGTGGGCATATAGGGTGCACTACATGTTATTGGCAGGATCTATCTGGTGCAGTAGGAAATGGTCGAGCGTAGGGCGGCCGTCAAGGCCTTTGTTGAGAAAGTGCGCGAGGTACTCGTGAATGGTGATGCTCCTGTACAGCGGGGGCTCGTTGCCGCCCGGCGACGTGAGTTCCCTGATCGGGCCGTACAGCCTCGTGGACCTTATCACGTCGGCGCTGCAGAAGGCCGCCACCGAAACCCTCGCCGTGTCTCTGCTCCCGTTCGCCAGGACCCGGTGCTCCACGCTCCTGAACTTGCCGTTGCTAACAAGCTGCAAAAAATACGAGTTCAAAGTAGAATTATACCGAGTCAATAATAATAAACCAAAGCTGAATTGATTGAGCGATAACAAAAATTAAAAGGTGGCGATCGGGTGGAGAAGGGATGCCTGAAGAAGGTCGCCGACGTTGATGACGAGGGCGCCGGGCACGGGAGGGACGTCCAGCCAGCCTTGGCAGCCGTTGCTGTGACTGACGAGCACCTGGAGGCCGCCCATGTCGTCCTGCAAGAGCACGGTGAGGGAGGACGCGTCGGTGTGCCGGCTGGTACCGAGCGTGAGGTGCGGCTCCGGGCACGGCGGGTAGTAGTTGCTCGCCACGCCCACACCCTCCACGCAGCCCATGTCTCCAAGGTGGTTGCGCGCCAGCCCCAGCGACTCCGACAGCAGCTCCAGCACCCGCTCCGCTAGCTTCCGTGTCGCCTCGCCGAACTCCACCATCACGTGTCTGCCCTTGTTAATCGATTATTAGTGTAAGATCCAGTTCTTTAGAAACATTTTTCACCTACTTTTATATAGCACCCCTTACCTCTTAGTTTTTTCACCTACTGATACCTAGATGATAAGCTATTCTATTGTGTCCTTCCAACGCATTTTCTTTCAATGTGCAACACTCCTACCCAACCTATTCTGTGCCTAGCTTATATATTCACCTTCACATCACAGTGTTCTTCTTCGTCAAGATTCAAGACCAAGCAGAGCTCCTTTTATCCAGAGGAGAGCCGCTATGCTTGCAGGCGTCCGTATCTTCAAGATCTGGCGGTATCTATATGACTATACCTAGGTGAACATGGATTTTTTTTTCCACCCATAGGACATCCTCTTAGAGCATGGCTTATGGTTTCGCCAGCCATTGTGGACTCACAACTCGGGCCCCGAGCTGTGATGGCGGGGCCTTGTAGCCATTTAAGGTGTTGCTCAATACGCGGAAGCAATTGAGTGCCGGAGAGGTGATTTTCACCTGCTTGCACCGGTGACTCGCTCGCCGCCCTCTCTTTCCCTCTTTCTCTCTCCTCCCTATTGGATGTCGACGGCTCAAACCCCATTATACTTGCTCTTATAGCATGTAACCGTTGGATCCGGATAACCAGATCTCAACACTCATATTCTACTCCCTCTTGTCCGAAATGTGTAAGGGCACCCACAATGGAACGAAGCCTCAAATGTAAAATCTATGGTACTGAGGAACCGGTGGCTCATTTCCTTTGAGCTCCACGGCGTGGGCATCGAGTGCTTCAAAAAGAATGGACCCACTAAAGAAACAAACAACACCGTGGTACTGATAGTGCTGGCCAAATGGGCTGCGCGGCACGGCACGGCCCAAGCACGGATAGGCCCGGCCCGTCGAATTTCGGGTCGACACGGCACGAAATGACTATCGGATCGTGCCGTGCCGCTCGTCGTGCCAAGGCGCCGGCCCACGGCCCGACACGGAATGTGGCAGGCGTGTCGGGCCAGCCCGTTAGGCACGTCGGCTCGTTACCCTGTTAGTCCACTTCGTCCGTTAACACTGGTGCTGAAAAATGGAGGTGAAAAAAGAAGGCTAGAGCAAGATTCAAACCATGGACCTGTTGAATCCAACCCAAATGCCTTCCCACCAGACTGCTCCAGCTTATATGTTTGTACCCAAACTATGTATATATTTATCAAGACATTTTCGGGTCGTGTCTTGACGGGCCTGTTTCGTACTTTGTCGGGCCGATGGTTAAACGGGCCGTGCCCGTGCCGCCCGTCGGGCTACACCTTCGGCCCAAGCACGGCTCGTAGCCTCGGGTCGTACCGGCCCGGCATGAAACTTAATGGGTCGTACCGTGCTTGGGCCGGGCAAAAATTCCGTGCTTCGGGCTGGCCCGGTTGGCACGGCCCGTTTGGACAGCTCTAGGTACTGAGATGGAGAGAGAGAGAGAGAATCTTTCACCGGCTGCTTCCTCATTCACTGATGCCTGATTTTTTCATCCATGTACCGATAGTTGTTGTGGTGGGCATCGATGACTATATCAAAAAGTTAGCGAAAATGTGATTCAAACACCGATGACTGTGGGTACTTTAAGGATTACGAGTTTCAAATCTCATAATAAAAGAATAAATGACATCGATGCCCCTCAATAGATGAAAAAAATCACATGACATTCAATGCCATGCTCTGTCCACGCCTGGCTCTTGGATACCGCCTGCCGCACCATTTCAACGTCCACGTCCTGCTTGTGCGTTGCAGTTGCACCCCGGGAGGTGCGACTGGGGACTCGACCACCGGCTACCGGAGCTTCGAGCCCCACCGTGTAGGGTGAAGCTCTGCCTCCGCCATGGCCTACCTACACACTGCGCCCGCGGGAGCTCAGACGGGGACTAGGCTTGGAAGATTGGTACTTGGCCTTGGCCACCATCCACTGTCTGTAGTGTGAGCGTGAGGGTACCGTCGCCCTATATGCGAGGAGGAAGGGAGGCGATGGTCTTGGAGGGACGCGATCTGGCTAGAGAAACATCATGGCCCAACTGTGTACTAATATATTGTTTTTTATGTTAATTTAAGAAAGTAATTGTCATTTGTACACGTGACGTTCACGTACCTGACGGGCTCGGGCAGCTCCTCCGGTTCCGGGGGCTCCGGCGCGACGTCGCAGAAGAGGGTGTCGCGCCAGTTGGCCGCGGGCGACCGGAATAGGTCGAAGTTGGAGCTGAACCGGACCTTGCGCGCGCTGCCGCGCCAGTAGTAGGGCCGCTTCGCGTCCGCGGGCAGCTCGTTGAACCGCCGCACCGCCGCGAGCGTCTCGGCGAGGAGCGCGCCCGCCACGCCGTGGTTGACCACCTGGAAGAACCCCGCCGTCTCGGCCGCCGCCCTCACCCGGCGGACCAGCTCCTCCCGCCGTCCCGCGACGCGCACGCGAGGTCGATCACCGGGATCGCTGCGCCGTCGGCCTCATCGGGCACCACCCGCGGCAGGGAGAAGGATTCCGGCGGGTGGCGGAAGATGGCCGGGACGGCCGTGACGCCAGCGTCCACGAGGCCCTTCACGCCGGCCTTGGTCTCGTCAAAGGCCTGCAGCTCGCGCTGCCGGTCGTAACCGCCCGCCGCGCCGGTGGCCATATCGTATTGCTTCGAGCGAGATGGACAGATGGTGCTCGCGAGTTCTTTGCTTCCTGCAGTTCCCGGGTCGATTGGTGACGGGTGAGAGTACACTTTGAAGTTTTGCATATTTGGGATGCTAGTACAACAGATAAGGCCGGTAGATGACGGACGGAGACACTCCGATCGCAATGGTGAGCAAGGGTCACACGCGTGCTTACTCTGCAGGGTTTCGTCTTCCATCAGAATTTAAGAGACAGTTTTTCGTTCACATTGTCGTGATTCAGGTTGTCACGTTTTGTTGAGTCTGAATCGTCCCATCAATTGGAACTGGCGGCAACTGTCGTACACAAATTTTACTCCGTTGAATTCACTCACTCTGTTTGAAGTAGACCCTTCTGAAGTTGTCTTACACAAAAATTTCGAACTGCGACCAGAGAGACGTAACGTCCTTTTACATTGGCATACAGGTCTGGATACAGATAATGCCGGCTGTATGGAAAGCTCAGTACTTCAACAGTTTCAGCAGATTATGAACACAGTTTCTTTGCTAGATCTCAGTCCTTTTCTGTGACTGATAGTGTGTACTCTATGCCGGTGACGGAGTCTACCCCATAACGATGTTGTCGGTGTACTGGGATCGGGGTCCCCCACACCGCCTACTACACATGGCGCAGTCGCAGAAGCTCCGCAGGATGCCAAAGCCAAAAGCTAGAAGACAAAATCCTAGGAATCTTCTCTCTCTCTCACCTTGGTGGCTTACGGGAGAAGGGAAAGGGGAAGGCCCAAGGCAACTCCCAACCTCCAACCACACGCATTTATTTTCCTTGTACCGCCCAATGTGGAGATTCCCTCTTGACATATAAAAGAGGAGGCTCGTGGCAAGCAAGGGGACGGGCTACTCTCTTACGAGAGGAGGCCATGCTCTTCTTCTTCCTCTAGATAGAGCCCCTTTGGAGCCTCTCCTAAGCTCCACCCCAAAAAAGGAGACGAGCTAAAAAACAATACACACAAGCGGGACGTAGGATATTACGCATCTCTTGCGGCCCGAACCTCGGGTAAACCGTCCGTGTTCTTTATTGTTCACCTCCCGCGCTAGACGAAGTAAATCCGACCTTCCCGATCCTATCCGAAGGGAGCCTTGACATGCCCCCATTTGGAGGTGTGCTCACACACCGACATTTGGCGCGCCGAGTAGGAGACAAGAGGCGTTGTTTTCCCCATTCTTCGTTTGTAGATCTTGCTTTTCTTCGATTTGAAAAACTCTGTTTTTCCCTTTCCGCCCGTATTGCTTTGCCTTTGATTAAGCTAACCTCACTTTGTTTGTTCTTGCTATGGTGGAATCCTTGACGCCGCGAGATACACCCTTTGGGCGATCGCGACTCGGCGACGCTCGGGAGCTCCTATCACCCGCGGTAGCGCGATGGCGCTCGAAAGCGCGTCCACGACGACACCGGACACGCAGTGTCGACGGTTGCGGCTACCCGGGGCAAGCAGCAGGTCCCGAGCAGCGTGACAGGAAACCCGAGCGCGTCTCCGACTACCCCGGCGACTACTCCGGCGAGCATGCGGGAGACCGGGCGCGTCTCCGACAACCCGGACGACGTCTCCGACTGCCCGAGCGCGTCTCCGACTACCCGGCGACGTCTCCGACAACCCGGACGACGTCTCCGACCGCCCGAGCGCGTCTCCGACTACCCGGGCGACGTCTCCGACTACTCCGGCGAGCACGTCTCCGACTACTCCGGCGACTACTCCGGCGAGCATGCGGAAGACCCGGGCGCGTCTCCGACAACCCGGACGACGTCTTCGATCGCCCGAGCGCGTCTCCGACTACCCGGACGACGTCTCCGACTACCGGGCGACGTCTCCGACTACTCCGGCGAGCGCGTCTCCGACTACCCGGACGACGTCTCGACTACCCGGACGACGTCTCCGACTACTCCGGCGACTACTCCGGCGAGCACGTCTCCGACTACCCGGACGACGTCTCCGACGACCCGGGCGACAGCGGCGGCTACTCGGGCGTGGCTCCGACTACCCGGATACAACGGAGACGGTTTGGCCTCACCCCGGCCACCTCACCGACCGATCATAAATGTCGAAAAAACTATGGTACAGTTGGAAGGGTTCTTGAAGTGGGGATGACCCCTGCGCATACCCCGATCGTCTCGTGCACCGAGACGAGGCCACCACGTCGAGCCTGTCAAAGGGCGAGACCCCGGGGACCAGAAATCTTGCGCCCTGCGCAATGAGATTATGGTACCCGGTCTAACCCGACAGGCCGACTACCGGTTCGGTCTAGTCAAGGCGCACGTGGCACCAATGTGGTTCGGGGACACCCCGACTTCGAAATTCTTGTGATTGTGCCTAAGTATTTCCTACATAGATGATCGGGCAAAGAAGACATGACGACTATGACGGGGACAAGTTGACCTCATCGCCAACCACCTCGAGCGTCGACAATGAGCTCGGGAGCTCCTGTCGGTGTACTAGGATCGGGGGTCCCCCACACCGTATACTACACAAGCGCAAGCCGCGAAGCTCCGCAAGATGTCAAAGCCAAAAGTTAGAAGACAAAATCCTTGCATGCATGCAAGGGAATCTTCTCTCTCACCTTGGTGGCTTACGGGAGAAGGGAAAGGGGGAGGCCCAAGGCAACTCCCAACCTCCAACCACACGTATTTATTTTCCTCGTACCGTCCAATGTGGGGATTCCCTCTTGACATATAAAAGAGGAGACCCCGGGGCAAGCAAGGGGACGGGCTACTCTCTTACGAGAGGAGGCCATGCTCTTCTTCTTCCTCTAGATAGAGCCTCCTTGGAGCCTCTCCTAAGCTCCACCCCAAAAAAGGAGACGAGCCAAGAAACAATACACACAAACAGGACGTAGGGTATTACGCATCTCTTGCGGCCCGAACCTGGGTAAACCGTCTGTGTTCTTCATTGTTCACCTCCCGCGCTAGACGAAGTAAATCCGACCTTCCCGATCCTATCCGAAAGGAGCCTTGACAGGCCCCCATTTGGAAGTGTGCTCACACACCGACAGATGTGATGTAATGAATTACGGCCATATGCATTTTTTATGTAGCGGCCGGGATCTTTTTCATTTGTTTGATGAAATATGTTCCTTTTATCAAAATAAATAAACACGGTGAACTGACATTTCATATTTTTGGCAGTAGTAAGATAGGCACGGACGGATGTAGTATATCTCTTCAGTTGTTACAATCAACAATTGGCGCTTTTGTGTCGGAGGCGGCAAAAAATCTGAGTGTTGTAGTTCCACGCTGCACGGATCGCCTGCCGCTTGCAAGCAAAGGCCTTCAGGAACTCCACTGGTCACCTTCCATTTTCACCGCACCGCGACGGTTGCTCCCAATGTCAGGTCATCTGCATATGGCCGTGAACGCCATCACCATCAAGTTATGTTCGTGGCGATGGACTAGCCCCGGAACGGGCAGTCAGCGTCAAAATCACAGTACGAAGAGAGGCCCGCTGTTGATGGACATGGCCTTCCTTCCGCTCTGGCCGCCCAGCGCCTCATTCCCTGCCACGCGGAGGCGCGAAATCTCAGCTGGTGTTGACACGGCGGACAAGGAACGTCGAGGCAATGTCTCTTGCGCCGTGCTTTTCCGCGGATGATTGAATAGCACCAACAGCTACAGCAGGACAAACACATCGACGGATGAGAGATCACGGCAAGTACGGTGACGATCGTCGTACAAAGTGCAAGGAACAGTTAGAAAGTGGAGCGTTGTTCCAAAAGAAATCATTACCACTGCTGGAGATCAGGGGATGCTCAATCTAATTAAAGTATATGTCCGTGCGCCAGATTAGTTTTTTTATGATATTAAGGTTCCTTTGCTGTTGTTATCCACGATTCTCTTTTCATGTTTAGTTGCTACTGCTTATTGTTCCCAAAAATAAGAGAGAAAAATAGAGGACACCAAACCATTTGTCTCCATGATGGCGCTGCTGGTTACCTCTTACCTCGTTCGTGCTTATTGAACATGGACCTTGACCATGGTCCACGGCGATGGGCCAGCGGGGCTGGTGGTGATTGCGGTGATCCTCAACGCTACGACGTGCAGCCGGCAAGCGCGCCAGTCTTCACAGCGGCATGAAACGGAGGCTGAGGCGTTATGGACACCGTGGCGCAACTGATTGATAGTGCAGAAAGGGATGGAGCGAGCAGCGAGGCAATCGTTCAAGGTTTCGAAAATGAGTGTTCCTCAGCCTTCAGTTTCTTGAGCAACTTAGAGTAATGTATCGATCCCCAGAAAGGCAGTTATCAGTGTTTCGCTTCTACCAAACTTTTTACCATGTTCATGTCCAAGATAAACTTGTGGTGAAACAAAAATTAGATCAGCACCTCACGCATACAAGATACCACTGGACCAGCCAAACTGGAATTCACGAACAGGCAACATACCATCCTTTTATCTTGGTACTACATCACTGGACAAACATACACGATCACACTCATACTCCCTCTGTTTTAAATTATAAGACGTTTTTGACTTTCATACTTCACGTTTGACCGTTCGTCTTATTCAAAAAATTTATGCAAATGTTATTAATTTGATTATGATTTGTTTTATCGTTAAAGATATTTTGTAAATGACTTATTTATTTGTATATTTGCACAAAATTTTTGAATAAGACGAGCGGTCAAACACAATCTCAGAAAGTCAAAAACGTCTTATAATTTGAAACCGAGGGAGTACAGTTTTTGCCGAACAGGGAGTTCACTTCAACAGTCTCAACACTTACAACAGATTTGAACATACAAACCAATAATTCAAACATTTAGCAGTAGTAAAGTAGGTCCCGTGCATACGTTACACAACAATACCACGCTTGATTTATGCAGCAAGTGTGGCCGGGCTTTGGGATGGAGCCACCAGGTTTTGCGCTGGAACCACCACCTGAGCCATGTTCTCCACTGCACGAATCCTGCCTGTTGCCAGCCCGGCCGTCAGGTCCTCGACTTCCACTTTCACCACATCACGGCGGTTGCCAATGTCAGCTGCAAACCTGCTGAAGCAATACACGCCGACGGCCATCACTGCCATTCCATATATGTTTGTGGTTACTAGGCGGAATGGGGTCGAAACCACAGCAGCAAGAGGGCCACCAATGATCGAGATGGCCTGCCCGCTCTGCCCGACGACACCTCGCTCCGCCACGAGGAGGCCAGTCTTGCAGTATATTGCGAAATCCTCGCAGTTGCTCTTGAACAGGTTGTAGCACCTGAAACCATTGCTCAGCAAGTGTTTGGCACGGCGGACCACCGTCTCATCAGGATCAGACGGTGCAAGTGTGCATGTTCCTCCTCTTGCTTTAGCAAGGAACAGTGCTGGATTGACTGCATACTCAAAACGGTACAGAGCACCACCAGCTAGAAAGCAGTTGAGGCAAGAGGATACCACGCCGTTTGTCTCTGTTGTGGTGGCGGCGGCAGCGCTAGTGCCTTCATTGCTGCATACCGAACATGGCGTGTCACTTCTTTTGGGGGCAGAACTCACAAGAATAAGATCAAGGAATGTTCCTGTCCCAACTTCCTGACCCCTCCCTCTGGTAAAATGGATCACCGTATCATCACCCATGTATATTCCTGCAGAAAAATATGGTTAATTCTACAAACAAACATTTCAAATAGCATATTCAACAATGTATGAAATTTCTACATGGGACCACAAGATTATAGACCTAGCAAGATCTAGAATAACATCTTACAGTAGTAAAGTATTACAAGTTGGGTGGTTACAGAGAATCATTGATGTAACTTGAATAAAGCACTGAAAATAATTTGAAGCCAATACAGTCTATAGACATATGTTCTGCATATAGTAATCCATTCAGTTGGCAGAAAGCAATTAAAGCTTGATGCTTTATTATCTTAGTCACTGAAGACATTCTACACTAAACAAAAATCCAGATAAATATCTGGTTCACATGCATAGAAGCATCGCTTGGAGAGCATATACACATTACGAATGTGTATCAAATTAGTACAAAAAAGTAATATTATGCACAAAAAAAAACGTAAGTGAAATTCGTTTCATACTTGGTCTTGGAAGTAATAAACTAACAAACAAAAATAGAAACAAGATCTAAAGAGACAAATGCTAACAACATTTTTGTCCCAATCATACCCTTTAATTAAATATCTGAACTCCCAATTTTAGAAGGGGAACACAACACACGATGAACAGCATCTAGAAACCATTTATGATGATTACTTGACTACCAGTGCATATGTGCACCAAATGGTGCTTGTTCGCTGTATATTTGGCACCCAATACAAGCCCCAAGAAAGAAGCCAACGAGATCTCGGTCTCCGCTCGGCTCAAATGGATCCCCAATAGAAATGAAACTCCCTTCGTAAATTTGAAGTTCTCCACACGTGAATCAAGTTACGGCTTCGACACCAACACGCAAGCATAACATTGAAGCCAAAATGCCCCTTAAGAGTAATAGATTTATCCAAAACAGATCAAATTAAAACGATCTAATAATCCAGGCTTAGTTTAGAGAGAATAGGACACGGATGTGGGATGTTTCCTCACCGTGATGCGCGTAGACCCACGCCGCCCTCCACGAATAGATGTGATCCCCCGCCTTCAGGCTCTCCTTCCCGATCCTAAACATTCATCCAACACAAAGGTAAGATTTCTCGAAAAAGGGGAAAAATCACAGAACACTGCACGCATGCAGCGTTGCAGAGCAATACGAATAAACATAACACAGCAGCGAAATCGCGAGGAGGAAAAGGATGCGAGCACGAACCTGTTGGAGAGGAGACCCATGGAGACGGGAGGCGAGAGCGCCGGCGGTGGCGTTGAGGCGAGGAGGTGTGGAGGGAGAGATTGAGAGAAGAGAGGAGAGAGGGACGGAAGCGGAACGGTGCCGTGCGCTTTTGAGTAAAGGACAAAAAAGGGAAAGCGAGTGGCCGTCGGATATGCAGTAGTGGAAGAGACTGCTGATCTCACGCGTGCGTGCCGGCTTCAGTTCTGGGTGACTTCTCCGTGTTTTGATTAAAAAAAGGCTTCTCCGTGTTCACACGGGACAGGACACCACTGCTCTTGTTATCACGGGTGCTTCTGTTGTTCATGGAATATCCAGTTTAGATGCAACTAGTATATATGCAAATGCAAGGGGCTTTGTGATTAAAGCCCTGTTCGTTTCCAGTATATAATTTTTAGAGGATCAAATCAAAGAGAATTTTATTATTTTGAAGTACTTAAATAAAGTCTAATCTCGAAACTAATTGCAGACCCTCCTATCTAATTTACGAGACGAATCCAACGAGGGTAATTATGGTGTTATTAGAAGATGTTTATCTGTAGCATCACTGTAGCAAAACATAGATTAATTAGGATCATTAGATTCGTCTCGCAAATTAGAGGGAGGTCGTGACATAGGTTTTATTATTAAATTAATAAAAGTACTACTAAATAGGTTGATTCTCTTTGATGTGACAATGCTTAAATTTTAGAGGACAGGAAACAACAGCCCTAATTGAAGACTTAGAGGCGAAGTTTTGTGAAGCCGCGGTATTAAATTGAGAGGAGCCTTGATGGGATAGTCTCTGGTCGGCAGTACAAGCATGTCGGCAGGCGCAGCACGCGTCGGAAACGCGTCTCGTTATCGAGACCTGAAGTAGGAGTACTAAACAACTTTGGTCTCTGCGAAGAAGAAAAGCCGTTGGTAGTCGCCACGTCTCCACTCCCCACCGTTGCACAGTAAGATCCTGGGAGAGTGGGAGGCTGGGACTCGCGCATCTGTTCTCCTCTAACCTTCTTCTCTAGAGTAAAAATGAGATTGGCCAGCCATCTTTCTTTGCTCGATATGGATAATTCGATTAGCTATTGAGATCAAACATATGAAAGCATCAGGGGGAGCGCATGAATGCCACAGAATCAGAAAATGGTGCAAGGAAAGCATGCAGGTACTAGATTGGTAGAATACGATGCGATGCGGCGAGAACGTTTAGCCGCCAACCATAGCAGGATGTCCATTCCTTCCGGTGAGCCTTTTACAGAAAAGAGGATCGATTCTTTCCTGGATTTCTCGGTGACTTGAACGGTTTCTCCAGCAGATATATGCTACTTACATTGGACGGCGAACAATAGTCGAGATAGAATAAAAAGCATATTCCAATTCCGGTGGCATGAAAAAAGACTGATCAATGAAAAGCACTTACGTCTCCTTGACTTTACGGCTTTTCCTCCCGGCCTGCCAGAAAGAAAAAAAGAAAGAAAGAAGAAGAAGACTGATCAATGATGGAACACGGCCACAAAACTGGGGTGTACGATACAACATTGCTTTCCTTGCAGCCAGTTCTTACAAGTCCATACATGTACAATATGATACTCCAGTATTCAGCATCATTTATCCTGAATGGTGCAAAGCATTCTGAAAAGCCCCTTCCAACAATATCTGCTGACCATGTGAGATACAAGATGGTGTTTACTAGATCTAAATATGATTACTAAATATCCTTGAAGAAAGGAACAGATTCTTTCCAGCAATTCTTTATCATGTCAACAACTTTCATGGTGTACTTTTCATCCTCCAGATAATATGCGATTGGGTCATCCAGGAGTGGAGCTTGCAGATCCAGAACACCTTCTAGTGTTGCATGCAGGCAGTATGCCGAATAACTCATGTGGTAGCCTCCTTCCTGGACAATCAATATTTGGCCATTGCAATGTCGATTAGCCATGGTCCTCATTATTTGTCCGATTTTTCTGTAGCCATCCATTGTCAGGCATTGTCTTCCATTGGGATCAAACTGCAAGGAAATAAATACATATTAATCTAAGAGAGTCGTGTAGTATGAAATAAAAGATGCTTTAGTGTAATATATCCTCTTTTTCCCAAGAAACCCCACCATGCATGCCACAGTATTTTGGTAAACAAAGTGTGATATTACAACAAGTTCATTGCCATAGCACCAAAACAATAAAAGTAGCAAATACGAAAAATATGATGCTTCAGATTTGAATATCCATCTATTAACTATTAACTCTAAACGAATTACACATATCTCATCTTTGAGCCTATGACTTTCATCGACCAAGCGAACTTGTTCTTCACTGTCAGTGACGGCCAAGTAATCAGGCATATCCATACTTGAATACTTCAGCAGTTTGTGGTTCTATTTAGCTTAGGTCAAGGAGACATAGGTGTCGGTGTACTGGGATCGGGGCCCCCACACCACCTACTACATAAGCGAAGCCACGAAGTCCACAAGGCCCGCGAAGGCCGGGGGTGGGAGCGTCGGGGGTAGGAAGCTTCCCGGTAGTTTCCTCCGACGCCCCAACCACCCGGAGTTAATGCGGCACTCGAGTGCTTGTGGCGACGCGGCAGCCCGACAGGACGTGCGCGCGGCTTCCCCGTGCGCCGCGTCTCGGGAAGCCGCGCGGCTACGGTGCCGGGAGGACTCTCGCCCAATGGGATGGAAGAGATTCGGAGCGCGAACCGAGGAGAAGAGACCGCAACGGATTTAGTCGGGATCGTGTCGGGATATCTCGGGAAGGACCGGACCCCCACCGGGCGTCCGGGTACCCCCGGGTACTTGTACAGTGCTCTTCTCCTTACCCTATAAAAGGAGGGGAGACTCCAGTGTAAGAAGTGGGGCGGCCGACTCTCTTACGAGAGGAAGCCATGCTCTTCTTCTTCCTCTAGATAGAGCGCCCATTGGAGCCTCTCCTAAGCTCCACCCGAAAGAGGACATCTAAAAATACACACCAGCAGGACGTAGGGTATTACGCACCCAGTGCGGCCCGAACCTGGATAACTCTCCGTGTTCTTGAACACTTGAATCACCTACGCTAACGCGCGAGCAAATCCGTTCTTCCCCGAGCCTATCCTAAGGGAGCCTTGACAGGCCCCCATTTGGAGGTGTACTCACACACCGACAATAGGTGAGCACTAAAACAGGCAGCCTGCTTAAGTACCAAATTGTTTTTCAGCCCACGGTGCTTTGCACTCACTACCAGTGTTAGCTAAAAGCAAAATCATTGATTTATGCCCATACCAAGGACACCTACACAATAATACTCCCTCTGTCCAAGTTAATAGAATCTTCCATGAATCTGGACAGACACTATATCCAGATTCATAGCATCTTTGATGAATTTAGTTGAGAGCTAAGACGTCAAATATTTGAGGAAGGAGGGGGTACATGTA